>JAZKJV010004119.1:1200000-1800000 GCA_037367405.1 Ottelia alismoides | reverse complement strand
TTCTCGTTCATGTATTATTCACTTCAAACCCAAAGGAGGCCGTCGCCGCCTCCTCCATCTTTAGATCGGTGGCTCGACAGCGCCGGGGAGGACGACGGGCGGCATAGGAACGTGGGGGATAGGCGGTGAGAGTTGCACCACATAGCCTTTGGAAGCTTGTTTCCAACCAAAGGATGCGAGGGGAGGGAACTCCACCGCACGACCTAGATAGCGCAGTGGATGGAGATGGCGAGCCTGCGCGGAGGCGGGCGTACGCCTGGGGTGACGTGGAGATCGGTTGCAGCTGTAGGGTTGCGGAGGGTCGGGAGTGTGCTGACAGTTCGCTGTGGTCGAGGCGCGTGCGCACGGAGGCGCAGGCGCTCGCATGAGGTTGGGGGTTGGATTGGTGCGAAGGACGAGGTACGGAGGAGGCCACATCGGTAGCGCAGTGGCGCTGGGAGGCCGCTAGGGAGCTGGAGGGTGGCTCACTCGTGGGGCGGCCGGAGGCGGAGGGTCGCACGATGGTCAGCTCCCCGCGACTGGGGGTTTGGGGGGCTGTCAACCGTGACCTGCTTGTTTTTTTGTGTTTTTTTTTGTATACAGAATTGATTATTTTTTTTAAACTTGAAATATAAAAAATATATAAATGGTTTTTTATTATTTTTTTATGTTTTCTTTATTTTCCGTAAAAAATGTTAGAGAAAAATAAAAAACAAATTTTTTTATTTTTTATTTATGAGCAAAATGAAGTGCGTGAGCGATTGTGGATCTTTGCGAGAAGAAAGGGAGATCCTTGTCTCCGGCCATTGTGCCTGGTCGGAGATGCATGGTTGCGCGAGGTAGAATGGGAACGTGTAGAGATAGAGAAAATGTCGTGGATGATCGGCGTCGGATCAAAAAGTGTGGTATAATTTTTTTTGAAGATTTTTCATGTCCAAAGGCTAATGAAATTGCAAAAAAAATTAAACTACGATTTATCTAAGAAAAAAGACATGAATTAAAATGGATCTCACCTCGGGAATCGGAAATGCCATGATGGCCTCGACGAAGGCCGACGCGCTGTCACTGGACGGCTCAGAGCCTGGGCACCCTTCTTCAACGAGAAAGCTCTTAGAGATCGGGCTCCTCTCCACCAAAGATTGATCAGGAGGAAATGATGGATGAAGAGCCCATTAAAAAGAGGAAGAAAATCATAAAGAAAAATATCTACAAATGAGGAAGGTTTTTATTGGTGAATTTAACAAAATAATTAACTTAATAAAATAATAAATTAACTAATTATGAATTTTGGAATTAAATAAATTAAAAAAATTATATAAATGAAATAAATTAAATAATTTATGAAAATCAATTAGCCCCTTAATGGTGGTCATTAAAGGCATAGAATGAAATGTAATATACATGGTAGGTTATCAAACCAAATAATTAATTAAATAATTAAATTTAAATACAATTTTCATAATACATTAAATTAATTAAATAATTTGAGATGATTTTTAGTGGTTTTTATATAAGGATGTTAGTTCTATACAAATATTATGTAGATATAATACAATATACACATGTCCAAATAAGGAAATAATGTATAACACATTTGTCAATTTATTATTATGTATGTTTTTTAATTTTTAATGAAAATAATATTTACAAATATGTACATTATGTATAAAAATAAATATGAATAAAATATATACAACAAGGATATGTGAAAACTGCACAAAACGCCCCAGAAAACCGACTTTTCAACCGTAATTCCAAAAATTACGAAATCACATCCATTTGAAAGATAATTTAATTTAGAGTATAATGGAAGTGAGTTTGGTTCAATTTGAGTTCGTATGTATCCTAAATTGGTATTTCAATTATCACTTTGTGGCTTTTTCTGAGTGTCATTATTGGTAGTATGTACAATATTTCACTTTGCAAATATTTTTAATATTTACAACACATTTTTTATTTACAATTATACTTTTATAAAAGCCATTAATTTGGGGTCAAATTCTGTACAAATAGTACAAGTTACATACAAATATACAAGTAATTTATGTACAAATTATTTTTGGATTTTTGACAGAAAACCCTATCTCCCCCTACTTTATTCATGGTCGATCAGGTCAAGTTTTGACCTTCTCTCGGGGTTCAGGTCAGTATGTATTTACTTCAAAAATACATCCTTTGTTTTTATTTTCTTTTTCTTCTTTTCTTCATTCTTTTATTTTCAACAGAAAAAGTGTTAAAATGCATATTTAACAAATGCATGCAAAATGGTAAAAATGTGGAATTAGTGGGTATCTACAGTTGTTTGACTAAGAAAATGAAGCTAAAATAAAAGAATAAAGGCGATGAATCGTGCATTCATCACTTGTCAATGGCCTCCTCCTCGGTGTTGAGGAGAAAAACCAAGAGCCGTATATTGAGACGGTTGCTCATATTTGACTATGGAATCAAAGATACGATATTTATCCATGCTCAAATTGATGACGATTCACCAATCAATATCCTCCTGACCTCTGTATTTAACGAGCTCAAAATTGGACCTATCAGGAAGATACGAGAGAACGTTTAATTGGATGATCAATCAATAAAGTGGCCAAGAGGAATCATTTCGGTCATCATAACTTTCCAAGGGCTCCACTCAAAGTGGACTTCACGATTATTGATATTGAGCATCAAGGAGAATTCACCCAATCTCCAATTATTCTCGAAAAGCCATTCTTGTCATTGGCTAAAGCATTTATTGAGTGTGAGACTCGGGAAATCAACTTTACAACATTGGGAGCACTTCGATCTCAGCAAGTCTTTGAGGAACTACGATTTTCTAAGGCAACCCACAAAGTCCTCGACAGTTGTAACCATCAAGTGGTAGAAGAACCCTCCCCCGTTACTACACCTGAGATAGCGGTTGTTGATGAGACTATAGGTTTATAGACTCTCCCTCCTGTTCCATTCCCATCTGCTCTTACCATGGAAAATCGAATATATGACTCATATGATCTTAAGACTTATGCATGGGTGCACCCTGGGTTGGTCGAATCCTTTTCTGACTACCTTGACCAAATCAACTCGACACAAGAATGCTCCAACATCAAGTCAATTGTGAACAAACATGTAAAGACTCTCCCCACTGTTTGAATTCCTGCGGATCTCTCCATAGAAAAGTGTTTCTTATATGACCTTGAGACCTATGCATGGGCTCACCCTTAGTCAACCTACTCTGTCTACCTTGACTAAATCATTCCAACATAGGAGTGCACTAACATTAAGAAGACTAAGAACAAACACGCATGACGAACACTGACCAAGGGGAAAAATTTCAATGGTTATTCATCTGGAGACTCAAGTGTCAACACCTCACTCGAAGGACCCACACCTTCACGAATCAAAATGACTATTCCTTCATTGAAAAAGAAAGTAACCTTTGAACTTATGGAAGAGGAATAATATGGTGATCCCTCATGAGGTCTGGAAAAGGTAATCTACATGAGCGAGGTCTATTCGACAGTTCTAAAACCATATCTTCGCAAGTATCCAAACTTCGATTCCCATTGGACGACTCCTATTCCTCACTATTATTCATCCAAAATAGTTTCTCCTTGCCTCACCAAATATACTTGAATAATTTCTTATGAGCTTACTAAGACTAGTACTTCAAAGTATTCATCTAAGGATAAATCTCTTGATCCCAAGAAGGAACGAATTCTGAGAAAACAATTGAAGAAACTAAAAAATAAGAATATCTGGAGTGCGCCCACTTTCAAATATTATTCCTCTGAGAATAACTCCGATGATCGTTACCTTTCATCTGACTCATACGCTTCATCTGCTATCCAACATGATTTCTCCGAGTATAACACTGATAATAGTTGGAAATCATATACTTCATCTGCTTCTCATCATTACAATCTCCCACCACAGACTGACAAGAAGATCGGCCCAAAACTGCCTTAATCATTGGCTACCCACCGTCCCTCCAGACCACATCAGTCTCCTTGTACATATTCTTCCTTTGATTAGGCAAAGGTCTAAGTATAGGGGGGGACTGATGCCACCTATACATACCAGTCTCCCGATCTAACGATCATTCCATTTCCACCCTTCTTCTGTACCTAGGTTGACCAAAGCCTAAGTATAGGGGCAACTGATGCCCATCTGTATATACTCTCCTCATTCACATATCTCGACCACATCATTTTCACTCTTCTTATATACTTAGGCTATTGACAACCTAAGTATAGGGGGGAGGACCGATCTATTTTTTTCTTTTTATTTTTCAATCTCTTACGCTTAACGCGAGCTATGTATTTTTTACGCTTCTTTTGCTCTGAGGACACAACACTCGCTAAGTATAGGGGGAGTGTGTGTATATGGTGTATATATTTTACCCATATCTCGTACTTTCACGTAAGTCTATATGTATTTACAGGGTAGGTAACTAAAATAAAAAAATAATTAATAAAAAGAAAAAGAAAAAGAGTTTTGCTACTAACACTGACTGTGTCCAACCCATTTTTTTTGAAAAAAGGCTTCTTATTCATTTTTGCATAAAAGAATAAAAAATATATGTGTGTTTCCATTTCATACACCTGCACTTCATCCAGCATTACATTCATTTGCATTTGTGAAAACTCCTTGAGTTCTGAACCGAGTTGTGAGTAGAAACCGAGAGTGGTCTGGACATGACTTTAATCCACCTAATTTTCAGAGGAACTTCACTGAGAAATAGGATTTTAGAAGCTTCAGGTTTATGACTTAATTCTTTGAGTTACACATGAAAATGTACAATGTTTGACTCTTACTGTTTAATCTGGTCTCTTCATTCTGGGTATGACTCTAGAATAGGTAATTAATTTGTACTCTCGCACTATGCACTCAGCTCAGCTTAGACGGGGTGTTGGGAGACTGTGCGAGTTTCTTTTCCGGTAGCTTGGAAATATGAAGAACTAAGTACATGCTAAAATAATGCTTTAGAAAAGGGATGGACGACTGGGCACAATTTTTTCTAAGACCGCAAAACATGTACGCAAAAAAAAGATTCTATATCTATAGGGGCACAACAAGATCCAAGCAGAGCTACCAAAAATCCAAATACAAAGAAGCCACTACCAAATAAATATCTGACCAAAAAGGTCCAAGCTTGAAGAAAACCTATATATCTTGGTGGAGACTTGGCTAAACTGGCCAGCTTCACAAGGAGAGGTGACTACACTGGCCACCCTCCAGTTCTTTCTCCATCTTCTAACTTCTCCCTCATTTCGATTGTGAACACAGTGTGACACACCTTAGAAGGAAATACCTGAGTCCCCGAGGACCAGTTAATGGAGAGGAGGTTTGCACGGTAGTCCGGCATTCTGGATGGGAAGATCTAAACCCTTTGACACACGTGAGTTGATTGTTCAATGTTCATGGGGTATGATTTGGGAGGAGGATTGATCTAAGATGACTTCTGAGCCGAAACTGTGACAATGATATGAAGAACTTGAAGGCTGTTGATTTTAAAACCCTAACTCTCACAGAAGTTTCACCACACTAATAATCCAAAGGTCATATCTAGTTCCATTTTCACCTTCTGCTCATGATCTTGGTATGGAACCCAATCTCATTTCACCTCATGCCTTCATTTTGATGCTCAGGGACAAGCATGGTTTAAGTATAGGGGGATAATGAATCTCAAATTCATCACACTAAAAGCCATGAATTAAGCCCAAACCCTAAAAATTATTGACACTTTTTCATTTATTCTACATAATTAGCATTCACGCATGTTTTGATAAGAATTGCATTTTATCACTTATTTTCCCACAAAATACGAAGCCAAAAATCCCAGCCAAATTGACATGTAAATACGCTATCTTCCCTGATTTTTAACTAATTCATGCTGACTCCAAATGACCCAAAACCACCTCCACTGTGTACATATTGCTAACAAAAATGAATGAAAAATACAAAAAAAATCACTAATCTAAATAAATGGACCAAAGACCCAAATCCTAGTTCTACGATTTTCGGACTAAAACCTTGATATCTTCCTCATTAAGTGTCCGACTTCATCCTACGCACTTTTGAACTATTATACACTCAATTACCTTCAAAAAAAGACCAAGTTCAAGTGAATCAAAGCTCATATGTGAAAGTTAGTTTTTGGGCCTCTTTTGTACATTTTATATTTTAACAGTTTTTGACCTAATACTTTATGTATATATTTGAATCTTTTTATTTTAATTCTTTTCATTTTTTTTCTTTGATGAAATTTTTTTTAAAATACATAAAACTCCAAATCCAAACTGAGCTTGAAATGAAAGAAACTAACTGAGTCTGAGTCTTCACTAATTGTTTGTACAAAAATTGTCTTTTTCACAATTTATTTTATTTATTATTTTTCTTAATTAATAAAAATCCAAAATAAAGATTAATGTGTAAATTTATCTTTTATTTTATCATATTTTTATCTTGTTTAAAATGATAAAAAATATATAAAAATCTAAAAATCAAGGTATTCTATATACATGGGACACCCCCAAAATGATTGATTTTGGTTTTGCTCTCTTCATGAAAATTATACACTTCATTCTATCCTAGGGAATCGTCGATACGTCATTTCCGAAGCCTGATGCACAACACAATATATATTACGTAAAAGCATCTACTTCGACCTGCCTTCACCCTTCACGCCGACATTTGAAGAAATCTCAGCAATATATATAAGTTAGAAAAGTACAAAGAGCGCAGACGAGGCCAGGGTTAGACTGGAAGGATTGAGGATCTCGAAAACATTACAGCGCAAAAGCATACCTTTTCCTACGTCATTATCTATCTCAGGATATCTCAGGGGCTTGTTTTGGATATCACTGCTTAACTTACTATCAAATCTCGGTTCCGTGCGTCTTAATTCATTGTGTAGTCGAGTCTTCCAAAGTCTGCCTCCCCCGTCTAGGCATACGCCTTTTTTCTCGGCCTCTTTTCTCGTTCTTCTGGCTCGAGTGGGCCAGCGGACTCCTCTCGTTGGGTTTGGGTGCTTTAACCAATCAGCCATGGATGCGCGGGAGAGTAAATTAGGTCTTTTTTTCTTCTCAAAGTACTGGTGTCTAGTATTCCAGCAAGGAGACCTTGTGAACAGCAATCCATTTGGACTTCGGGCCGGCCCCCTTTCCCGGGTCTTGATCGTTGCGGGGGACTATCTATCTATTTCTCCAAACACAATATCTTGAGTACCTATGATGGTGACTACATCCGCTAGCATGTGATGTTTGGACATAGAATCGAGTCCTTGTGAATGGGCAAGTCGGCGACTGAGGTCAGGACCGAAGGCTACTACGTTGCTAAGTTAGGTCAGGGGAGAAGGAGAGGGAAGGATCAGGTTAGAGCGGGATCCGTCCTCTGTCGTCGAGGGGTGAAACGGGGAGGAGGTTCCTTTCTTCTATAATCTCAAATCTCTTTTCATAGGTTCATCTGCTTCACTGGTTTGCATTGTACACAGCTCTTGGGAGTCGATGCATCCTTCCCCCGATCGTCTAATCTCAGTGAGGAGATGTCCAGTGAGTGGACAAGGGGTGTCGGTCTTCCAAAGCAAAGAAAGCTTGAGCACTAGTATTAGACTGGTGGGAACTGACCCATTTTACTGTTCCTTTTTAAATTATCCTTTTATTTAATTGTTCATTTTTTATGATGCTGACACGTGGCCGCTCTTGAACTGCCACGTGTCACCCATTTTTTGGCCTTTAATAATTCATTTTTATTAAAAATTAATAAAAAATAAAAGATGCGGTGCCTCCTGCACACATGCCCAGCATGTGCTGCCCCTTCTCCCCCTACCTCAAGATCGGGAAGGCACGTCCTCATTCCTCCGCCAACCGCTGCCTCCGACCTTCTCGCACGCGAGCACCATCCTATTCAGCCCTTGATCTCCTCTCCGATATGCTGGCCAATCAGATCTTCATCCACGACCGCCGCCTCCATGATTTTCGCCACCAAGCGCATCAAATCTCCAATTGATTCGATTGTTGATCACCTTCCATTTTCGCCTGCAATCCTCACCAACTTCCCCCATTGAACGGGAGCCACCGCCTCTCTTCTGCTATAAAGAATCTCCCACCGCCCCTTGACTCCGATGATCCACCGATTACAACACCAACAGGAGGGGGTTCCACCAACCAGAGGGGACAGCTCCGCATTCCAGCTCTCTCCCTCAAAGGTGCGGCGAGATTCTGTGGGCACCACCACCGTTGCAGCTTCATTCTCGAAGCTTGCCCCTGCTCCGACCTCAGTTGCCATCGAGCCTGCTAATGCCATCAATACCCCACTCCACCTCTGTTTCGACCCAATGCAGCGCCTCTGTTCCCTGCACCATCATGCCACAGAAGCTCCTCCGCCTTTGTTGTCGACTCGAACTCACCACCACATAAGGGGATCCTTCGTCTTCTACTTCCTTCACCAACACACCTCCGACCGATGGCCACACACAGCCACTCTGACATGCCACCAGGTACCGAAGGCCGTGCTCCAGCCCGAGACCCTTCTCGTGTGCATGGAACACACGCGAAGGGAACTTTGCACTCGACCCCCTCAAGTTCACTTTATTGGCAGAAAGCTCTAGCCATAGGTCACGTGCAGTACACGTGCCCAGTTGGGAATATTGTAGAGAGCCCCCCTCACAATTTCAAGATTATTCCAAAGCTATCTACTCACATGGTCATCATGTGTGCTAGGGGATGTTTTTCGCTTAAGCACCTCATAGATCATAGTATTGCAGATTCATCCCTGCCTCTCCAGATGCCATGTGCCCATCACGTGACTTTTGGGAATTTTGCAGAACTCCCCTAGGAGTTTAGGTAATTATAGTTTGGCCCTTGCTATACAATATTTTGCATTATTTACTTATGTAGTTTCGCATTAATACCCATGTGTTCCCCTTTCATTTTGAATCTCTACATTGCACTATTTTTTTATCAAAAAATTGCACGATATTATTTAACTAATTCTCTACATTATGGCATATGGTTTACATTTTTGTGATCTATGGTTAATTAACAATTGTTTCTAGTGACCAATTACAAATTTTGCCCATCTTGTACTTCGAAATTCATAACTAACTAACTATTTCTCTGAAAATTACCGAAAATTCATGGATTGATGATTTAGTTCTATGTTACATCATGCCCAAGAAGAATTGCATTTGCATGCATAATTTTCCCTGTAAAAAGCATTTTTCCTATTTTAATTTTAATTTTTAATAGATATTAAATCCATATTTTTGAGGTTTAGAATTTTCCAGAGATGAAGCACCTAGTGATAGATCTTGGATAAGTTTAGCCCTTGAAAATAATCAAGTTTAATAATTATTAAAATTAAATATTGAAACTCACACCGTTTGCATTCTTAAATTCATAAAATATGTATTTTGCATCCAAAAAATTCCAAAAATGTTATAGTGAATTCACATCATCATAATTGTCATCTAGGCCAAGGTTCTAATTTTTGCAACATTGTTTGATTGATATTCTTTTTCTAGTCCTTAAAATCGACCAAAGTCGCATTTTGCATCCCAAACTTGTATTAAAAATAACAAAAAAATACCGTCTCGAAAACCGTGCACGAACTTTGATAGAAAAAATATGTTGGAATGGTTCAGG
The DNA here is from genome assembly GCA_037367405.1 of Ottelia alismoides. Lineage (NCBI taxonomy): Eukaryota > Viridiplantae > Streptophyta > Magnoliopsida > Alismatales > Hydrocharitaceae > Ottelia > Ottelia alismoides. The sequence continues at coordinate 1,790,395 of JAZKJV010004119.1, read as the reverse complement.
AGACGGAGTTGAAACCCACATTACTTGATCCCTGATACACGTCGATCTATTTCCCTATTCCTTATGGTCCTATCTCCATTGAGTGCATTATTAACCTTGACGCATACCTTGAACCATTCCAACATATTTTGTTTGGTGAGGATTGCAATGTTCACATGACCCATCTTATTAGCTCCTCCCATCCACCACACATCGTCCCGATTGATGAGTGTGATCTTTTTATCAAGGATAAGAGTGTCGATGCCAGCATTAACTCATTTTCCATTGATCATGTTGCATTACGCCACAAGGGTTTTCTACTGGTGGATGCAACACATTTTAGGTAGTATAACTTACATTCTTATTGTGTAGCCTATATGTTGACTAATGAGGCCAGGACATATGATATTTCTGACTCCTTCGAGTTCTCTCCTCGACGAACCTTGCAAGGATGAGCCCTATTTTGAGACATTCGATGATTTCCCTGATTATCTGACCATATGTACATCATATGCTTAAATGTTTAGAGAGTCTCCTTATCTTTATTTTGTGCATCTATATGAAACTGTGATTTATGAGCAGAATTCTATCACTGATCCATCCTTCTCCATGTTTGACTTCATTGGCTTTGACCATTCACTCCATTCCTAGCAGGCCATGATTTATTCTGAACCACAAATCCATCTTGCCAGAGCAACCCATCCCTCGCCATTTCACCATCGAAAAACACCAACAACCCGAAACTATCCACCCATGCATTGTGAATCTTCCTAATTACTAGCGGGTCGAGAAGAACCTCCTTTGTGGGGTTTCAAGGTACATAAGTACCCCAGGTACTAACTCGTGCCAGAGCTCCTCTGATGAGCTTTGGACTTCTTTGAGGGGTCGGTCAATGGATGGACGTTCGTAGGAATGTGAAGCGATACTCAGTGGAGGGTCAGATAGTCAAAGGTGTACCCAACATCAGATTCAAACTCGTCACCTGTGAGTTCTTGACCTGTTCTTCGAGATCCCTCCTCCATCGTCCTATTGAGGCCAAGTCCCAAAATGCACAGGTGCCATTGGATTTTGTAGAGCATCCCTATCTAATCCCATCTAGGTACCTAATTGTAGCCGTCGGAGCTCGAAGCATCATCGTGCAATTGGTGGCTGCCATTTGTTAAGTCGAAGCCCTTCAACCATCAGATCGAACATTTAGTGGGGGTAAATTTCAAAAGTACCCCATTTTTATTTAATTTTCATATTAGTCTTTTGGGTTATTTTAGTTATTTAATGTTTTGTTTATAAAAATTATAAGGAAGCCCTCACATATCTTTCATATTACTATTTGTTCCTTGCTAGCTCACCTCACATGCGGACCCATGTGAGGTGGCCATTATGCATTTAACCCCTTATGGCTTTTGGAATTTCATTTTATTAATGACAGTTTTAATTTCAGTTGTAAAATTTTGCCAATTTTATAGAAACAACCTTGTCTCTATTTATAATTGCAATTATACACTTGTTAGTTCATGTATTTTTGTGCATGTATTTTATTTATTAAAAATATCATCCATGCTAAAAATTGTGCAAAAAGAGGGTTAAGTGCCAACTAGCATACACATGCAAGCTATATTATTAGATTTGCATTTTCGGTATTTTAAATATTTCATGAAAAATAAAAAATAACCTGAAAAGTACTAATTTATAGTAAAAATACGATAAAAATAAAACCTTTTTGAATTTTTTAAAAAAATATATTTTTTATTATTGTATTTTAATTCCAGAAAAAAAACCTTAAAAATAGAAAATAAAATCATGAAAAATCAAAATGCACAAAAATCCTTTATAAAACATTAAAAATCACCAAAAAATCCAACAATAATAGTTTTTGTTTTATAATTTTCTTTATTTTATATATTATCTAGTAATGTTGTTTTTAATTTTTTTTAGTTTCTACTATTTTTAAATCTCAAATCACTTTGACCTGTTTATTTAATCCCTATTTAATTTTTTATTTTAAAAATAAATAAAAATTAGCAAAAATATATAAAAAATCACAAAAATAATAGAAAAATATTCGAAAAACTAAACCATTTTATTCATTTTTTTATTTTTAGTTGTATTTATAATTTTATTACCCTATATTTAATATATAGTTATACATATTGCTATTTATTATTAAAATAAAAAGAAATTATAAAAATAGAAAATATTAAAAATAAAATAAAAATATAAAATTAAGAATAACTAAAAAACATATGAAAATTATAATCATAAAAAATTATAAAGTTAAAACCCACACAAAAAAGACAATAAATAGATAAAAGAGGACAAATTTTTATTCAACTTTCCGATCTAGCACTTTGCTCCGTATGTTCGAGACTCTACACATACTTACGTATATAAACATCATCTGTAGAGTTATAACAAATTTTAACTTCGCAAAAATTTGAGTTTCATTGCTATACCTGTTGTGGGTTACTTGCTGTTTGTAGGGTTTCATGAGCTATCACTACAACGATGCTAATTGAGTTTGAGTAGCATACCCTCATCAAAATCCTCTTTATCAAACGACGTTGTTGCCGGGAAGTAATGTCACAATAGATTGTGGTTATTTATTTATTCCTTCTTGTCTCCTTGTTCATCTTAATTTCTTTATTTATTATTTTATTTGATAATATTTTTGAATTGTTCTATCCTCTACATCTATTCGATCTTGTTACGAGGGACAGCTATGTGAGGGAGGACTTCTTAGGATGTCCTTTGCACTCGATCAAGGAGGGGCCAACTTTCTGACTTCGTTGGAAGGTGAGAGCAGTGAGGACAAATTAGGAAATTTTGAAGAGCACTCCACTTGTTATTTTATTTTTATTTGTAATTTGAAGCGCGGAGAATTCATTTAAATTAAAATAACTAGGACTCTCAAGACACTGGTAATTCATGAGGTTCATAGCCCGAGTGATTGTTCACTTGAAGTCCTCGTTAGTTTTGTCATGATTTTCTACCTTTTCTTTATTTTGTCTCATGAGGTTTGAGTTTTCTGATTTTATTTTTATTTGTTTTGTGTGATTGAGCCCTAGTTCTTGTATTTTATAGCTCGATAGATTAAGGTACAAAGCCCTGATTACAATTTTAGGTACCTACAGTTTGCTTTTAGATATAGTCAACTTGAATTGTTGATTATTTGGAATTGAGACTGCACGCTGAGAGAGGCACCATGCAATGCTTGCTGGGCCAGTTGTGGCGAGCACCGAGGTTGTCTCGAAGACCGAACCCTAGATTTTATATCTAGATAATTTTCATTCGGTGCTTCATGTAACATATTCTGTCTAGGTTGACTTAATCAGTTTGCATTTCATATAAATAGGTTTCAATTCTACTTAGCATGCTTGGATGAAGAGAGATGGAGGCAAAGTAAGGATTTCTACTTAGCATTCGTCGTTACTTTCTCCTCACATTGCTTTTCTGACTCTCTCCTCTGGATTTGACAACATAGTATACTAAGGTATTGATCCCTTGTTAGGTTCCTACATTTTAATTTTAAATCCAAAAAAAGTAATAACCAATAAAATTGGGACTACTAACTTTACTTGACCCTAAAATCAAAAAGAAAAATCTTTGTCTTGGGTTGAGTAACCCTCACTTTGTATTCATATTTTGTTTGCCATGTACACAACAAGGATCAACACTCTAATCCCAGGCCTACCAACATGTTTGCACAACATTTTGAAAATTCACCTAACTCTAAAATTGAAACAATAATATAACTAAACTTTCATGATCACCACGTTGTTGAGTAGGTGAATCCATGGGTTTATATTTGTTTATATTTGTGTTTGTTTATGTGCATACTCAATCTTCTCTTCGCTTTTGTGCTTTGTTATGGCATATCTTGATTTGACTATCGTGTTCTCCTGCCTATTTTTTCAAAGATGGTCGATTCGAATTATTTTTATCTGGGCATCACTGATCCTTCTTACCCTCCATCTGGTCCATCACCATTTTACCAGGAGTACTTTGCTCCTGATTCTTCTCTTTGTACATATACCCTCAATCCACTATTTTAGGCAACCGATTTTGAGTTTTACCCACCACAACTACCCACACATCTCCCACCCTCTTACTCACCCGATACTGAGCTGTTGGAGTCACCTCTCACGAAGAACTCTCTTGAGTACATGATCCAGTTAGTGGAGACAATGAATTAGGTGATTGATGACCTTACTAGTATAAATAAGATCGACAATGCTGCTTCATCATATTATGATATGTATTCATTTGAGAACACCTATGAGATCTTGCAATCACCCAAAATAAAAAAATAAGAAAACCTTAAAAATACAAAAAAATCAGGAAACACATAATCGAGTCATCTTGTGAAGAGAGGGAACGATTTTGAGATCATATACTTACACACACATGCACCATAGTTCTCACATTTGACCCAAGGATGACACTGTACAAACTGCTCTTAGTAATCCATGTGTAGATTATGATTCTAATCTCCTCCCTTATATGGAAGAGATCCAAAATTTAAAAAAATGGAAATTGAACCAAAAGTGGCGGCAACTATTCATGAGATTATTGAGTCCCCCCTTCCCTTGGTCATGAACCAATTATATGCATGCACACCTAAAAAGATAAAGAGAAGGGGAAGATTCGAGCGTTACATTCTGACCATGGCCACTGCCCATGACATTACTCGTCATCCACATAATAGAAAAAAGGACACTGGCACACTTCTTGTTAGATGTAAAATTTCTAACCATTCTTGTGATCACACTCTCCTTGATGATGGTGCTTCGATTAATATAATATCCTTCTCGCTCATACAATCTCTTCATTTAGGGCCTCTTAAGAAAATCAGTATGATGTATCAGTTTGTTGGTGGATCAATAAAGAGGCTGATGGGTATTCTAGAGAACACTATCATTCAGATCTAAGGCATGAACTTCATTGTTGAATTTGTTGTATGGACCATGGACATCTTCACCACTGTGGGGCATGCTCCAATCATCCTGTCATGACCTTTTCTCGCCTCTACGAGAGCCTTTATTGATTATGGATGTGGAGCGCTTCGCTTCTGTTCTAAACACAATAGTGATGTGTTGATCACTATATCCACTGTTGACTAGACACATGCATTCGACGAAAGTGTACCCCTGTTAGCCGATTAAGAGGACTAAGACATATATGTTGTTATCGGAGAGCTTTGCTTTACCACGGATGAGACTAAGACCTCAGAATTCCTCTTAAGGGAGAAAGACTAGGAAAGCATAGACCTTGGAGTTCCCCTTCCTCTGAGTGGCAATGTATTGATGAGATCCGCGGTATTTAAACCATAGACACTTTAGAGTGGAGGGTAGGCATAGTAGAGACTACACTGACTAAATTTGACCTTAATTATTTCATAAAGGAATTCATGCCTTTTTGTTTCGACCTAGAGAGTCTTCTCAGGTCGAACCTGACCACACTACTTCCATTAAGCATTTCAGGTCTTCACTCTTTGACACCACTGAGGACCTTCATCAATTCAATCATGATCGATTGTGTCTGTTGATGATCCGGATATCGACCTGCATCTTGTGACATCCATTTCTCAGCGGTCGTGCGAGAAGGTTTGCTTTCTACCTTCTTCATCTATATACATCCACCTTTGTGTATATCCTCTTTCGTTTTATTTCCTTACATCTTTTGTTTTGCTCATCCACCCCATTCCATGTGTTTGCCTTACCTACAATATAATTTACCCTGAGCATTAGGGTGGATGAGCTGAGTATTCATTCTTCATGCTCTTTCATTACTCTTGTGTTGCTTATACTTAGGGCACTTTTACCTTAAGTATAGGGGGAGTGATGTGTACATTCTCCCATCATATATTTGTTTTTATTAGATTCCTTTCTTGATCCCCCCAACTGTCTCCTATACTTCTCTATATTTAGGGATATCTTACACTAAGTATAGGGGGACAGAATGAGTTGTGATCTGTTCATTCCCACCCTCGACCCTCTCTGCATGTAGATACAACCTCCTATACTTAGGATTGTTTCATTCTAAGTACAGGGTTGACCGTCGACTTTTCATTCATTTCTTCATTCTTTATTCTATCGTTGTATATAGGCTTTTCTCTACTCTATATGACTTATGTCTTCTATTTTTCTCTCCAATCTATGCAAAAATAGCTCAAGCTAAGTATGAGGGGGTCATATATACACCGTATATACTTTAGTCATAACTTGTACTTTTGTACTTTCAATAAGTATGGTGAAAATTCAATTAAATACACATTTATATAAAATTCATGAAATTCTTTAGTATCTATATATTTATAAATAAATCTAGTTAATTTTTTTTTGAAAAATAGTTTGAGAATCCTTTTGAAACATCTTTTATAAACAGTTTGGAAAATATTTTCAACCATTGTAAAAATGTATTGGTTTGTAAAAATGTCTTCTATATGTTTTAAGTAAATTATTTTTAAAAAATATATTTTAAAAGGTTTAATAAATGTTTGCAACAATCGTTTGAAAAAGCAATACATACTATTTGAAAAATCTTTGCAAAATGGGTTTCAAATTTTATAAAATGTTTGTAAAAATTATTTGTCTAACTGGTTTAAAATTATCATTTTTTATTGTAAAAAACTTTTTAAAATTATTTTGAAACTATATACATCCTCTATAAACCTTATATATACAACTTTGTAAATTAATAAAACCCAATTCTTGTAAATAAAAAGATACACTCCTGTGTAAATATATGTAACTATTTCTTTTACCAAATCATTTGTTTTGAAAAAATCTTTTAAATTTTACAAAATTAAAAATCCTAAAAACATTTGCAAAAACTTTTGAAATATTCCATAACAAATTGTAGAATATATTCAAAATTCCATAAAAAGATCAAAATTAGAAAATTGCATCAATAAATTATTTCTTCATTATACATACCATTCGCATTTTTTGGATTGAATTAATAACTGAAAAAGTCTGAGTAAAATATGAAGATTGGAGCTTGGTTTGACTGTAATCTATTTAATCATAGGTATTGGAATTGATATACTTCAGGCTTACCAGACTTAATTCTTTGAGACCACAAAACTTGGTTCAGTTTGTCTTGGCTGCCTAAGTAGAATATTTTGAAGTGAACGCATGACTCTTGTTGATAATGACCTAGCTTACAGTCCTGCATCTTACACTTTGCTCACCTTAGTTGAATTGGTAGATGGTTGGATTTGTTGGTATGAGACACAAGTCAAAGGAAACACGAGAAGTAACCCATTTGTGGCCATTGTACCCCAACCCCATCAAGTAACAAAGAGGTCTAAAGATAGAAGTTGTGATTTGCAATATAGCTTCAAAATAAGGATAGCCTACTGCTAAGGAGGAAAAGATCCATATGTGAATATTGTTGTATATTGTATTAAAAAATACAAAATAAAAAACTCTTGAAAAAATGGACAAGCCTGATTGAAAATAAAGTGCATGTTAGAGCATGTACATTTTTGGTATAGTCAGTAAGTGAGCTTTAGATTCAAAGTCATATTCATGTAAGCATGTAGTCGGATGACTTGGCTACATTTGTCAAGTATCCTAGGCTATGTAGCCACATTGACTACCATATAGTCTTCTCTCCACCTCCTCTTTCTTGATCTGATTAAACTTGAACTTAGAAGGGAATACCTTGCTTCTCGAGAAAAGAGTTTTTGGAATAGGGAATTAGGGTCACCATTTTATAGAAGACTGAGTTTTACCACGTCAGTCGAGGAGAGCTACAAATCACATATACTATCCAAGATAGATTCATAGTTAAAAGGGTTTGCGTATGAGCAGACATGTTTTGACCTGGCTCATGAGGAGCCTTAAGTAGAGTTTTGTGTTTCTCAGAGGTAGTTGTGTTTCAAATTCGTTTTCCATTAAGGTCCTGACCACACCAAAAATCCAAGGTCCAAGTTAAGAACCAAACTTTGATTTTATGAAGACAGGTTTAGGAATTAGAATCAATCCAAGTTATTTCTTTTACTTTTCTTCATTTTCATTTTCTACACTTATAGGCGTAAGTGTTTGTTGGGGACTAGAAAAGGAAAGTATAGGGGGTGATGAATCTCCATTTCATCAACTTTATTATTTTATTTTGTCCTTTATACCCTAGCTGAATGCATGTAAATATCCTTATTTTGCAAAAATTAACAATCATTAATTATTGTATAAATATTTTATAAAATATTTTGTTTAAAGCCAAAGTAAAAGAATAATGAAAATGAAAGAAAAATAAATAAAATGCCAAAAGTATTTTCTGACCTTGAACCCCAAGACCTAGGCATCTGGATTGCTGGGTCGACAAGAAGAAAAGTAGGGTGGAGATAAGGGTCATAACACAATAAAATCCCTAATTTTTACCATCCAATAATTCACTTTTTATACATAATTTATTATTTATATTTATACCTCAAATAAATATTTTTTTGTATATGAAAGTTGTATATAAAATATATATATATAAACAAAATTTATTTCACACAAGAATAACACTCTTTGTACATTTTATACTCAGAATAAAATTCTAAAACTAAAAAATCATAGACTCATATCTTCTCTATATGAACTCAAAACGTACTAAAATCACTTTTAATTATATATAAATTTTTATTAGCTATTTAATGAAGGTGGTTTCATTTAATTAAGAGTTAAGATGCAACAGTTAGGTTTATGAGTTTAATTCTACTACATACATGAATAAAATATTCATTTTATTTATTCTTTACATTTTTAACAATATTATAATTTTATAATTAAGTAAAAAATTTATAACTTATATATTCATTTAAAATAAAATAAAACCATTCAGAAAACACTAAATTAATATACTACACAAAAATATATAGATGAATATACTACAGTGATAGTCATACAATATATACTCCTATTTATTTAAGAGTATATTTCATATCAGAAAAACAAAATTAAAATATATTTATGTATCTAAAAAAATTTATAAATATATATATTATGAAAAAAATATTACAAAATAAAATACAAAATAAAAATAAAATACGCAAAATAGATGTCAATTTACCTATAATTACACTTGTAAAACTAACTTGTAATAACTTAATCAATAAAATAAATAAAAATCACATTAAAATATTGCATAAAATATAAACATTTTTTATTTTATAATTTTTAAAAAATTAATTAAGTAATGAATTTTTTAATTATATATTCTTTTTAGTTTGATTTGTATTTTTACAGATGATGTGGCCTAATCAGGGCCCATTATCCGTTGACTTAGGACAACTCCCTGACCCAAGGTCTAGACCGGTTAGAATACTCTCACCCCCTCTCTTCTCGTTTATTTTCACCACTATTCGTTTCCTGAGGACCTGTGAATTTTCAATGAAAAATCTTATCGAGACATCGAGCAATCACACAGGATGATCCACATGCTCGTACCATCCTTGATCCACGTAAAATCCTCATTGAAGTCCCCACGTCACTCACTCTACAAAAGCCACTCTGCCTCCTTCCTTGATTTCCTGGTTCACTTTAACTTTGCTTCGACCCCGAAAATTATGCCCTAAGGCTAGAGCACAGTGACAACAAGTTTGCACAAGCATTTTTTTAGCGAGGAGAGGCATGTAAGATTGGCTCCCACCATCTCCGGCCATCGCGATCATCAAAGTTCATCTTCTAGCCTTCGACCATTTGAGTTTCATTTTTTCTTCACTTTTAATAAGCATGTAGTCATAGCTTTAAGTTTATGAATTTAATTTAGTGTTTTAGTCATTGTTTTAGCTTAGGTTTGGACCTAAGCTTCGCCAAATCTCTAGAGGTCTTGCCACTGTTGTCCAATGCAACCCTTGAGTCTGACCATGCCTTTAACTCCACTGCCTTCCCTTGTCACCTTTCCACCCACTCGTCCCTTCTTCCCCCTTCGAATCCTTCTAGATTGAATGATCCATGCTCCCTTCACTGCCATCTCGTTGAAGCACACCATCCACTGCCATTTTGCCTTTATAAACCACCAATAAAGGTCCATACCTATCCCCCCTTGTGCATTGTGAATCTTCCTAACTACTCACAACTTTGTAAGAATCCCCTCTATGGGTTTTCAAGATTCAAAAGTAGTCCTTGGTACTCACGATGAGCTAGAGCTCCTCCGATGAGCTCCGGTGTTCTTTGAAGGGTTGATCAGCAGTGGGACATATGTAGGAATGTGAAGTGATACTCAGCAAAGACTCGGCTAGCCAAAGGCATGCCTAACATAGAATTCAAACTCGCCTCCTCCGAGTTATTAACATGTTCTTCAAAAGACCTCCTTTGCAAATCGATTGAGGCCAAGTCCCAGAACATATGTGTCGTTGGATTTACAGAGCATCACTATATGATCCCACCTAGGTATCTAATCATAGATGTCAGTGTCTGAAGCATCATCATGCAAGGTGGCTGCCACCTGTTAAGTTGAAGCCCATCGGTCATCCGATCACATGCTTAGTGGGGGTAAATTTCATCCATACCCTATTTTTGTTTTATTTTAGTCTTATAAGTTATTCTAGTAGTTTAATGTTTTTCTTTGTAAAGATTGCAAGGAACCCCTCAAACATCTTTCATATTGCCTTTTGGTCTTTTCTTGGTCACCTCATGTGTGATCCCGTGTGAGGTGGACATTTTGCATTTAACACCTTATGGGTTTTGTATTTTCATTTTAGTACTGAAAGTTTTATTTTTAGCTGTAATATTTTGGCTATTTTGGAAAAATAACATTGTATTTATTCTTAATTACAACTATACCCTTAAAAGTTCCTGTATTTTATTCTTGTATTTTAATCATTGAAAATATTATCCATGCTCAAAAAATTAAGCAAAAATAGGGTTATGTCTCTGCTAGAATACATACTCATCATATATTGTTAGATTTACACTTAAGGAATTTTAACTATTTTCTAAAAATAAAAATAGTACGGAAAGTCCTGTTTGTAGTAAAAATATATAAAACCTTTTTGAAAAAAATCAAAAAATATACAAAATTGGATTTTGGATTCAACTTTTTATTTATCATGTTTGCTCCCTGTGTTCGATACTCTACACATGCTCACCCATATAAACATCATTTGTGGAGTTATAGTAACTTTTAACTCCACATTTACTTTGCTTGTCATTATTATATCTACTGTAGGTTAATTGTTGTCTGAAGTAGGGTTCACGAGTGATAACTACAACGATGCTAATTGAGTTTGATTAGCTGACACTTGCGGAAATCATCTTTATAATGGATGTACTTTGTCCTAAGTATAGTGGGTGTCGACTGAGTTGCTCTCTCTTCATCATGTTTCATCACTCATGTTGTTACCTATAATCAGTGATATCATACACTAAATATTGGGGGAGTAATGCATACATTCCCCCAACGCATTTTTTCTTTTTATAGATTTCTTGATCCTCTCACTTGTCTCCTATCTTGTTGATAATCTTGTCTACACATAGGGATATCTCACCCTATGCATAGGTGGAGATAGACCAAGTAATTGATTTGTTTATTCCCACCCTCCATGACTTGTGTACAATCTGTTATACATAGGATTATTTCGTCCTAATAATAGGGGGTCAACCAATACTCATTCATTCATTTATGCATTCTTTCCTTGTTGTAGTGGATTTATGTCTTCTTTTTTCTCGTTGTATATATTTTAGCCATAACTCATACTTTCATATTTTTAAATAAAATGGAAAAAATACAATTAATATTCGAGAAAAGAAAAACTAGTATGAATATGTTTAAAATTTTCAAAATTCCTTCATATACTAATGAATAAATAAGGTTAAAAATATTTTTTGAAATGATTTAAAAAATGGTTGGAAAATATTTGAACAATCTTTTGAAACCCATTTGGAAAACCTTTTGTAAAATGGTTTCAAACTGTTGTAAAAATATTTTATTGTTGTAAAAAAATTATTTTAAGTATGTCAATAAAATGCTTTGAAAATAATTTTGGCAATGATTTGGAAAATTGTTGAAAAAATATTTTGAAAAATATATGCATATTGTTGGGAAAAACTTTGTAGAAGGATATTTAAAATTTGTAAATGTACGTAAAATATTTCAAATTACATAAATATTTGCAAAAACTTTTTCAAAAATCCCTAAAAAGTTGAAAATTAGAAAATTTCATCAAAAAACAATTTTACTGGCATTGTACATAGCATTTGTATTTTTATTATTGATGTTGATAATTGAATGAGTATAAGTATAGTTCGATGATTGGAGCTTGGTTGGACCTTAATCTACTTAATCATAGGAACTTTTAAGGAACTGGGATTGAGATTATTCAGTCTGCTAGACTTAATTATTTGAGATCATGAGACTTGGTTTATTGTCGTCTGGACTATCTTAGTAGAATATTTCGGAATATATGCATGACCCTTGTCGATAATGATCAAGCTTGCACACCTGCACCTTGCACTTTACTCACCTTAATTGAATTAAAAGAGGGTTTGATTTGAAGGTGAGATACAAGCCAATGGAAACATTGGAAGTCACACATCTGTGGCCATTGTACCCCAACCCGATCCAATAACGAAATGGTCTTAAGGCAAACGTTTGTGGGTAACAATAATGTTCAACACGGGATAGTCTATTGGTTGAAGAGGAAAAAGTCCTTATGTAAATTTTGTTGTACATATTACTCAAAAAATGCAAAATCAAACATAAAAAAAAGACAGGAAGAAATTGAAGAAAAATGGGTTCCCATTGTAGTATTTTTGTACATATATTCTATAATAAAACTTGAGCTTCAAAGTCAAATCCACGTGAGACTGCAATCAAATGACTTAGCTATACTAGTAAAGCATCCTATGATAGGTACCTACCCTAGATACCACCCATTTTCTTCTCCACCTCCTCTTCCTATCGGTTGTACTTCAAGATAGAAGGAAGACCCCGCTTCTCGAGGAAGGGGTTGCTGGATTGGAGAATTAAGGTCACCATGTTAGAGAAGGCTGACTTTAACTGCTTCAGCTAAGTGGATCTACATATCACTGACACTGTACAAGATAGACTCATTGTAATAAGGATTTACGTATGAAATCGACTTGTTCTAATCTGATTTTTAAGTAGACTTAGGCAGGGTTTTTTAGTTCTTAGAGGTTGTTGTGTTTCAAGTTCAGTTACCAATAAGGTTCCGACCGCACCTACAAATCCAAAGGTGCGACTAAGCACTAAGCTTTGATTATATGAAGACAAGTTAAAGAATCAAAATTAATACATTGTCTTTCTTTTTATTTTATTTATTTTATTTTCTTTACATGTATTGCATAAGCATTTCCTGTGGACAAACAAAGACAAGTATATGGAGATGATGAATCTCTATTTCATCACCTTTATTCTTTCATTTTGACCATTAATCCCTAGCCAAATGCATGTAAATAACATTATTTTGCATAAAATAACATCTATTAATTATTGTGTGAACATTTATAAAAACTGCATTTAAATGCAAAAGAAAAGAAAAAAATGAAATACCATAGATATTGAATGACCCAAAACCTCGATACCTAGGCATCATGATGTTTGGGTCGACAATAATAAGGTTGAGGGAGATATGGGCCAATAAAACAATAAAAACCAATTTATAACTCCTCAATAAAACCATTTCGGACCCATTTCATTCTTTATTATTTATACATCAAATTAAGAAACTTTGTACATTATAGATGTAGATAAAATATATAGCAAACTACAAAATTTATTTAGCACAAAAATAATGCATATGTTTCCTTCTACACTCAAAATGAAATTCCAAAATCCCAACTTCAAAGACATGTATCTTCTCCATATGAAATCAAAATTCATCAAAATCACCTTTATTAGTACATATCTTTTAATTGGCTACTTAATCAAGGTGGTTTTATTAAATTTTAACTTTAAATTGTCTATTTAATGAATGCAGTTTTATTAAATTTCGAGTTAAGATGCTAAAGTTAGGTTTTGGAACCATATTATACATTATATTATTTTATATTATTTATAACACATGAACATAACTATAATAAAATAAAACCATTAAAATACATTGAAATAAATAAGAGTACAAAAATACATGGATGAATTATACATGCTTATACATGTATAATAAATAAATACATATATATATATATATTTATGTATATAAATGAGTTTAGAAAAAATACATATATATATGTATGTGAATTTAAATTAGTAATAAATATATAAAATAAGTATATTAAATAATAAAATATAAAATACAAAATAAAAATAAGACACACATCACATAGGTAAATAGACCTATAAATGTACATGCAAAAAGTAACCTATACTAAATTAAGCTGTAAAAATAAAAAAATATATTAAAATACTATATTAAATAATAAGTATTTTCATGTTTTGACTATAAATAATTAAATTTAATATTTTAATTTGAATTATAAGACATTTTCCCCTTTTTTAATGCCTTGGGTATGATGTGGACCAATGGGGCCTGCTCAGATTTGACCACAATAAATTCTCCAACCTCCTGTGGTCTGCTTTGTGAGAACATTAGGTTGCCTACTTCATAGATTTTCGGCGATTTATACTTTCCTTTTATGGGAGAGATTCCTTCAAGACTTCTCTTTGTATGTCAATGATCTTCCATGCCGATGCCTTGCGTTGACCCAAGGATCACTAAAACGAGCAAAATTTCCCATACTTTTTCACACATGTACATATACCCCTCACCGAAGTTCCTCTAATTTTTTAATCACTCTCCTGGCATCGAACCCAACAAATTCATCGCACATCATGTCGAGGAAGGAGGCATCTCCTTGACCGGTTGAATTGCAATGTGTTGTAGGCACGGTAATAGTCGATCCACCATCGTCGGTGAAACTCCACCACGTGGTCCATCGAATCCTTGCTCTACTAGGGTCAATCCATAGTTTGCAATAAAATGGCTAGCTCTTTCTTCCTGCTTTTATTTCTTTGCTTTTATTTTGTGTTTTTAATTGATGCTTTATGTTAGATTCCCATTCCCGTAGTTCGCCGAAGTTTAGCTTTGGCCACTTTTTTCACCATCACTAATCCCTTTATATGATCCTATTTCACTACCGTCTTAATTCCCTTTCATTTATTTTTTTGCCTGACCACTTACCCACTTTTAATACCCTCTGGATCAGAGGATTGAGGTCCCTTTGCTACCACTCATAAAACCTCTTTTCCTCATCCGTATTCTAGGTCGATCTTCTCCAAATAAAAGCCATGGACCTTCTCCTTTGTCTTGTTGTGCTATTGTTCATCTTTGTCATACCTGAAGTCCCCATCTGAAGGGTATGGAACACTAGAGCAGGCCTCCAGCTTCATTAAGCTACAAGGTTCCATCGATGAGTTCTGGACCCATTTGAGGAATTCTGTATCTAAGGACCACCTAGAGGAATCTCGTGAGCAACTCATTAGCAAGAAGGGTCAGAGTGGCAGGGATTTGCAGGTTAAATCGAGGAAAGGTGACTGTACTTAGTTGTTTTTCATGAGAAGCAGTTATTATTGGATGTACGCATCGCCCCAATTTCGATCCAAAATATCTGATCGTGCCAAGACTTGACCGTTGATCTCATTCTAAGATCTAATACACACCGCAGATCAATAAGGCATCATTGAGTTATCTCCCTCATACTTTTTTAATATCGTAGTTAACTCCCTACCGACGTATATTAAGTTATTTGATATAAGTATTTTTCACTTTTGCCTAGGATTAAGGTTCAGAAAACACAAATTATTTTTATTAATTTCGTTTAGTTCACTACTATGCATCTTTTTTTGTTTTCTTTATTTGCTTTATAAAATATATTAAATTGCATTTAAAAATTGTAGGATAATTATTTTATGTTCCCAATAGTATTATAAATCACATAAATTTTTATTGGGCTATTTAATTTAATTTTACTATTTTTAAAATACAAAAAATTTACATTTTGTTGGTAATAGGATAAAGCTTCTGGGGTTAATGAGATGGAAAGATGGATGTTAGCAATAACGTCTAAAGTGTAACGTCCCGGGCTTAGGTCCCCGGTCCGTTATCGAAGCATTACTGGCCCTAACAACCTCTTAGGATCGAGCCCATGCGGACCCGATTAACCACCCCCAAAATGCTCAAGCCGGGTTGTTCGGTAGTAAGCTCCTCACTATTTATCCCACCCGGAAATTTCATGTTCCACGGTATGGGACCTTTTTTTGGGGGGGGGGGGGTGTTACAACCTCCCCCACTTATATTCGCAACGTCCTCATTGTGACATGGCCCATCACTTATTCCCAGTGATAGTGGCGGCTGCACGCTCCGGGTAACCATTTCCTCCAACCTCTTTGTAGGGGTGGCTCCACCTCTTGGGTAACCCTTTCCACTATCAGAGAGAATTTTGGCTCTGATACCATTTGTAACGTCCTGGGATTAGGTCCCCGGTCCGTTATCGAAGCATTACTGGCCCTAAAAACCTCTTGGGATCGAGCCCATGCAGACCCGATTAACCACCCCCAAAATTGCTCAAGCCGAGTTGTTCGGTAGTAAGCTCCTCACTATTTATCCCACCCGGAAATTTCGTGTTCCACGATATGGGACCTTTTTTTGGGGGGTGTTACATAAAGTATACTTCATACACAAGTGTTGTGCATGGATTATCGAGGATCCACCTATTAGGGTAAGATCCGTATGGTGTAAATGGATCTTCAAGAGAAAGAGGGAACCTGATAAGAAGTTAGAGACCTTCTAAGCCTAGTTCGTATTCAAGACCTACATACAAAGAGAAGACATCGCTTGTGATGAGATTTGCTCTCCAGTGACTGTTCTTAAACCCATCAGAATATTGCTAGCCATAACTACACATCTTGACTATGGCATCTACAAGATGGAAGTCAATATTAATTTCCTCTATGAATACCTCTTTGACGCTATTCATTTGAAGTAGCCCCGAGGCTTCATGGTTGAGGCCTGCAAAGAGTGTAAAAGAACTCCATCGATGGACTCAAATAAGCTTCTAGTAATCATACAAAATTATAAAGGTTATGATTTCATACAAAATCTCATTGAACCATGCGAATTTTAGTGAGAGTGCCATTGTGTTCATCATGCTAAATGTATATAATATCCTAATCATTTGGAATGGATAAGAATGAGAATAAGTGTTTTATAATATGGCTCTTTTGTATCATTAGATGAAAGTTCTCAAGGATGCCTCTCATATCTTAGTTATGGAGTTGTTCAAAAGCAAAGAAAAGAGGTCATTGGGGCTGTCACATTAGTTGTACACCTTAGACATGTTACACATTTTTGGAAATCCCAAGGAATGCTTCCTTACCTTAAGATATGTCGCTGACCTATCTGAAGTGATAGCATCTCAACCAGTTGTGGAAGTGAATGTTAAAGCTTCTTGACCTTGTGTGTCGATTACCAGAAGATTGGTGTGTGTGCTAGATGTGTACAAAAGTCAGATGTCTACCATGCAATGAGAGTAGTAAACTATCACTAATCCTACCATGGAGAAAAAACACTTAATTGTAGTAATAATAATATTTTCAAAGATGAAAAGACTTTCTGAGATTGTGATCTGAAGTTTGATCCTCAAGAACTTAAGACTTTATAAGTAGTTATCTAAAAGGACTTAACTGTAGATACACTACAAGACATAAGACTGGGTCTTAGTCTAAGGAGATAGAGATTTTTGGGAATAATGGTATTCTGATAAGATAGTAGAAAATACTTAAAGATTATAAAGATTATTGAATTGTAGTGTCAAAGACACTATAATTGATTTAACGAAATTGAGTATTAGTTGCATAAGCTGCAACATTCGCATTGGGTGTGAACACTATTACTAGGAGATATGCAAGTCTATTAAAGGACTTGGCATAGTCTTTTGGGAACATAGTCACTAGTCAGCTTACCAAGCTATTTTTCTAAATAGCTTTTGATTATCACATGAGCGTGGGTTTAAATGATTAGCCCAATATAACTCTTTGGGCTAGTGGGAGATTGTTGTACAAGCGAGCCCAGGACCAACCATTATGAAATAAATGTTATTACAAATCCTTCCCAAATCTGAAATGAAGAATAACTAATTTGCATTGTAGGTCCCTTAGTATAGTTAGGATTATGTACCATGGCCATCATAATATGCATACAGATGTTGATTGAACCAAAAGTGCGCACTCACTGTCCTTGGATCTCACTTCTTCTCTTTTGGGTTGTACAATGACGCGGACAAGGGTCAAATTAGGTTTCCTTCCTGTCCACAACTCGGAGTCTTTTGAACAGCCTTAGCTTACTTATCTATCTCCCTATGATCTTTGAACGGCTCTTAGTCTATGGTCCCTCTATAATAGGCTTCGGCCCACAGAAACAAAGGGAGAGAAGTGTTACTGATCATACTTCTGACCAAGGGTCCGATTTCCCCTTTCGGCTACTCTAACGTCACTATAGGGCTGGGTCGACCAGGCATGGAATATTGTGCGACAATGACCTCAAGGTCAAAAGGACCACCTTCCAGTTTCAGTGTGCCTACCTTCGTACTCACCACCTCGATCTGATCTAACCACTTTAATAACCCTCCTTAAAGACCTGATTGAAATTCCAGTGCTTCTTCTTTCTCAGATAGCAAGTAGATGTAGCCATATCTGGAGTGGTCATCAGTAAATGTGATGATCTCACCACGGTGGACCACAAATCTCAGTATTCATTCATTCCTCAGTTCCATTACACCTAGTTGCACTTTTCTCGAAGGTCTTGGTCAGTTTTCCCTTTATGCAGTCCACGCGGATTCGGAGATCAGTGAAATCTCAATTAGCTTGAGGCCTTGAGGCACAGTACTACTTTGGGGCTGAACCCTGGTGGGAGATCGGCCTCTTCAAGTTCTTGCCCAGGATGAGAAGCAGAAGAGTAGAAGCTGCGGAGCGGGTTAAGATTATCAATTGGGAAGCACCTTCAATATCCGTTTTTTTGGCGGTTCTATAAGTCGCTGTGGCCTATTATCATGTGGTGGAATCGTCGCTCTTCCCGCATAGGACTCGGAAGCTGCAGAGGAAGGGGGTAGTGGTTTTCGTAGTAGTGCTTGTCTTGACCCTGCTTCAGATCATATGCTTTCTTGGCCTTAAATCAAGGTATTCAGGAAGAAGATCGAAGAAAAGGCTAAAAAACACAACAAACAACCTCGGAAGATCGTCGACACTCCCGAACTCGCTCAAGTATGTTTTCTTAGGTCCAAACAAGACCTTATCCGTCATAATCTCCTCTAGCCTCACATTTGACCGGTCAGTTGATCGATGTTTTGAAAGAACATCAAGGTGCTATAGGGACTAGTGAAAAGGGAACCGCGATCAGATTGCTTTCCAGGTGGTGCGGACCCCTTATCAATAGTCAACCCTCTTTGATTTGCTAAGTAAGTAAGCTGTTATTGACAGACGGGTAGCGATAGCGAGCATGTTCAAAAGCCTATATATCAGTATACGCTTTTTTGATCATCTCATAGTCTTTTTTGATCTAAATCGCGAATCAGATTAATATATAGTAGGTGTTAGGGAGATAAACAGAATTGCGAGGACTTTCGCAGGAGTTGGAGGTTGATTATGAAAACCTTTCGACGTGTGGAGAGACGGCCTCTTCTTTTCTTGCAAGCCGGCCATAGCATTCGGACCATAGCACTCATTGTCGGACTTTTTCATGGACGGACAGATGTCTGCTTTCCGCACGAATGACGTATGACAAACTTGCTTCATCTCCGAAATCGTAGACTGATCGTAAACTGGTAAGCTCTCACAGAGGTCAGGACGCATCAGTCTATCGATTCAGAAACTATATTTGACGCACTTTGGGATTCACGCGACTTTCTTTCTTTTCCGTTTATGTCTTGCTCTCTTGAACCGGCAAAAGAGCGAGCTGGCTGGCACTGTCTGACCTGAGTAGGATCACCTCTTCTCACTACTCTCTTCCCTCTTCTCCCCCGATCTCATTCTTGCTAATATACCTCCACTCCCTCGCTTGAGTCATTGAAACCGAAACCTCTGTGCAAGGTCTACATCTCTCTTGCTCTTCCTGACCGTTTTGACGATTTGCCGGGCGCCCCATTATATATTAGGGGGAAAGGGCGAGAAAGACTACTATATTATCTATTAGCCGAATCCTAAGCAACAAGATTGATTTATATAGGATTGATGAACGTCAAAAAGTGTTATATGTTATAGAATAGAAAAAAGAGAAGGCTAAGAGCAAGAAAAGAATATAGCAACCTCATTTGACCTCCCACCATTATCTAGTGATTTCAGGATAGTCCGGAGGTGCGTCTGACATAGCTGGAAAAGTGGTCTCACCTGACCTTGCACGTGTGAGAATAGTTCCTCCAAACTCGCGAAAGTCGCTCTCGCTATAGCTGGCAAATGAGGTCGGCTGTCCAAGAGAGAAGGAGACCATCTATCAAGAAAAGGAAAGCAAGGGAAAGCAACAAGCGTCAAGAAGAGATAAGCGACTTGTGAAATCCAGATCAAAATCAGGTAGTTCTAGTTCTCCTCAGGACTCAGAGTCTATAGCTAGATAGATAAAGACTAGGAAATGACTACTATAGAGGCTCATAGAGTTCCCATCCTCTAGGCTTCTTTCTCGGATTTGTGTGAATCCTCATTCAGAGTCTCAAAGTAGTGAGTAGGCGTCAAGATCCCCTATGGGGGAGAATTGGTAATCTGTAGGGAATGAGTCGCCAAGTCCATCATCTTATAAGTAGTCTCAAGCTTTCCTCATTCCAACCTAGGTGAAGAAGGGGTTATTGACAGCCGGGGCGGAAGGCAGCCACAGGTTCATCAGGCGGGGTCTTTCAATCTCTGCGTCTCCCTGGGCAGTGAGGTAGTCTCTTTTTCTTCTCTCTGATTCTGGGTCGTCAAAAGACACAGGACGGCGTGTCTTGGCGTGGAAGTCTTCGGGCAGGACCTGAGGTCTTAGGGATGCCGGGCTTAGCCGCCCCCGGCCCGGGGTTCATAATATGCATACAGATGTTGATTGAACCAAAAGTGGCATGTTTATAGAAACGCAATGATTAAACCATGAAGAAGACAATATAAATAAGATCTAAAACTTTGTGATTGTTCTAGTTCTTCCAGTATGCAGGTTGTACATGTATTAGGAATACTCAAGGGTGATGTGATCATAAAACGACTGTATAACAACGATGCTTCCATTATGAGAGATGAAATAGGTTTGGATTATAGTGACCACTTGTTGAGGATGATTTTTCATGAGTCTAAAGTAATCCACGCAAGGCGGGATCACAGTGTCGCTGAGGCGACCCGCAAGAAATCAGATCTTCAAACAAGAAATAACCCACAACAGAAATCCAGCAATGAAAAGCGATGCGGAGTTAAAATTTATTATAACTGTATAACAAGATTTGTATAGGTGCAAGTATGTGTAGAGGTCGAACACAAGGAGAGACAGGTAGAACGAGGCAAAAATGATCAAAACCGTGAATGTGATCAAGTGTCTATATGTGCTATTTTTTGTGGGTTTTTGATTTTATATATTTTTTTATTTTTGATTTTATA
Source organism: Ottelia alismoides (assembly GCA_037367405.1). Classification (NCBI taxonomy): domain Eukaryota; kingdom Viridiplantae; phylum Streptophyta; class Magnoliopsida; order Alismatales; family Hydrocharitaceae; genus Ottelia; species Ottelia alismoides. The sequence goes on along the minus strand of JAZKJV010004119.1, from coordinate 1,768,870 downwards.
TTTTTATATTTTGATTTTTACTATTCTGATTTTATATTTTCTTTTAATATTTTATATTTTTTTATTTTCTTTTTTGAATAAGATATAATATATATAGGGAATATATATACACTAGAGATAAGGAAGAGATAAAAATAGGAAAAATAGTCAAAATACAGGAAATAAAGTGTTTTTTATTTTTATATTTTTTAATGTTTTTGTGATTTTTTTAGTTTTTTCCTATTTTTTGGTATTTTTAAAGGCAAAAATACTAGTAAATAGTGAATAAAGTTGCTGGCCGAAATTAAAATGAGGATGAAAAATATCAGTAAGTGTCCGAAATTCCTCAAAAATATTTTAATTGAAGGATAATAATTCAGAGAAAATATAGAAACTGAGATTGTATTTTTTGGATATTTGTAGATTTTTTAAAATTTTTATTAGGATTTTTAAGGTTTTGTAATTTTTTGGATTTTTCTTTTGTATTTTTTAGTGATTTTTGGTCTAGAGTTAAAACACACTACAATAAGAATTTTTTTTTTTGGGAATTTTATAAGGTGTTTTTATAATTTTGATGGATTTTATAATACAAACAGTTGAGAAAATGCGTGTTTTTGAATTTTTATAAATGTTAAAATGTAATGAAAATGAGAAATAAAAATATGGCGTGAAACTACAATGCAATATGGTACTTTTTTTTGGTGATTTTTGTATTTTTATAGATGCATGCAATAAATATAGGAAGCAAAAAGAAAATGGATTGCTGGCAAGGGCAATATCTAATGCCCCTGCCAGCAATCCATTTTCTTTTTGGTTCCTCTATTTATTGCATGCATCTATAAAACTCCAAAAATCACCAAAAAATATCATATATTTCTGTTGCATTTTACTTTCACACCATATTTTTATTTCTCATTTTCATTGCATTTTAATATTTATAAAAATTCAAAAACATGCATTTTCTCTACTATTTGCATAATAAAATCCATTAAAAATATAAAAACACCTTATAAAATTCCCAAAAAAATATTTTTCTTATTGTAGTTTGTTTTAACTCCAGACCAAAAATCACTAAAAACACAAAAGAAAAATATTAAAAATTACAAAACCCCAAAAATCTTTATAAACATATTAAAAAATCTACAAAAATCCAAAAAATACAATTTCAATTTCTATATTTTCTCTGAATTATTATCTTTCAATTGAAATTAATTTGAGGAATTTTGAACACTGATTGATATTTTTCATCCTCGTTTTAATTCCGGCCAGCAACTTTATTCACTGTTTACTAATATTTTTGCCTTTAAAAATACCAAAAAAAATAGGAAAAATCTAGAAAAATCACAAAAACATTAGAAAAATATAAAAATAACAAAAACACTTTTTTTTCTGGGTTTGTACTTCTCTAGAATTGTTGATAGGAATGAATGTGGGAGATGGTGAGGATTATAAAGTGGAGGAGGAGGTTGGAGAAGAGATGGAGAAGGTGGAGGAGATGGGTGATAATCACGAATTATCGCGGGTCTAAATAGTCTACACAAGGCGGGACCACTATGTCGCTGTGGCGACCCACAAGAAATCATAATTAATCAACAATGAACCCACAATCAAATATCAAACAATGACAAATAATGTGGAGTCAAATTTATTTTTAACTCTAAAAACAAGATGTATAGGTGCAAGTATGTAGAGAGTTCGACACAGGGAGCAAGGCAGGATAGATCAAGCTAAGTGCAAAATGTGATGTGATTGTGATCAATGTCTACACTATGCAAATGTTTTTGTGGGTTTTTAAAAATAAAAGATTTTGGCTAAAATCTAGGTGAAAATTATGTTCACGGGAGTGCTTCTTATATATAGAAGAAGTGGACTTTAAGGATTCACAGGGTAAGTGATCAATTTTATATGTATATACATATAATGAATTTTAGTGTAATGTAAGTATTCCTCAAACTTATTTGACACAGGTTTTCAAACAATTTTGAAAACTATAGTCCAAAATAATTTTTACAAACATTTTACAAACATGTACACAGATTTGAAAATCATTTTGCAAAGGTTTTCAAACAGTAAAGATAGATTTTTCACATATTTTTGCAACCATTTTTCAAACCATTTGCAAATCATTTTTCAAATATTTTATTTTACACAAAGGAAATACTTTACAAACCAAAATGTTTTTACAAAGGTTGAAAACATGTAAAAAGACGCTTTTAAAATAGTTTTCAAAAGATTTTTCACAAGGATTTTCAAACTATTTGTCCAACATTTTGCAAAAAATATTTTCACCTGATTTATTAATCCGTAAATACAAAAAGAATCTGAGGAATAATCACATCTTTTATTAAGGTTTTTAATGAATTTAAAAAGTATATTTAGCCATAATTATTAAGAAAATACGAAAGTACGAGTTATGGCTAAAGTATATACATAGTATATACGACCCCCCTATACTTAGCTTGAGCTATGTCCTCATAGATCGGAGAGAAAAGAGAAGACATAACTTGTACTAAGTATAGAAAAGTCTAACGAATAAATGAATCAGAGATGAATGAATAAACCAATGAGAAGTTGACCGTCCCCCCTAAATGTAGGATCAAATAATCCTAAGTATAGCAGACTGTACACAAAGCAGGGAGGGTCAAGGGCGGGAATGAACAGATCGTACTCAGATTGTCTCCCCCTATACTTAGGGTAAGATATCCCTAAGTATAGACAAGAAGAGGAGACAATGGAGAGGATCAAAGAATAGAACACTTGGGGTGCACACCCCCTATACTTAGGACAAAGTACGTCCTAAGTATAGGAAACTGACTACAAGGGGTGACACCTTTTTGATACAAAAAGAATATAGAAAAGGAAAAGAACAAAAGAAGAAAAGAAGAAAAGATATCAACAGATGGATCTATACAGCGGAAGATGGAAGTGATAACCATGTACGAGATTCAAATGATCCGAGTCAAAGAACACATCTCATACCAGAAGGATGGGGGCAACGTCAATGGTCGGTGGATCATGATCTAGATATAGCTTCAGGCGCTGACCGTTGACACAGAAGGTAGAGGAAGATGACAGTTCAGATATGTCAATACTGCCATTGTCATGTACCTTCCTGACTACATAAGGACCTTTCCACTTGCTCTGTAATTTCCCTGGAAATAATTTCAGCCTAGAATCGAACAACCATACGCGTTGATCGGGCTCAAACTGTTTATGGCTGATATGAGAATCGTGCCATGTCTTCACTTTCTCCTTATACTGTAGGCTGCTAGAAAAGGCTGTATCTCTCAGTTCCTCCAGGGCTGCCAACTCTGCTCTCCTCTGTTCCCCTATACTCTCAGGATCTAACAGTAACTCAGTGCCTTCCCAAAATGATTTATGCTTGATTTCCACTGGCAAATGGGACGGCTTGCCATAAACAAGACGAAAGGGAGATGTCCCTAATGGATTTTTGAAGGAGGTCCGATAGGCCCACAAGACCGAGTCCAAAAGCTATGACCAATCCTTTCGGTCTGGGCGGACAACCTTCTGTAAGATCGTCTTGATCTCCCTGTTCGATACTTTGGCAAGACCATTAGTCTGAGGGTGATACGACGTGGCAACATGATGGTCAATGTCGAACTCGTCTGCAAGGGCCCTGACTTTATCATTAATGAAATGAGACCCCCCCTTTGAAATAAGAACTCTAGGTACCCTGAACCGTGAAATGATATTTTTCCTCAAAAATTGACACACAGTTTTAGCATCTGTGGCTCGGGCGGGGATGGCCTCAACCCAACGACTGACATAATCCACAGCAAGCAAGATGTGTTCGAATCCCTAACTCTTAGGAAATGTGCCCATGAAATCAATCCCCCATGCATCAAAAACCTCACAAAAGTGAATGGGCTGCATGGGCATCATGTCTCTCTGTCCGCAAGTACCCATCTTCTGACAGTCAGTACACCTCAACAGGAATTCAGCTGAATCCTTGAAGAGAGTAGGCCACCAAAGGCCGGATTGGAGCACCTTCTGTGTTGTCCTTTTCCCAGAATGATGTCCTCCTGTCTCATGCTTGTGGCAATAGGTGAGGACGCTTTGCTGCTCTTCTTGAGGAATGCACCTCCTCCAGATGCTATCCCCTCCTTCATGATAAAGGATGGGATCCTCCCAATGGTAAAACTTGGCCTTAGCTAGAAAGGTCTCAAGTTTCTGCCTGGGCCAACCCTGGGGAACCTTCTTGGAAACAAGATAGTTTACAAAGTAGGAATACCATGGGAGTGAGGCGATAGCCAAGATTGCCTCATCTGGAAATGTCTCTGTGATAGGTGTGCTGGGCTCAGATTCCTCAAGGTTCTCCAAACGGGAGAGATGATCTGCCACCACATTTTTAACTCCAGGCTTGTCCTTAATCTCAATATCAAATTCTTAGAGCAGAAGGATCCATCTGGTAAGACGTGCTTTGGCATCCTTCTTGGCCATTAAGTACCAGATGGCGGTGTGATCTGTGTAGGTAGTCACTATAGATCCGAGAATATAAAATCTATACTTATCCAAAGCAAAGACTATGGCCAGCATCTCTTTCTCTGTAACAGTATAATTCCGCTGAGCGGCATCCAAAGTCCACCTGGCATAGTGAATGGCAAACGACAATCCATCCCTCCTCTGTCCAAGCACAACCCCAACGGCAAAATCAGAAGCATCCGTCATGATCTCGAATGGTAGAGACCAATCGGGTGGCTGAAGGACAGGAGTCGTGACAACCATACTCTTGCGAGTCTCAAAAGACGCAAGACACTTACCATCTACAATGAACTCGGTGTCTTTCGGCAGCAAATCAGTAAGCGGTCGGGCAATACGACTGAAGTCCTGAATGAACCGTCAGTAGAAACCAACATGCCCTAGAAAAGACCGCAATTGACGCAAATTGGACGGCAGATTGAGTTTTCTAATGATATCCACCTTGGCCGGATCGACCTCTATGCCCCTGTCGGAGATGATATGACCAAGGACCATCCCTTGAGTCACCATGAAGTGAATCTTCTCCCAAGACAAGATAAGATTGACCTCTATGTAGTGCTGAAGCACACGCTCTAGGTAGTCAAGACAAGAATCAAACCCATCACTATAAACCGAGAAGTCATCCATGAAGACCTCTAAGCAATCACCCACCATGTCTGAGAAAATGGACAACATGCACCTTTGGAATGTAGCTGGAGTGTTACATAGACCAAAGGGCATCCGTCTGAAAGCATAAGTCCCAAACGAATAGGTGAATGTCGTTTTCTCCTGGTCTTCGGACGCAATGGCCACTTGATTATAACCGGAGTACCCATCAAGAAAACAGTAATGACTCTTCCCAGCTAGCCTCTCGATAATCTGATCAATGAATGGCAGCGAGAAATGATCCTTCTTGGTGGCCTGATTCAATCGTCTGTAGTCCACACAGACCCTCCAAGAAGTTCGTACCCGGGTAGCGATCTCTTGTCCAGACTCATTCACAACTGTCGTGATACCTGTCTTCTTGGGTACCACGTGTAATGGACTAACCCATTTTGAGTCGGAGATGGGTTAGATAAAATCGGCGCTCCAACACATTGATATTTCTTTCATGACCACATCTCGAAGATTCAGGTTCAGCTGTCGTTGGAACTCACGCGAAGGCCTAGAGTCCTCCTCAAGATAAATGTGGTGGGAGAACAGAGCCGGACAAATCCCCTGAAGATCAGCTATACTCCATCCTATCGCCTTGCGGTTGCGTTCAAGAACATCCATCAGATGAGATTCTTGCTCTCCAGTCAAACCCGTTGAGATAATTACTGGGTGCATATATGGCTCACCCGTAAGGAATCTGTACTTCAGCGACTGCGGCAAGGGTTTCAGTTCTGGACAATTGGGAGGTGGCAACTCTGGCTTCTGATATGTCTGTGTGAATGCTACCAGGTCTGCATGAGAGAATTCTCGCTGCACGTGAACATCTGATGAAGGGAGGCCTGCTGAATCATCTATGAACTGTACTGGCTAGCACTCCGTTCTAGCTGTCGGCTCAGAAGGAATCAGACACGGCAAATAATCATCAAAATCATCCCAATCAATGTATGAATCCGAGGGATCTGAACTAGATGAACAAGAATGAAAATCTGCACTACTCGTCCCACAACTGTCAGCCTCAAATGTATCCTTGTCCAGGGGTGTGCTCTCTAGGCTCTCGACTGCCATAAGCTTTAAGTGTAGTGAATCAGTAGGCAGGGCGAGGGTCTGTGCTACGGGATCAGTCCAAATGGATTCATCATTGGTCATCACGAAGTCACACTCCTGGTGGATGTCTAGCTCTTCCTCTGTCATCTGCTCAATATCACTGGACTGCTCTGAGCATGCTAATTCTCTTGCTCTGGTCTCGTCGATCGTTTCTATTGGTATGCTCTCGCCCTCTACGCGAAAACACACCATCCCACTGTCATGGTCGGATACCGCCTTGGCAGTGGCCAAGAATGGGCGTCCAAGTATGATGGGGGCATCGGTTACCGATTCAAGGATCTCCATGTCCAGTACAACAAAGTCCACGGGGAATTTCAGGCCTTGAATGGTAACGACCACGTCTCTCAATAACCCCTTCGGCCTCTTAATCGACCTATCAGCAAACTGAAGGACCGTCCTACTCCAAAGAAGAGGACCAAACTCAAATCGGCTGAGTAAGGCTGCCGGAAGGAGGTTGATAGAGGATCCGCTAACTAATAGCGTACGATCGAACCGAACTCCTGAATCTCACATCTGACATAGAAAGCTCCTGTATTAGGTCTCCTGGTTGGCAATTTGTTCTGAATGGTGCAACAAGTGTAATGGGTGAGCACATGGATCTGATCTCTGTACCTCCTCTTCTTGCGGACTGTAGTTTCCTCTTTCAAGTTCTTTTTGTGGAAGGGAATGTGCTCAAGTGCTTCCCGTAGAGTCAGTTGAATGTGGAATCTATCAATCATCTGGTTGTTGAACTCTACCTGCTGGTTCTTTTTTGGATTTTCTTTTTTATTCCCCTTCGCTAAGCGGAGTGCTTCACGGAAGGGGATGGTAGGGGCCTCCGCAGATGGAGGACTCAGAAGAGGTTCCTGCGCATGTGAAGGAATAGAATCCATACCATGATCATCATTCAACACATATGGATCTGAAGTATGAACAGAAACCTTTCCTTTATTCATATTTTTGTTTTTTTGTTGTTACCACAGTCCATAGATACAAAAGGTGGTAACACCACAGAAGGAAGCTCAACAAAAGTAGATGTGGTGGCCTCAGTACCACCACAGGCACCTGTCTTCGCGGCATCAGCACCACGCTCTGGCTCTGCATCCAAAATGGTGGCTTCAGCACCACTGTCTGCATCTGGTGTCACGACGGCCTCAACACCATCGTCTGGATATCCATCTTTGGTGGCATCAGCACCACCATCATCAATATCATCATCGGCGGCATCAGCACTGCTACCTGGATCATGTGAGGCTCCTGGTTCTGCATGTGGCTGTCACTCAGATGAGATGTCGCCGGCTGGCATCCTACCGCTCCTAGTAGTCACAAAATCAGCATCATACAAGGAAGAAGACATGTCACTCTAATAATCACTAGGAGAGGTATCCTCTGTGAACTGTACCTGCTCAGACTTTCTTTTAAGATTGTCTGGGTTAGGTTCAACCTGAGCTGGTATGGCGACTTTACCCTTGATGATATCCCTCATCTCTTGTAGGAACTCATCCATTTCCTGGTGGAAGGATGCTCGCTATTCAGAAAGCAAGCGGGCGAGGTCATCTAGAGCTGGGTTCTCAAAGGCGCGATCCTGAGAACTGGATGTGTTCCCCTGCGGGAAATGAGGCTGTTGCTGCTGATACTGGGGAGGATGGGAGTATGACTGCTGAGGCGGCTGACGCTGCCTCCACTGCTGATTGTGATAGGCGGGACGAGGACCATGCTGGTATTGCTGCTGGTGGGCGTACTGGGGCTGCTACTGTTATGGCTAGTTGTTCAGCTGTCCTTGAGCGAGAGACTGCTGTTGAGATGAGGAGCCACCATTACCCTAACAGAATCCGGGGTGATCACGACGAATACTGGGCTGCGGGTACCGGTCGTACCAAATCCCATTGACCTCCATCAATGGTTCCTGCTCGAAAGATGGCGGGGGTAGAACTGCCAATTGCTAATCCGGCTGATAGACCACCATCTGAGTGTCCTGAGATGGCGGCTGCGACGGGTAGTACTGCAATAGCAGGACCGGCTCTACCTGAATGTGGTTGACCTGGCGGTGTGAGGCAGATGGCTGGTGCGAGCTGTTGTGGCTTGGATCAGCCCGTGACCTGGGAGGCTGCTGAGTAGATGCCCGTGCCTCCTAGATGCAAAGAATCTGTGTCTTCAGGTAACTCATTGTCTTGGTAATCTGGTCCATCTGGGCCAGTCCTTGCGTTTGCTTCTTCTCGAGGATCTCGAGACGGTCCAACTTCTCACTAATGATTCCCATGTCGGCTGCAGCTGATTCGGCTTGGGCTGCGGCTGCCGACAGAGTGTGGGGACCGACATTGATGCGGGCGATCCTCTGAAATGATCCCTCTCTTTGGGGTGGCTTCTGCTGTGTGTAGACTCTGGCTTGGTCCATGATCGTAGAGTTCTCTGCCATTCCTTCATAGATGGCCCAGACGTCGTCTTCACCCTTGGAAAAATATGATCCACCACAAGAGGCATTTACAAGCCCCTGCAGCTCCGGTGTTAGCCCACAAAAGAAACTCTGAACGAGATTGGGCTTGGATATATCATGGCGTAGACACCGATCAATGACCTCTCTGAATCGATCCCAAGCTTCATGGAACTGTTCATTAGGGATTATTGTGAAGTTACTGATCATAGCTCTTGCTGCGTTCATCCGGCCGAGAGGGTAATACTTCTTCAAGTAAGCGGTCCGGAGTTGTTCCCAAGTGTCGACAAAGCTACCCAAATGTTTCAGCCAGTACGCGGCTCTGTCAACCAAAGAGAAGTGAAGGCTATCATCTTAATGGTGTCCTCGGTCATCAGCCTGCCATGAATGGTACTGCAGATCATTTCGAATTCTTGTAAGTGGAGGTGTGGCTCTTCGGTCGGCAGCCCATGGAATTTAGGTAAAAGCTAAATAGTGTGGGGCAGAAGCTCGAAGTCTCCATGGATGAGAGGAAGTCAGATCCATCGGTGAGTGAGGGATGCGACAGGATTGTGCAATTCCCTCATGATCGTCTGTGGTGGTCTCTCAGCGTCAGGATCTCCTCCTTCTGCAACGGGTATATCTCCTCCACCACCTGCGGCTCTGTTCTCTCGATCTGCTCTCATCTGCGCCAGCTCTCGCATCACGTCACCCATGAATGCTCCCTGGTCTCTCATTTTTTTCTGCATTGTCTCCAGGGAGGCTAGTAGTGAATTGTTGATGGCAGCTTGATCAAATAGAAATTGAGGTTGCTCCTGCTCATCTGGGTAATCTCCTCTATCTGCCATGGCTGGGTTCTCTGAAAAGGCAAAAGAACCCATCTCAGGTGCCGTCAAATGATCTGAGCTCTGTATTGCACTGAATTCTGAAACAACTGGACTGATGGAGGAAGAAGGGTGGTCGAGGGGGAACAGGGTGGAAGTGAACTCAGGTTCGGAGAGGGGTTCTTGACTGCCCGAAACAATCCTAGATGAATAGGGAGGAGTGCTGGATAGCGGTGCTGACAGAGTCGGCCTAAGAGACCTCCGTCCCATCATCCTGATTATTGAGAAGAGCAAGGTGTAGAAGAAGAAGAAGAAGGGGGCAAAATTGCACACGATTGTGCAGTGTTTTTGATCTTGACCTAAATCCAACTAGCAATCAAACACAAAATAAGGAGATTCACCAACTCTACACGTGAAGCCGTAAGGGTTCGGCTATTATTTTTGTAGCTTTTAAATGAATTCAGACATTTATCTTTTAACGAGTCCTTAGAGCGCTACGCCTATAGGAGAGAGAGTACTGCCGGAAGAGTATCCCGTACTTCTCCTCCTCCTGTGTAACCTGTAGTCTACACTTTTTAAGATCCTTGTAACCCTTCCTAGATCCCTACTCAGCCAAAGAAATAGAGAAAGGAAGCCAATAGGAGAAACCGATACTTCGAAACTCCTCGCGACGGAATCACCAGTGAGCGTGCAAGAACGTACTCGGACGCAAGACAATGAGACTGACACCCCCATGAAGGCGTGGCCTAGGCTCGATACTTCGGACAAGGTCGATGTTGTACACAATAGAGAGTCATCAATGGTGACCAAGCCCTACTCGTCCACATACTATAGAAGCGCCAATACTTCAGAAATCCAGGCGATACACAAGGTAGCCACAGACTGGGTTTTTGGCTCTAATACTTACGAAGCCGCTCTCTCACTTGTAAGGAGACCTTCCCATGCAACCTAAATACAAGTGAGGGTGTTACTCTCCCCAAGCAATGAATCCAATTACAAATTTTATTGAGGTCAAGTTTTCTTTAGTAGTCCCTTTTTTTAATTTTTTTGGTGTTATCGCTTCTTTTGAGTCAATTCAAACAAGCAGCTAACGTTTTTGTTTTTTTCTTGATTCCTATTTGAACCAAAAACAGAGGGAGAAAAGAGTCGGAAAAGCCAATGCAAGTGGCACTAAGATGGAAATCTCACCTTAGTGCCTAAATGATGAATGCAAAGATAGAAGACTTACAGTGACTCCCAGCTCTCTCCATGCGGGATGCAAAGCAGGAATTTATAAACCTAATTTATATGCCGATATGCACAAGGAAATCGTCCTAAGCAGGCGATTGGTAACGTGAAGAACCACAAGTCAATCACCAATCCTCAATCCAAAAAGTCCGGTCTAGACTCACCCCTCCTCTTCTCGACACATCGAGTTCAGGAGTAGCGCTTGATGGGGTGGGCTCGCGGCACGGCGAATCGAAAATGATGATTTAACTGTTTAATTAAACTAAGTCCAAATACGCACTATCGGTACATGCAATGGTTATTAGGGTGTTTGGACCTAATCTAATCGATCAAGCAACACCTAAAAATCTAAGGGCTCATTCCACAAAAGAAAGGGAAAATAAATCAAAACCGAAAAATGACTGCGGTGAAAACACGACAAAAATCGTGGTGAGCCCCCAAGTGTACAAACACTTGGAAGTTGGGCTCGAGTGTCCTAGTGTCCAAGTACCTGTATTATTACAAATTAATAATGAATCTCTCTCTCACCAAAAAGATAGAAAACTATCTAACACTCTCTTTCTCACTCCTGCTCTCTCCTGTCGGCTTGGGCTAGAAAAAGCCGACTCCGCTTCCCACGGCTGCACCGGATCACCTAGGCGATCCTCCTTGCTCCGCGGTCCCTCGCAAGAAGACAAGAAAAGAGATGGTCAGATGGCTCAACGATGTATATCAAATGTAAGAGAGATTAATGGCAAGCAATAATGTAGACAAACAAACACAATCAATAAAAAATGAGACCTATACGCTGTTGCTCCCCGACAACGACGCCATTTGATAATCACGATTTATCGCGGGTCTAAATAGTCCACACAAGGCGGGACCACTATGTCGCTGTGGCGACCCACAAGAAACCGTAATTAATCAACAATGAACCCACAATCAAATATCAAACAATGACAAACAATGTGGAGTCAAATTTATTTTTAACTCTACAAACAAGATGTATAGGTGTAAGTATGTAGAGAGTTCGAACACAGGGAGCAAGGCAGGATAGATCAACAATTGATGCACAAAAATGTGATAAGATTAAGTGTCTACAATATACAAATTTTTGTGGGTTTTTAGTTTTTATATTTTTTATTTGATTTTTGATTTTATATTATTTTTTTTTATATTTTGGTTTTCTTTTTACTGATTTGATATTTTATTTTTATCGTTTATATTTTTATATTTTCTTTTTCAATAATAGATTATATAGCTATATAAAGAATATAGGTATACAAGAGAGAGGAGATATATATAGGTAAAAATACTCAAAAATCAGGAAATAAAATGTTTTTTGTCTTTTTATGATTGTTTACTGTTTTTGTGATTTTTTGGGGTTTTTCTAAATGTTTTTGGTATTTTTAAAAGGCAAAATAAGAAAACAGTGAATAAACTTGCTGACCGAAACTAAAATGGGAATGAAAAATATCAAACAGTAGCAAAATTTTCCCAAATTAATTTTTAATAAAAGACAATAGAGTAGGGGAACTACGAGACCTGAGTTTATATTTTTAGGATTTTTCTATGATTTTTTAGATTTTTTAAAGTTTTTAGGTATTTTCTAATTTTTAAGGTTTTCGTTTTGAAATTTTTAGTGCTTTTTGGATTGACACTAAAATATAATAAGATCAGCAAAATATATTTTTTTTTGAAATTTTTCAAAATGTTTTTCTAATTTTTATGGATTTTCTAATGCAAATAGTGATGAAAATGCATGTTTTTTTATTTTTAATAAATATTAAAATGCAATGAAAATGTAATGCAAAAATATAGCGTGCAAGAGTGATAGAATAGGAGCTTAAATATTTTTTTGGGAACTTTTGGAGTTAATATGATGCTCTAAATAAATAAGACAAATCATACAAAAATACACAGCCTTACAGGGGTATAAGTGCAAATATCAAAACATCCAGGGGCTGTACTGCATTTTTTCAACAAAATATAACACTGAATATTCAATTTAATGGACCAAGTACAAATATCCAAACCCGGGAGGGTACGCCTGCAAATTACCCACCAGGGCGCATGATTGGCACGTGCTTGGGAAGGGTATAAACGTAATATCAAAAACTCCCAGGGGCTCGCATGCAATTATCCCCAAAAATTTACACTTAATATCAAAGTTTTGGGACTAAAGCGAAATACTAAACCCCTGAATGGTCCATACGCAAAATACCCGCGCTTCACGTGAACTGGTCACGTGAGGTGACGTGGCCAGGACCTATTTGCAAATACTAAATGTGCGGGGGCTTGTTTACAAATATTACAAAACTCAATACACGACAGATGAATGTTTAATTGTTATTAAATAAATACAAAAGTAGCCGGGGTGGTTATGCCAAATACCCAAGCCATAGGCGGGCACGGACGGCGGATGAAGCTTCACTTGGCCACGTGTCCGCACCAGATCAAACGATACCGCTTCACCACGATCGGTCAGGATTAGATCGCCAGAAGGCGATCAACGGCTGGAGGAGCTCAAAATCTGACGGTGACTACTTGGCTGGACGAACTGAGGGTGATCGGATGGCTCGTAGAAGCTTTGGAAGAACAATCGAAGAACACGTGTCCAACGAGTTTGGATCGCTGTGCACGGCCTCCTCGGTGGCCCTCCGTTGCTGCAGGAAGCCCAAGAGCTTTCCGATTATCTCCTCTATTAGATGGAGGTCAGATGATGGCCAGGGGATGTATGGCGCGCGCCAGCGAGGTCGAAGGAGCTGCAGGCCTCCAGGTCTCTTCGACGAACACCAATACGAGCTCCAGGCACGCGTGAATGTACCAAGACCTGCACCAAAAAGTTACACCTTCGTGGGCAAAATGCCTTGAAGGTTGGGGGAATGACTGGGCGCGAGGATAACGAAGGTGACAGTCGGTCGGAGGAGCGCTCCGGCGAGAGGATCGAATGCGTGAATCGATGGCGAAACGCGAAAGTGACGGATGCAAATTACTCCTAGGGATATGGCGAGATGAATGCGAGAAAAATAAGGAGAAACAAACATCTCAAGGGCCAGAGCCCGAGGTTGAAGGTACCTCGACGAGAAGGTCACCAGAAGTGGGGTGGAACACCCAGATCTTGGTCGCTCCCCCGCCTTGAAGATGCCAAGCTGGACCTGTCACCTCTAGGGAGCCAAGGCGGGTTGAAATGGGAACGAAGGACCAAAGAATGGGGTTCAAACTTGAATCGAACTTCAAAGTTTGGTTTTGTAGTGTTGACGACTGGGATGCAAAGAACGAGGATTATTTGATGAATCGTCGCTCCATTCTCGAAGGAAACACCTAGGCGTGAAAGACGACATGTCGAGGAGCAAAAGTCATGAAGGATGATACACACAAGAGTGACTGGTTCATCCTCGAAAAAAGTGAGAACATAGGCCAAAACCTCGGTCTGACACAACTCAGAGGTGAAGGTCAGACTGTTGACCTTGGTCAACAGTCCCGACCACCTGGTTGGTCCACGTGGACCAACCAGGAAAAACCTCGGAAAAATTCTTTAAAAAATAGTTTAAAAATAATAAATGATTTATTTAATTTTAGGTTATTTAACAAAAAATGTTTATTATTTTATTTAGTATTTTATTCTGATTTTAATTAATTTTATGAGGTATATTTGTACAAGCTGCCTTTTTAGGCCCATATAGGTACATTATCTATTATTTTATTTTTATTTTGTGATTTTAGTTTATTTATTTTTGTTTATTGTTTTATAAAATTATAAAATACTTTTATACACGTAATTATATTTTTATTTTATTTTTCTGAAGTGTTTTGGATATTTAATAAAATAAAAGTATAAGGTATACACGTATGAGTATAGGTATTTTACTTATGTCTTTTATACAAGTATTTTATTTTTAGTTTTTCTTGAGGTTTTTATTCTAATTTTATTGCATAAATATATTATAAGTAATATTTACATAATTATAAAAATATAAAATTATAAAAATAATGAATAAATAATAAAATGAGTATTTTAATCTGTACAAGTATACAATGAGGGTCCAAAACTTAACTTTCAAACCGTAGCTCCGCCAAATGCGAAACCACCGCCATTAAATAGCTTATTTTTAACTATATACAATTAAATGTGAGTTTGATGCATTTGGAGTTTTCATTTGTGAGATATGGGTCTGGGAAGTTGGGATTCTGGATTTTTATTCAGACCATAGCTTTTTATCTGTACATGTTTTTGAATGAAATCAATTTTGTATTTTTATTTATTTAATTATCTACAACTTTTATGTACAAAGTTTCTTTATTTGAGGTATAAAAAGTGGAACCAAAAATAGGTCCCAAAATGAATAAAGAACAAATAAAAACAAAGGGAATTTTATTGTGTTTTGACCCTTATATCCCCCTACTTTATTCCTTGTCGACCTATTCATCAAGATGCCCAGGTCTCGGGGTTTCAGGTCATAAAATATTTACAATATTTTACTCGTTTTCTTTTCTTCGATTTACTCTATAATTTTGGCTTAATTACAGTATTTTATACACTATTCACATGCACATGCATGAATACTAAGATATGGAAATTAATGGTATTTACACGCATTTTCTAGGGTTTTTTGATGCCAAAATGATAGAATAAAGATGATGAAATGTGGCTTCATCAATGGGGTAGAAGTTGGAGGTGCGAAGGGTGGCTTCTCCCTTAAGTCAAGGGAGAGCGGGAGAGGAATGGGTAGAGAAGAGGATGGCCGTTGATGGATGACCCTCTTATCCAACAGCCCAGGATGAAGGAGGGAGATGGCATAAGTGAGTGAATGAGGAGGTGACACATGGCAGCTCCAGGAGTTGTCATGTGTTACTCCGAGAGAAATCCATACCTAAATGCAAAGAAAAATAAAAAACAAATAATAAAAGAGGTTAGATTAAAAAGTGATCAACACGAAAGATTGCTCGTCTCGATGAGATCTACAACTTTCGTGAAGGGCCGAAAGTCAAAGGAAATCGTCTGTACAAAAATGTATTTTTGGGTGGTACCTTATAGATATAAAATACCACATTTTATCTTTTGTAATTTTTTGTCATTTTTCAATAAGAGAAAAATAAAAATATAGTTAGAGAAAATATGAGAAGAATATTTACAACTTAATATATTTTTTTTGAATTTTTAGTAATGAAGAAAATAAAAGATAAAATACAGGGGTAAAACGGTCAATATGTACAATATACAAAGGGGGCCCAAAACCCAAGTTTTGCATACGAGCTCAGATTTTAATGAAATTGGTCTTGTTTCGAAGGTCTCTGAATGTATATTACTTTAAAAGTGAGTAGACCTAAATCGGACACTGTATGAGAGAGATATGCGCAGTTTAAGGTTTACAGCTTCAAACTTGGATTGGGGTTTTTTTGGTCAATTTTACAAGTTAGTATTTTTTAGATATTTTTCTTTAATTAGTGTTAGTAATATATATAGAATAGAGTTGGTTTTATTGGATTTGGAATTAGTATAAAATATATACAAACAAGGTATTTTAGCTAATATATAGATGCATATTTACAACTGAAATTGGCATCTTATTTAATGAAAATATGATTGCTAAAATGCCGATATTATGCTTGCATGCATGAATGCTAATTATGCAAGATAAGGGCAAATATGCTGCTATTTACTAGGGAAAAAAGCTGTATTTTCAACTTTTAGAGTGATGAATCACAGATTTATCAACCCCCTATACTTAAACCTTGCTCATCCCCAATCAACTAAAATGAAATGCTAGAGTGAAAAGATTTTGAGTTCCATACCAAGGTCATGAACAAAAGTTGAAAATGGGGCTTGTCTCGACCTTTGGATTAATTGTGTAGCAGAACCTTATTGGGATCTGAACTTAAGACCTAACAGACTTCAAGTTCCACAAGTCTTCTATTCAAGACGCCTCAACAGTCAGGTCAGAACAAATCCTCAAACGCAAATTTCTGATGACTATGATTCTTACTAGTACCGTGTAAGTGTAATATAGCTCTCCACATCAGAAATGGCTAAGAAGCAACCACCTTTAACAAGGTAACTCTAATTACCCGGTCCAATAACTCTTTCCTCGAGGAGCGGGGTATTCCCTTCTAAGTTCAAGTGCGACCAGCTCAAGAGGAGGGGGTAGAGAAAAGAATGGACGGTAGCCAGTGTAGCTACCTATCCCAGGATGCATGACCAGTGTAGCTACCTATCTAGCTGCAGACTTCTTGCTAATATACATACTCCAACAGGTATTTCTTTTTTTTTGGCCTATCTATTTTTTTTGGATTTCTTGCATTTTTTTCTCTTTTTTTGGAACTATTTACAAGGTGTAGCATCAGGAGTTTTTCCTCTTGAGCCAGTAGACTATCCCTCTTTTGAAGCATTATTGCAACCCACAACATCCTGTCCTCAGACTTCACCACCAAACTAGGTTGAGATGGACTACCCTCCCTAAAGGAGGACGGATGTTTCCACCCGTGTGCTACTCCAAGCTAAAAGATTCTACCTCCTCACCACCTCATCAACGAAGAGCTACATGCATTGTGCTTGTCCAAGTTAGGTCACTGTCTAAAATTTTAGAATCATGCATGTGCACGAGATATTCTACTTAGACTAATTAAGATGACATGTGAACATAGACATGCGAACTCAAAGAATTAAGTCACTTGACCAGAAAAATCTTAACCCCAGTTCCTATAAGGTTCCTTTGAAATTAGGTGGATTAAGGTCAAATCAAGTCCATCCTCAATATCTACTCATAACTTGGTTCCGAACCCACTATCTTTTCACCTTGCATATGCAAAATATGCAGATGAGGTGTAGATGACATGCTATGTATATGAATGAAAAGCAAGACTCTTTTTTTTAAATGCAATGATGCAAGAGTCAATAAGAAGCCTTTATTTTCAGCATTTTCATTTTATTTTCTGTTATACAACAATTTTTACAACAATTTTTAATTTGTAATAATATAAATAGTATACAAGTTTTTTTGGGTATACAACAAATTTTACAAAAGTATGTTTTACAAGAATTTTACAATTTTTTTATACAAGTATTATACATATAGTACAAAATTATACAATTTTTTTTTCAAATTTTACCCTCCCCATAATTATTGCATAATTTATACAAAAATACGCGAAAATACGTGAAAGTTCGAGCTATGGCTAAAATATATATGTAATATATACACGCCCCCTATACTTAGCATGTGCTATGTCCTGAGAGCAAGAAAAGCGATGAAAAAGACATAGCTCATACTAAGCGTAGGAGAGCTAAAATTACAAAATGTATAGAAGTCGCTCTGCCCCCTATACTTAGGCTCTGGTAGCCTAAGTGTAGAAGAAGATCAAAAAATAAGGCGGACGAGGGCAAGAGGTGAAAGGGATGAATATATACAAGGCGGGCATCGGTCCCCCCTATATTTAGGCTCTGGTCAGCCTAAGTATAGGAAAGGAGTGAGTATGAGAACTGATGTGATCTGGAGGATTTACAGAGAACAAACTCAGGTGGCTCATCCCCCCTATACTTAGGATCTGGTCATCCTAAGTATAGTCCAAGATAGAGATAGATGAAGCTGGGATGTGTTACTAAAGTCGCAGGAGGGAAAGGATAGAATGTACAGGAATGATGGTATATACAAGTGAGTCGGTCTGAATCTTTCAAGATGCTGCCGACGGCTAGAGCTCACTACTGCAAGGTCTCCTACGCGGCTCGAGGTGTACCTCCTGAATCTGTCTCGTGCATAAACACAATCTCCTCAACATGGATCAACTGCTCATTGGATTCGACGAAGTGCTTCAACAATTGTCCATTTACTAGGAATGTCTGCAAATTAACCTAAGCCGTGCCTCCCCAGTAACAATGCCATTTTGATACGACTCCCATTACCCTTGTTAATTCGATTAAATTAATGGTCAAATTAATTAATAATTTCGTTGCAGTCGGATAATGAAAGCAGATCAAAAACCACTTTCAATTATAGTCAAATTAATTTCGAGCGGCAAATTTTTTTTACTTGGTTGGAAGTCCAAGGTCGAACTCAGGGGGGCAGTGTCTCCTTAGGTAGATTCGAAGCAAATTTCCAAGGTATGATTTTCAGAGGAGATATTTTTGGTCTTTTTCGTATATTTTATGCAAGACACATGCAAAATCAGGCCAAATTGCAAGTTAAATAATAAAGATAGTCAAATTAATTCTAAAAACTATGAAACTTGGCTAGATAATGAAATATGATGAAATTAAGATACACAATTTTTTTTGGAATTTTCAAATGCACGGATAATGAAAAATGAAGACTTTAGTGAAAATGACTAAACCAATTTTAGTAATTAACAAACGATGATATTTCTAAAAAATAAAATTAATCCAAATAGCTCTAATTAAGAGCTATTGAAATCAACTTGATTCGATTAAGGTTTTCACTAAATAAATTTTCTAAAACAAATTATACGGACGAATGGTGTGATTTTCTGATATGTTGTAGCATAGACTTATATCTACCAATTATGATTTTTCAGAGATTTTTCAATAAGCAGATAATGTGCAATCAATTAATCAATCAAAATGGGAAAATATTGCATTTTTTACCAAATTAAATTCCATAAATATTCTGCAAATCAAAAAAATACAAATAAATGCTGAAAGGATAGAACAAGAGTTATGCTACATAATGCAATTTTCGGAATTAAAAATGGATGACAGAATGACGACAAAATAAACGTGCAAATGCAAGGGTATGAGTGCAAAGAAAATAAATGGCAAATACTATGGATGCAATAATGGGACTGGAATGAAATTACCTAAAACTTGAAATTTCTTTGATAACTTGCAAGGGGTGTCAAGTATCCCCTTTGCAAATGTCCACTTTATCTTATTATGCGCTACTTCTCCTCTGCTTTGCTTGCTTGAACAGGGGAGCCTGGAGGAGGAGCTTAACGCGCACGAACGGGCGGGCAGACGGAGACAGCCGCGTGCACGAAGGCGGCCGACGGCGTTGTCTCGAGGGGGAGCTTCGCTGCTGCGTGCGCTGAGGTACGGTTGGCGTTGGTTGGCGGCGTGTGATGGTGGAGGGCGCAAACAGGGCGCGACAGATGTCGATGGAGTGTGATGGTGTGTGGGCGCACGTCGAAGAGCGAGGGGCACGCATCGCGAACAGGAGGTGTGTCGACAGCGTGCGGTGGGGGGGGGCAGCGTCGATGGTGCAGCAACTCGCTGGAGGTGTGGCGGTGAGTACGCGCGAAGCGCGCGCGGCCAAGGCGGGCCGGAGGCTGACGTGCGTGGTTGAAGGGCGGTGGCGCTACGGCCGCCTATGCGCGAGGAGAGCGGTGGCGTCGACTGAAGGCGAGCTAAGTGGAGGGTGGAGGAGGTAGAGGGAGAAGAAGAGAGAAGGAGGAAGAGAGAGCATGAGGGGGGATTTCACCACCTCCCCTGTTCCTCATGCATTTGTTTAAGTAGCTTAAATGTTGGATTAATGGGTTGATGAATTTGTTTCGAAAAGTTAATTAAAAATCACTGTTGCATTCGCAACGTGTGATTTATCAGTGAAGACACAATTTGTTTGGTGATTTGATGAGTGGATGTGGGCAAATCAAGGAGAGAGATAGATAGAAGGAGAAGAAATAGAGAGTGGAAGGAGAAGGAACTTTACCTGGAGGTGATAGTCGGATGCCTGGGATTGCTGGATAGAAAATCCAGCAGGTCTTCGCTCTTCTTCATGGCAAGGAAGGAGCTAGAGCAGCTCTCGTTTGAGCTGCGACAAGGGAAGATCCCTTGGGTCTCGCCTAAAGCGCAAAGGTCGCCGTCGACTCAAGCTCCACATCCGGAGCTGTCACCAAGGGGGAGGAGCGAGCTGGGCCTGTACTTCTCTAGAATGGCGGGTAGGAATGAATGTAGGATATGGAGAGGATTATAAAGTGGAGGAGAAGGTTGGAGAAGAGATGGAGAAGGTGGAGGAGATGGGGTAGAAGATGGAGGTGTCGAAGGGTGGCTTCTCCCTTAAGTCAAGGGAGAGTAGGAGAGGAATGGGTAGAGAAGAGGATGGCCGTTGATGGATGACCCTCTCATCCAATGACCCAGGATGAAGGAGGGAGATGGCATAAGTGAGTGAATGAGGAGGTGACACATGGCGGCTCCAGGAGTTGTCACGTGTCGCTCCGAGAGAAATCCAAAACTAAATGCAAAGAAAAATAAAAAAGAAATAATAAAAAAGGTTAGATTAAAAAGTGATCAACACAAAAGTTGCTCGTCTCGACGAGATCTACAACTTTTGTGAAGGGCCGAAAATCAAAGGAAATCGTCTGTATAAAAAATGTATTTTTGGGTGGTACCTTATAGATATAAAATACCGCATTTTATCTTTTGTATTTTTTTGTCATTTTTCAATAAGAGAAAAATCAAAATATAGTTAGAGAAAATATGAGAAGAACATTTACAACTTAATCTATTTTTTTTGAATTTTTGGTAATGAAGAAAATAAAAAGAATACAGGGGTAAAACAGTCAATTTGTACAATACACAAAGGGGGCCAAAACCCAAGTTTTGCATACGAGCTCCGATTTTAATGAAATTGGTCTTGTTTCGAAGGTCTCTGAATGTATATTACCTTAAAAGTGAGTAGACCTAAATCAGACATTGTATGAGAGAGATACATACAGTTTAAGGTTTACAGCTTCAAACAAGGATTGGGGTTTTATTGGTCAATTTTACAAGTTAGTATTTTCTAGATATTTTTCTTTAATCAGTGTATTTAATATATACAGAATAGAGTTGGTTTTATTGGATTCAGAGTTAGTATAAAATATATACAAATAAGGTATTTTAGCTAATATACAAATGCATATTTACAACTGAAATTGGCTTCTTATTTAATGCAAATATGAGTGCTAAAATGCAGATATTATGCTTGCATGCATGAATGCTAATTATGCAAGATAAGGGAAAATATGCTGCTATTTACTCGGGAATAAAGCTCTATTTTCAACTTTTAGAGTGATGAATCACATATTCATCAAAGTTGTATATAAAAATACAAAATTGATTTCATAGAAAAATAATATACAATGCACAGGTTATAAATAAAAAGCCAATATCCTAACTTCCCAGACATATATCAACGAAATAAAAACTCAAAATGCGACAAAATAACTTTAATTGTATACAGATTTTAATAATCTATTTAATGAAGGTGGTTTCATTTAAATTGGAGTTGAGGAGTGAAAGTCAGGTTTTGGACTCCTACTGTATAATAAACCTGAATAAAATGTACATTTTTTATTCTTTATTATTTTCACAAATTTAGATTTTTATTATTTTGTAAATAATATTTTAATGTATTTACAAATTTATAATAGAATGAAAAATAAAAATAAAATAGTCTGTATAAATTCATAGATGAATATATAATACTTATACTTATATAATTAATTCATCTACTTATTCAAGCATATAAATGACATCAGAAAAATACAATAAATATTTATTTATGTACCTAAAAATAAGTTATAAATATATAAAATAAGAAAATAAAATAATCAAGTTAAAACTATAAAATAAAAGACTCGAAACATAGGTAAATATCCTTATATATCAAACCCAAAAAATTAACTTATAATAAATAAACCAGAAAAAATAAACAAAATAATATTAAAAGACTAGAAAAAATAACAAACATTTTTTTTATAACCAAATTATTTTTCTTTTATTATTCATTTTACATGGAATATTAACCCTTTAGATAACATGAAGAAACCGGATCTTCTCTTTAGTTGACCTCCGGTCAACTACCCCATAACACCTCTACTTTGTTAGGTGTGTCGTATACTTGATTTCCCTAGACATTTCATTCATATTTTTCATCTATTCTTCATGCAAACCTCACCATCTATCATCTTTAATCCATGTGCACTCATTCTATTCGCTCGATTTGCATCGAGCCACTCATTAATCTCACTTGAAAAATTGTCAGAACCTACGATCATAAATAAGGAACCAACTCGAGTCTTTTATTATTTAATGCCCCTTGGATATGCATTCCAAATCCTTGAGGGTGTGTCGAAGGGCCTGTGATAGTGGTGACCTTCCCTGAGTTAGTAGAAGGCGGAGCGAGGAAGCGGTGCAATCTACGATAGCCCTCCTATCATTTTATTCCATGTCCTTGCAAGTGATTGATCCGAAAATTACCCTCTTAATTTAATTAAATGTGTCGTTTTTTATGTGGCCGGGCAATCAAGATCGATCAAAAATTAACTGCACGAATCGAATAATCAATTAATAAATTAATTTGGGGTTTAATGCATTTTTAACATGGTCAAGCCCTAGGGTCGACTCAAGGAGGCAAAGGAACAACTTAGAATCAAGTCAGAGGAATTAGCTTACGGTTTTCCATGAGGATTTTTTTTGTGTTTTTTATAAAATAAAAATGCAAATTCACAAATGCGATTTAATTAGGTTATTAAGGAAATAAAAAACTTAATCGAATTTAATATTATTGTGAAATTAATTCAAATTAGCCAAGTTATATTTTTCCTATAAACCTAATCAAATGATGTATGCAAAATGTAAATTTTTGAAATTTTGGGGATTAAGATGCAACAATTAAAAATGCAAACTTTTTAGGGGTTTGATGAAATTTTTCATGCAAACAGAATGCAAACATCATGAAAAATTTACTAGAACTTAAACATGTTGAAATGGAGCTAAGCTTATTATTTTTGGAATTTTCTGATAATATATGATTTTTATATGATTTTTAAAATGAAAATAGAGTGACTGTGAGTATTTAAATGCTGGTAAATGGAGGAATCAAATTATCCAGTGAAAGAATTATCTAAAAAAGACATTTTAAAAACACAAGAGACCACACATTTCGCAAAATTAATATTCGTGGATTTAACTAAAAATCATCTGCAGAAACTTTTTTTTAATTTATTTTAGGCAAAAGACACATCCATTTTTTATGAAACTTGGACAGTAATTAAAGCACAACGAGAGGCATCAACTTGATTTTTGCATAATTTTTGTAGCAATATTTACGTCTGCGCCAATTTCTAGCATAAATGGGTAAAATATCACTGAGTTTAAACCTCTGATTTTTAATAAATTATATAATGCTCACAAAAATTTAATTGAATAGCCATAATGTACAGAATTAATTACTCAACAAAATATTATTTTTTTATTAAAAAATGATGCAGAATGAATGTCCAAATTAATGCTTAAAGTTTAACAAAACAATGTGTACAGGGGCACTTTTGCAATTAAAGAATTATAAAGGGTAAAAAATGCGATTTTTTCCAAAAAATAAATAAATAGTCCTTCTAACATGGGTGCCAAGAATGGAACCCACCTGGGCACACCCGGTGAGAAGAAGGCGGCAACGCGCACACAGTCGTGTTGGAGGTTGGACGTGGAGTGCGGCTGGCGAGCGGTGAAGGGACGGAGCATTGCTGCCGAGGGCACAGATGGGCGGTGAGCATTGAGTGCCGCAAGGAGAGAGTGCATTGGGGCGAAGTTGGTCGCAACCGGCTGGAGAAGGGCGCACGCTGGCGGCAGGGGTGGCAACGTGGTGGATAGCAGGGGTCGACGCGGAGGGTGGAGCATGCAAGGAGGTGTTGCTGTGCACCAGGATGGGTGATGTGGTTGGGTAGAATGCCACATGTAGGAGGATGTGCGGCTATACGTGGGGCGGTGGGGTCACAGATGGCCGCCCGCAAGGGTGAGTTGCATCGAGGCCGCGGGGACATCTGTGAGGCTGCTGCAGCGGCAGCGGCTGGAGGAGCAGGTTGGGTGAGCGGGGTGAAGTGGCGTTGCCAGGAGGCACTTCGGGCAGCTGGAATGACCCGCATTCGTTGACGACGGTTGAAGGTGAGCAGGGTCACGCGTAAACATGAAAATAGAGTGACTGTGAGTATTTAAATGCTGGTAAATCGAGGAATCAAATTATCCAGTGAAAGAATTATCTAAAAAAGACATTTTAAAAACACAAGAGACTAAACATTTCGCAAAATTAATATTCGTGGATTTAATTTAAAATCATCTGCAGAAACTTTTTTTTAATTTATTTTAGGCAAAAGACACATCCATTTTTTATGAAACTTGGACAGTAATTAAAGCACAACGAGAGACATCAACTTGATTTTTGCATAATTTTTGGAGCAATATTTACGTCTGTGCCAATTTCTAGCATAAATGGGTAAAATATCACTGAGTTTAAACCTCTGATTTTTAATAAATTATATAATGCTCACAAAAATTTAATTGAATAGCCATAATGTACAGAATTAATTACTCAACAAAATATTATTTTTTATTAAAAAATGATGCAGAATGAATGTCCAAATTAATGCTTAAAGTTTAACAAAACAATGTGTACATGGGCACTTTTGCAATTAAAGAATTATAAAGGGTAAAAAATGCGATTTTTTTCCAAAAAATAAATAAATAGACCTTCTAACATGGGTGCCAAGAATGGAACCCACCAGGGCACACCCGGTGAGAAGAAGGTGACAACGCGCACACAGTCGTGTTGGAGGTTGGACGTGGAGTGCGGCTGGCGAGCGGTGAAGGGATGGAGCATTGCGGCCGAGGGCACAGATGGGCGGTGAGCATTGAGTGCCGCAAGGAGAGAGTGCGTTGGGGCAAAGTTGGTCGCAACCGGCTGGAGAAGGGCGCACGCTGGCGGCAGGGGTGGCAACGTGGTGGATAGCAGGGGTCGACGCGGAGGGTGGAGCATGCAAGGAGGTGTTGCTGTGCACCAGGATGGGTGATGTGGTTGGGTAGAATGCCACATGTAGGAGGATGTGCGGCTATACGTGGGGCGGTGGGGTCATAGATGGCCGCCCGCAAGGGTGAGTTGCATCGAGGCCGCGGGGACATCTGTGAGGCTGCTGCAGCGGCAGCGGCTGGAGGAGCAGGTTGGGTGAGCGGGGCGAAGTGGCGTTGCCAGGAGGCACTTCGGGCAGCTGGAATGACCCGCATTTGTTGACGACGGTTGAAGGTGAGCAGGGTCACGCGTAAACATGGCTGGAGGCTGGTAGAGCATGCACTAGCGGGAGGAGATGGCGGACAACCACTGATGGTTGGAGACGCGGGCTGGTCTGTGGCGAGAGGGTGGCCGTGAACGGCTGGAGGCAGCGTGGTTGTTCCTGTTTTTTTTATTTTGAGTTTTTTTTTTGATTTTTTTTAATAAACAAAAAAAATGGATAAAATGGTTTTGGATGTGATAATGGAAATGTGATGTTCATGATTATGGTGGTGGTTTGTGATGATTGTTGAGATTTATAAAATAATAACAAAAAAATTTGTTAGAAAAAAAATTGACAAGGAATAGAGAGGGATTACATGTGGTTCGTTGGATATCGGAGGAGGTATAACTCAACTCTTATCGTCGCCTCGAG
Source organism: Ottelia alismoides (assembly GCA_037367405.1). NCBI lineage: Eukaryota > Viridiplantae > Streptophyta > Magnoliopsida > Alismatales > Hydrocharitaceae > Ottelia > Ottelia alismoides. The sequence goes on along the minus strand of JAZKJV010004119.1, from coordinate 1,742,830 downwards.
CGGCATGGCAGATGCGCTGCGAAGGTGAGAAAGCATGATTAGATGCTTGCGACACGGCAACGTGATACTGTCGATCTCGTCTGAAAGGTTGTCATCGCTCAACTTGTTTCCTTCAGCTGTCTCCTGCAGGTTAAAGGGGCTCGACCTCTTTTCTCTTGAATTGTCGGATGAGGATGAATGAATAGGGTGAGTGGAATAAATAGTATGAGGAAGTTCGTAAGGAAGTGGGAGATGTGGGGAAGATGGGGAGTCGATGACTTGGAGTGGGGATTAAGTAAAGAGATAAGAAGAAAAAGGGAAATTTAAAAAAAGTAATATAAGCAGGCTACTAGAATAATGAAGAGAAAATAAAGGTAGCAGAAAATGTTAATAAAATAAATAAATAAATAAATAAATAATAAATAAATAATAAAAAGGAATAATAATAGTAAATAAAATAAAAATAAAAATAATAAAAAATTGTGGTGACACGAGGCGGCTCCAGGCGCGGCCACTTGTCGCTCCCAGAAAATTCAAAAATTAAATGTAAGGAAAAAAATAAAAAAGAGATAACAAAAGCAGATAAATCAAAAAGTGGTCAACATGAAAGTTGCTCATCTCGACGAGATATACAACTTTCGTGTAGGACTAAAAATCAAAGGAAGATATCTGCATAAAATGTATTTTTGGGTTGTATCTTATATGTATAAAATACCGCATTTTTGTCTTTTTCATTTTTTGTGTCATAATTAACTTGATAAAAATCAAAATAAAGCTAGAAAAAATATGAACAAAATATTTACAACTTAATTTATTTTTTTGGGTTTTTAATAATTAAGAAAATAAAATTATAAAATGGAGGGCATTATGGTTAATATGTACAATTTACAATTGGAGCCGAAAACCCAAGTTTCACATACGATCTCTGATTTTAATGTTATTGTTCTAGTTTTTAAGGTCTTTGAATGTATATTACTTTAAAAGTGAGTAGACCTAAATTAGACATTCTATGAGAGATATATGTGCATTTTAAGGGTCTTGGTCTCGGACTTGGATTTGGGTTTTATTGATCAATTTTACGAGTTAGTATTTTTTTTATATTTTCCTATTATTAGTGCTAGTAATATGTAGACTATAGAGTTAACTTTATTGGATTTTGAGAGAGTATAAAATATATACAAATAGGTGATGTTATCTAATATACAGGTGAATATTTACAAGTGAACTTGGATCCTTATTTAATGCAACTATGAATGCTAAAATGCAGATATTATTTACACATGCATGAATGTTAATTATGCAACATAAGTGGAAATATGAAGCTAACTACTCTAGAACAAAGCTCTATTTTTAATTTTTAGAGTAATGAATCACAGATTCATCAAACCATATACTTAAACCTTGCTTGTCCCTGAGCGACTAAAATGAAATGCAAAAGTGAAATGATTTTGGGTTTCATACCAAGGTCATGAATAAAAGGTGAAAATGGAGTTTGACTCGATCATTGGTTTAATAATGTGGCGTAACCTTATTGGGATCTGAATTTAAGACCTAACAGCCTTTGAGTTCCACAAGTCTTCTATTCAAGACGCCTCAATAGTCATATCACAACAGATCTTTATACGCAAATTCTGATGACCATGAATCTTACTTGTATTGTGTATGTGAAATATAGCTCTCCACCTCAGAAATGGCAATGAACTAACCTCCTATAACAAGATAACCCTCATTCTCTAGTCCAGTAACTCTTTCCTTGAGGAGCAGGGCATCCCTTCTAAGTTCAAGTGCAACCAGTTCAAGAAGAGGTGTGGTGAGAAGAATGGACGGTATCCAGTGTAGCTACCTATCCTAGAATGCTTGACCAGTGTAGCAAAGTCATCCAGCTACAGGCTTTGAAACTCTTATTTTTCTATCCTTGTATATACACTCTACAGGTATTTTATTGTTCAATCGGCCTGTCCACTTTTGGAGATTCTCCACTTTTGGAGATTCTCCATTATTTTATTTTTTTGTTTGAAATATATACAAGGTGTAGCATGTACATAAGAAGTTTTTCCCTTTAAGCCAGTAGACTATCCCTCTTTTCAAGCTTTATTGCAACTCACAGCACTCCTTCCTTAGACATCAACACCATTAGACAAGGTAGAGATCCGCTGCCCTCCCTAGAGGAGTCCAGGTGTTTCCACCCATGTGCTACTCCAAGCCAAAGGATTCTAACTCCTCACAACCTCATCAATGAAGAGCTACGTGCATGTTGCTAGTAAAAGTTAGGTCACTATCTAAAAGAATCAAGCATGTGTCCGAGATATTCTACTTAGACTAATTAAGATGGCATGTGAACATACACTTGCAGACTCAAAGAATTAAGTGACTCGACCTGAAAAATCTTAACTCCAGTTCCTATAAGGTTCCACTGAAATTAGGTATATCAAGGTCAAATCGAATACATCCTAAACATCTATTCATATCTTGGTTCAGAACCCACTAACTTTTCACTTTGCATATGCTAGATATGCAGATGAGATGCATATGACATGTTACAGAGATGAATGAAATGCAAGACATTTTTTTAAATGCAAGGATGATATGCAAGAGTAAATAAGAAGCCTTTATGTTTTTGTTTCTTGTTTTTATTTTTTTTTTGGTATAAACAATTTTTACAAAAGTATTATTTTACACTTATTTTAACAAAATTATACAATATACATACTATACAACTATACATGTATTTTACAAAAGAAATTTTAACAATTTTACCCATCTCGTAATTATTGTATAATATATACAGAAAAATGTGAAAATACACAAAAGTACGAGCTATGGATAAAGTATATATGTAATATATATATACACACACGCGCCCCTTATACTTTGCATGTTTTACGTCCTCAAAGCACGAAAAGTGAGGAAAAAGACATAGCTCGTACTAAGCATATGAGAGCTAAAATAACAAAAGTATAGAAGTTGATCTGCCCTATTATACATAGGGTCTGGAAGCCTAAGAGTAGAAGAAGAACAAAAATGGAGCGGGTGAAGTTAGGAGGGGGAATGGATGAGAATATACATGATTGGCATCAACCCTATACTTAGGCTCTGGTTAGCCTAAGTCTAGTACAGAAGTGGATGTAAGAACTAATGAGATCTAAAGGATGTACAATGAATGGTGAATAGTCTCGATTCACTCTCCCCTCTATACTTAGGATCCGTTCATCCTAAGTATAGCCATAAAATGAAATGATATGGAGCCTGGGCGAGTGATTATAACTACAAGGGAGGCTGGGAGAGAAAGTATATACAAGAAGGAGTGGGAATATAAAAGGACTAAGAACGTTTAGGACGAACCTTCTTATGGGAGCGAGGAGGTGGATAATATGCATATGTATCGCCGTCAGAATCATCCTCAGATGGATAATAGTGAGGAGTAGGGATCGTTTGACAAGGGTCGACACATGGTTTCTTGCTCAGATATGGCTTAAGAATTGCCAAACAAAGCTCACTCATATAAATCACCTTATTCGGACTCGATGAGGACTCCTCAGAAAATTCCTTTTCCGATATCTTGAAGGAAACTTTCTTAGTCAGTTTTCTATAACTTGAATCACTGAGAAGGAGTGGAGAGCGACACACCTTGTGGGGTTTGGGGGAACTCCTCAAGGAATCATTTCTTGACTTCCTCTCACTAGATAACCGGCGAGGAGCTAGCGACCGTGTTTTTGTGTGGGGTCAATTCAGGCTTGGTTGTTTACTTTGAAGGTCCAGGATGTGTTGTTGTATTGACCATGGGTTCCTTATGAGACGAGCCACCATAAAGATTATAATATTCCTGACGGGTCTGCGTGCGTCTCCGGAAGGTGCTAGTGATCTTAGTTCGCTTGGCATTATTGGTCTCTTATGTCGGATCATCAAAATGGTAAAGGCAATCAACAAAAGTCATGTCCGTCTCAGTGATAGCTTTGGGTCATGAGTCCTCCTTTGAAGCTATCATGGTGGTGGTGCAAGCAATTGGTGAAGTGGAGGTGTGGGGAGTATCTGAACTAACGGTCATGTGGACAGTCAGTAACTTAGGTGTAGTAGAGAGACGAGACTCATCTATCTCTCAGTGGCAACGACTATCTGTGGATATGCGAGTCACCTTAGAGTAAAGTGTATCAAAGAATGGGTGAGGTCGAAGTTCTCAGATGTTGTAAAATTGATTTCCAAAGTCTCACGACCTTTAGTCACTTTAGACAAGGCTAAGAACAACTTCTCAAGAGTAATAGGTGACTGGGTAAACACTCCTCACTACTGAATATCAATGACCATGGATTCTACCTAGAGTAGAGCACCTTGGAAAGTAACGATGGCTGAAATTGTTCCTCTCGACTGTTTGATAGATCGATCAACGATCTGAACGATCACTCTCAACTTTCTGATTTGCTTGAGTTTGAGCTTGTCAAACAAAGAAGTTGGGAGGATATTTGTCGGAGAATCATTATCGATTATTTCATGGGTAAATATATTGTCTTCGATTTCACATTCAACCCTAGGCAACTACTTCACCATGTGGGTCTTGGTCTTTCTCCCCATCACCAAGGAAGTGGCCATAGACACTATGTGTCTTTCAGTCATTGTTCTCTTAAAACCCCACCTCTTAGTCATCAATTTACTTCTCACAAAACGTTTGAGATCAGGGAAGTGATCTATGACCTTTATTAAGGGAAGATTAAAAATCAATTCATCATTGGGTGCTTCCCTTAAGGCATGATCTACTTTTTTTAGGTCATTTTCATTTTCTATTTTTATGAGATTTTTGAGATTTTTCGATTTTTTGATGTTTTTGATGTGTGAAGGAGGGGAGGGAGAAAATTCAGACTCGAGATTGGATGGTAAGTGGTTAGTAGAAGGGGGAGGTAGAGTAGACTCCATTGTATAAAATGTGTGGGTTCCTGAATTCTCGCTCGGTTTTCAACATCAAATCTACTTACTTCCTTTTCCACATTCATACCCAAGCTGGTTGAAATTGAGTGAAATATTTCTTTGACATCTCTCAACTTGTTACCGAATGATTCATTTTTCTCAATAAGTCTAGAGATGTCATCCTCCAAAAAATTCCCATGACGAATCATGTGAGAGTTCTTCTCAATTGGAGGATATTGTTGAGATGTTGGGGTCTTATACTCAACATACGTAGACTCTAGCATGTAATGATGGGTCGAGTATGGACCATGAGAATGTCAGATATTGGTCGGAGCCGTATATGATGGAGTCAATAAAGAGGGGGTTCCAAGAATGAATCCATGAGTCCAATCTTGTGAATGCATAGGATCTCCGAATGTGTGATATGAAGGCTGGTCAATGCAGGCTTGATTACTAGGGACAATCAAATCAGGAAGATCATTAGGTTCATGCCTCTCCATTCGGTATGTCTGAGCAGCGTCTTGCTCTCTATATGACTCATTGATTCTAGCAAGTTCCCGAGAACAAGGACATTTCGCCCAAGATGGAAGAGGATCTGGAGTGTTAGAATATGGAATAGATGAGAAATACAAGGAAGTGGCGAAGTTCTGACTTCATAATCGGGTCGAGGTGGAATCGACCACGGGTAAGGGTCTCCCAGGGATGGTGGAGGGTACATGGAAGAAGGAGAAGGCGAAGATGAATGGTATATGGTAAATGAGGAATGATGAGAGTCCTTAAGGTATGGGGACCAATATCTCGACAACTTGGGGAGGAAAGGATGAATGTAAGAAGATCGAGGTAGAAAATGTACAATTACACAAGATAACACAGTCTGACAGACACAAAGACAAATGCAAGAGCAAACCATGAGTTCACACTCAACACAGTGAAGGACCCAAGGCCAAGTCTGATTAATCTGGTTGATTTTAAATGTGATTTTCAAGCAAATTATCAAGGATTATGTGATGGCCTAAAGGAAAGTTAGCTCAAAGCCAGATGCGTCTCCCCTCTTTAACCTATCGCCTAAGATACCGATGCCCTTCCCCTCTTCTCTCATATCACCAGCTCAGAAGTTCGAGGACCTGCCCCCATCTACCTACCGAAGTAGGCGGATGCTGACAAGTCTTCTAACTTCACCCGAAGGGTTACTAGCAACTTGTCGCGGTGCACCACTGCTTCACCCCTATCTACCTACCGAGCAAGTGGAGGCTACTTGGTGCTGGTTAGTTAAACCTCGAATAGTTCAACCTGTGATATTTTCTAGGATCAGGGTATGTGATATGGAAGGAAGGGATTTTGGTTCTATCTCAAGGTGTGCACACACACTATGTACCCTCACTCAACATGAAATCAATGTCAGGATTACTGTCCCGCAAACAAGGGTTAATTTTAGTCAGTTTTTTTTGGGTCCAATTCAATTAGCAGTCCTAATTTTAGAGATTAGTTGTCTCTTTAGTTAATCCACATAAGCAATCATGTCTACCGTCCAGTCCCAATTCATTTGTAGTAGGTTAGAAAAATCGAGAGAGATAATCAGAAAAAGCTAATGCGACCGAGAAAACGATGATGAATTCTTAAGTAAGAAGACTTATAGTGCCTCCAACTCTCTATAATGCGGGATGCAATACTAAATTTAAATTTTATACTAAATGAATGCAATCGATGACAAGCCACTCCTAGACATGTAGTTCTATTAGCGAGTGAAAAACAAATTTAAATTTGGCTAAGTTCTGCAGTCTAAGTGTGTCTTTTAATGGTGAAGTGTGGTCCTAAATATTACGAGCACAAACAGTCCTAGGAAGCTCTAAGAGCCAAAAGTGCAGGTTCTATCCTACGTCAAGCAACCAGACAACACAGAGAGTCTCCTTTTCTTATTTAGTTACACACGCGAGAGCCGAAATGGGAATTTCTTTAAATATGAAACTTTTACAAGTTAAAATCTCTCTGAAAATATCTATTTTCCGTCTCAACAACTGAATTGATCCAGGAATCATTGTCCTCCGATGTTATTCGAGATGCATCAAATTCAAGAAAGCCACTCCAAGTCCACCTGTCCCTTGCACAAAAAGATGGAATTTTATATTATAGAGAGACGGAAAGAGAGAGAAAAAATAAGCTGATAAATGATTGGAAAAATGTAATAATTACAAATAGGTTCGGGGTCAGACTACCCTAGTGAATGGAAAACTTAAATCTAATTTTTCAAAAATGATCCTAAGCCATTTGCCTCATCGGCAACGGTGCAATTTGATTGAACATTGGATCACCCTCTTAATTTAATTAAATGTGTTTTTTTGTTGTGGTCGGGCAATCAGGATCAATAAAAAATTAACCGCATTAATCAAATAATCAATTAATTAATTAATTAATTTACGGTTTGATGTATTTTTAACCGAGGGAAGCCCCAGGTTCGGCTCAAGGAGGCAAAGGAGCAACTTACAATCAAGTTAGAGGAATTAGCTCACGGTTTTCCAAGAGGATTTTTTGTAATCTTTTATGCAATAAAAATGCAAATGCAAAAATGAATTAAATTTGGTTATTAAGGAGTTGAGCAACTTAACCGGATTTAATTTTAATGTGAAATTAATTCAAATTAGCCAAGTTATAATTTTCCTGTAAACCTAATCAAATGATGGATGCAAAATATATTTTTTGAAAATTTGTGGATTAAGAAGCAACAACAAAAAATGCAAGCTTTTTAGGGGTTTTATGAATTTTTTCATGCAAACAAAATGAAAAAATTATCAAAAAAATTACTGGAACTTAAAAATGATGAAATGAAGATATAGTGATTTTTTTCAGAATTTTTTAAGAATATATTATTTTTTTATGATTTTTTAAATATGAAAACAGAGTGACTGTGAGTAATTAATTGCTAGGAAATCCAAAAGATCAAATTATCCCTATGTATATTCCTTAGAGGAATATATGGTAAACACTTATTAGAGGGGTATTTTCTCCATAATTTGTCTTTGTCTTCCCTGTTGCATTGAATGTTTGGTGATGGAATCTCATTCCAATTACGATGGATGACAAGAGGGCGAAGGGTGCTTTTTGTCACTGTTTGTCGAAGTTGTACTCTCTGAATGAGGATATGGATGATGTGATGACTATTTATTGGTATTGTGGAGAGCTACATATTTTAATAAGAAACACACGAGACTTGAAATTTCTCAAAAAAGTAATGTTTGTGGATTTAAGTAAAAAACAATTACAAAAATACATCTTTAATTTATTTTAGGAAAAATACAAATCCATTTTTGATGAAATTTGGGCAGTAAAGCACAACAGGAGGCATAAACTATGTTTTTTGCATAATTTTTGGAGCACTATTTTAGTATTTGTGAATTTAAGAGCATAAATGGGTAAATTATCACTAAGTTTTAAGCTCTGACTTTTAATAATTATATAATGCTCACAAATAAATAGCCACAATGTATAGAATTAATTACTCAATGTAATGTTATTTTTGTATAAAAATGATGTGAAGTGAATTTCAAATTAATGTTTAAATGAAGGGGTGTCTTTACAATACAGAAATTAAAAATTTGACAAAACAATGTGTACAGGGGCACTTTTGCAATTAAAGAAATATGATGGGTAATAAATGCATTTTTTATCAAAAATAAAAAAATAGACCTTCTACCGTGGGTTCCAGGAATGGAACCCTGGAACCTACTAGGGCACAACCGATGAGAAGAAGGCGGCAACGCGCTTACAACCACGTTGGAGGTTAGAGGCGGAGTGCAACTGGCGAGCAGTGAAGGGGCGGAGCATCGCAGCCTAGGGCACAGAGCGGCAGTCAACCTAGAGCACTGCAGGGGGAGCGTAACGCTCGAGTAGGGTTGGCCGCAACTGGCCGGAGAATGGTGTGCACTGACGGGCAGGTGTGGCGGCGTGGTTGATAGTAGGGGGTCAACGCGGAGGCCACATCACATGAGGAGGCGCTGCCGTGCAGCGAGACGGGTAGTGCGGTTAGACAGAACATTGTGCGCAGGAAGATGTGCGGCCGTACATGGGGCCACAGGTATGTAGGTGGGGCTGCTGTAGAGACAGCAGCTGGAGGAGCAGCTTAATGAGCGGAGTGAAGTGGTGCGACATGGAGGTGTTGTGGGCGGCTAGAATGACCCGCATATGTCCGCGGTGGGTGAATGCGGGTCGAGTCGTGCGCAGACGTGGCTAGAGGCCGATGGAGCACGTACGGGCGGGAGGAAATGGCGACCAACCACTGAGGGCAGGCTGACGCGTGCTGGTCTGCGGCAAGAGGGAAGCTGTGAACGGTTGGAGGCATCCTGGTTGTTCCAATTGTTTTTTTATTTTCTTTTGTGTTTTTTTTTGAAATATTTTTTTGTAAAAAAAGAATAAAATGGTAGTGAATGTGATAATGGAGATGTGATGTTTATGATTGTGGTGGTGGTTTGTGATGATTAGTTGAGATGTGTAAAATAACAATAAAAAATGTTAGATAAGAAAATTAAGGGAGAGTGATTTCCTGTGATTCGCTGGATATCGTAAGAAGTAGAACTCAACTCCGATCGCCGCCTCGAAGGGTGTGGCCGATGCACCGTGAAACTGAGCAAGCCTGATTAGAATCTTACGATTTGACAATGTAATATCGTAGATCTCTCCTAAAAGGTTGTCATCGCTCAAATTGTCTCCTTCAGCTATCACCTATAGGTTAAAGGGGCTCGACCTCTCTTCTCTCGAATTGGCATATGGGGATGAATGAAGAGGGTGAGTGGAATAAATAAAAGGAGGAAGTTCGAAAGGAAGTGGGGTAGAAGTTGGAAGAGTGGTGGAAGATGAGGGGAAGATTGGAAGTTGGTGACTTGGAGTGGGAATAAGTAAAGGGAGAAGAAGTAAAAGGGAGATAAAAAATAAATAATGTAATATAAGTAGGCTACTAAAATAATGAAGAGAAAATAAAAGTAGAAGAAAATATTAAAAAATAAAAATAATAAAAAATGTAAATAAATAATCAATTAAAATAAATAATAATGCTAACAAATTAAATAAAATTTGAAAACAATAAATAGTTGGGATGACACGTGGCGGTTCCAGGAGCTACCACGTGTCGCTCCAAGAAAATTCAAAAATTAAATGTAAGGAAATAAATAACAAAAGGGGTTAAATCAAAAAGTGATCAACATGAAATTTCTCGTCTCTACAATATCTAAAACTTCCATGATGTACCGAAAATCAAAGGAAGTTCTCTATACAAAATGTAATTTTGGGTGGTATCTTATAGGTATAAAATATCACATTTTTATCTTTTGCATTTTTTGTGTCATTTTTAATCGAGAAAAGTCAAAATAAAGTTAGAAAAAATATGAAATAAATATTCACAACTTAATATATTTTTTATTTTTAATAAATATAAAAATAAAAATATAAAGTCGAGGGTATTATGGTCAATATGTACAATATACAATAGGGGTCCACAACCCAAGATTCCCATACGATCTCCAATTTTAATGAATTTGGTCTTGTTTTGAAGGTCTTTGAATGTATATTATATTAATAGTGAGTAGAAAGAAATCAGACACTGTATGAGAGATATATATCTGCATTTTAAGGGTCTTGGTTTCAAACATGGATTTGGGTTTTATTGGTCAATCTTAAAAGTTAATATTTTTTAATATTTTTCTATTATTAATGTTAGTAATGTGTACACTATAGAGTTAATTTTATTAGATTTGGAGTTAGTATAAAATATATAAAAATAGGAGATTTTATCTAATATACAGGTGAATATTTACAAGCAAACTTCGCTCCTTATTTAATGCAAATTTAATGCTAAAATGCAAATATTATTTACACATGCATGAATGCTAATTATGAAATATAAATGGAAATATGCAGCTAATTACTCAGGAACAAAGCTCTATTTTCAACTTTTAGAATAATGAATCATAAATTCATCAATAGGTAGGTATAAGACAATGCATTTTTATTCTTATGTAGTTTTACTTATCGCAATTTCATTCCTATTCATAGCTTAGCTTTTAATGAAGTTAATTAGTTGTAATTCTAACTTAAGCATTTGCTGGAGCTGCTAGTGCGCTGGCCATTCCATTGTGAATCTGATTGTTCCCGATCGCCATGTTAACCCCATCATATTTCCCCACATATTCTCCATCTGATCCATTAATTGTTCCACCTGATCGGTCCCTGGTCAGGGAATCGAAGCCCCTCCACCACCATTCATCGGAGCTTTGTCTCCCATCTCATCCTCCAAGCATCACATCTTCATTCCTTGTCGAGGTGAGTCACCTCAAGCCATAAAGTCTATTCGTGCAGGTTCCAGATTGAATGGACCCCTCATAGGTCGTTCTCGAGTCGATCTAAGCTGATTTAGGTGCTTTGTATTCTGTGGCATGCAGGATCCCATCACCGGGTCTTGGTCCTTCCTGAGCACATCTGTTGTGGCAAACAACCATTCCAAAGGTGTAGAGCCCAAGATTTTCATTAGAGACCACTAGATGGAGGAGAAGATGGCGATTAAAGGATGGGGTAAGAGTTGTTCTTCTCCATCCTTCCTGAAGAGCATCATTCATCCAATCGACTACCGCGCCCGATTCTAATCCTAGCTGTTGATCAAGCAATGAAGCGATGCACACCTCCACTGTTGGATGCCATTAACCGAGATGATCTATAGCCCACAATGGCACGCATCTGGTGTAAATCACAAACTAACCCCCTCCTTTTGTATTATTTATCTACTTATTTAATTAAAGTTTGTAGTTCAAATAAATATGTATATTGTGCATAGAGGCCCCTATATAAAATTCTCTTCATAGTTTATGTATTTTTGGATTTTGAATTTCACTTCTTTAAAATTGCATCCGTTCTCCGAAAATTATGCAAAAATAGGGATATATGCATGTTAGTATGTATTTACATCCCTCATTTTTATTTTGGCGATTTGACTATTTCATAAAAATCAAATAAGTATATTTTTATCCTTGTCTAACTTATAAAATACAAAAAATATTAAAACATTTTGAAAAAAATCCAAAAAATATATGTTATCTACCACTATAAATTATATCTTAAGACCAAAAAACCCTAAAAATGTTAAAGAAATGGCATAAAAAGAAAAAATATCCAAGTCTAGTAACAAAGATATAAGATTTCTAAAAAATCCCAAAAATATTTTTTATTTCTAAATTTTCCTTATATTGGTATCTATCTACTAAAATATATTTGAAGAATATTGGATTTAGTTTGCTATTTTTAATCCTCAAATGAATTTTGCCCATTAAGTTCTTACCTGATTTGGGATATTTTTATTTTACAAATGCATAAAAATATGTAAAAAATACAAAAACATAAAAAAAGATACATAAAACACGAAAACATTTTATTTCATGTAATTTTAATTTTTTTAGTTGAATTGTTTAGTATATTAGCCAATATTATACATAGGGCCTTTTATATTCTGATAAAATATATTCAAAACATAAATGAAAATCAAAAAAATAAAAGAAAATAAAAAATAATAAAAAATATACAAATACTAAAATACAAAAATATAAAATTAAAAACCCACACAAAAAGATAATAATTGGATAAGAGAGAAGAACAAATTTTGAGCATTATGCCTAATCTACTGTTTGCTCCCTGAGTTCGGCCTCTACACATGATTGCTCAGTATACTCCTTTGTTGTCACTAATAAATTTTATCTCCACATTTTTTCCTTCCATTTCTTGATTTACTTGTGGGTTAATTGTTGTTTGATTCGCTCTTGGTGAGTGGTTGCCTTGGTGACAATCTGCCTGCACCATTCTTCTAGTTAGAATTACTTTCAGACCCTCTAAAGCATGTCAACAGGTGGCTGACTCTATTCAAAGATGCAGAAGATATTGCGAAGCAATGCATTGACTGTCAAAAGATGGGTGGTATCATAGGATGAGAGATAAAATTCCCATAAAGTACATTCAGAACTTTGAAGCTTTTAATGTATTAGGCATTGACTTCATGGGCCCATTTCCCAATAGTCACGGGTATGTGTACATTGTGCTTGATGTCGACTACATGTGTCATTGAGTCGAGGCTATCCCAAGCTGAGCCACTGATTGTCACACTGTCTGTCGCTTTATTAAGGAAAATATAATTACAAGGTTCAGACTCCTCAAAATTCTAATATCTAATGACGGTATACACTTTATCAACAAAGAGGTGAAGAAGCTGACACATGAATTTTGTAATGAACATCGTGTCCCCTCTCCATACCACCCATAATCCAATGGCCTGGATGAATGTTCAAATAGGGAGATAAAGACAATTCTACAGAAGCTTGTAAGTCTCGACACGAAGAAATCATCTCAGCTACTTGACTCAGTTCTCTAGGCATATCATACTATCTACAAGTAACCATTTGGAATGTCTCCCAATCGCTTTACATACGACAAGTCATGCCATTTGTTCATGGTGGGGATGTGTTTAGCAAATCTCATTATAATATTAATCGAAATGCTTGTGATAAATATTATATGGTATAACTTTGACTGAAGATCGAATATCATCTCAAATATAATATGATCAAATCACATTATCCTAACTTGAGGTGGATATGGTGTCTAGTCGATGATCGTTGGGGTAGCAGGTTGCTTCGTGAGTGGTCCGTCCCACATCATGTGCATACTGATCACGATAGTGGTAAGGAAAGGATAATGCTTGAAATGATCATGTGGTTTATTTCTAATTATTAAAAATTGAATAGTATGTATTTCAAGATTATACCATCCTTCAACTAACAATCAAGATTGTCTCTTGGTTGTTCGAATGATACTCTATTACAAATAGAGTAGTATATCCCTTGGAAGAATTAATTATGTTAATATGATTCATAGTAATTAATTATAATTTGAACATGATTTGGAGGGTCCTATGAATGGCATCCATGGTCTCCCATCAAGGCGAAGGTTTCTATCGCCATGGATTACATGTAGGAGTTGCTTGTCCAAAGTGACTGCTTCTGCATTCAAGTGCACAAGGATCAGAATCTTTGCTTCTTAAAAAAGTAAGGTTGCATGTGTAGTGACCTCAATATCGGGTCCTCATATTATTCAGGTGGCATTGAAATATGCAAAGCAAGTGCTATTCCCATTGACAATTGGTTCAATTAACGATGGGTCAACATTGACTTAGGGGTAGTGGGCTCTGTTGTTAAAGATCAAATTGGGAATGAAAGTTGGACTTGCAAGGTAGAATTTGTTCTCGTTTCTTTTTACTCGAGTTAAGGTTTCTCATCTTATTAGGATGCAACAAAAGTAGAGAAGGAGATCCTAGATCTTGCTTGAAAAATATTGGTAAGTATGTCTCTTACTTTGAAAGTAAATAAGGGAATGAGTTTTCAGAGTTGACATGGCAAGACAACTTTGATATAAAATCCTTAATCAATGTAAAATGGGTATTAATGAAAATTATCTTATTTCAAATAACATACATTAAACCCACTTAGAATCATACTCAATAATAACTAGTAAAATATCTTCGATTGGATCCTTGATCAAGATATTGGACACATAATGTATGTGGTTGCAATGTGTAACTTTCCTCATAATTATGATGAATAACAATTAAATAGATAGAAGGACAACCTTGGGTTTGTATGTCTCTATCATCTTGATTTCTCATCAAATGTGCTTTGGAAGTATCACGTCGATGATGATCGTAATTATCTGAAATCCTTACAAAATCTAAGAAGATGTTTTGGAATACATATGCAATCTCAACATTCAATCTTGAATGACATGGTTTACTGCAATATGCAGAATGGTCACTCTATAAGAGAAGATGTACTCAAAACATTTGAGTACATGCCTGAACCAACGTCGTTACGAGTCTAGATGGATGTAGATACGATGAATGTCATCATTCTACTATATATACTCTAGTTCATGAAGCTTCGTAATATTAATATTGTATGAAATAAATAAAGCAAATATAAATATTGAGGTACTCTTATATTTAAAACTTTTGAGTTTAACATAAGATATCCTTTATCTTAAGCAATATTGTTTATAGATGAAAGAAGCGTAATGGAAGGGTAGATCTGACCCATGTAAGAAGGAATGTCAAAGAGTTGATTATGCATCTGTGAATTCCTTACATAAGACATCCAAAGAGATGGATGAATGCTAATACTGCACCAAGCCTATGTATTGATAGTATGACTATCTAGAGTATCTAAGATCCTAAGAGACGGATCGAGATAATGCATAGGGTTTTATGCATCTACATATAATCATTTAAATTGACTTGCTTATTGGATACGATCAAAAACTAAAACTGTATCTCATTCTTCTAATAACAATTGCAATTTGTTGCATATGTTTTTAGAAAAGACTATAAAATTTGATCGTAAGGTTTAATAGTCATCCACATAGATATTATCGCAGTTGTTTCAACAATCTACATCAATAGATAGGATATATTTTTTCAGTGGGAGAGCCATTAGTCTTAGATAATTTTTCTAGACCTAGGTATTAGAATACATTCATTGTTTATTTCTAAATGTTGGAAATAAACAATAATTCTGGAATTGACCTATCATAAAGAGTTGTGATGGATATATTTAAGATAGTAATGTAATATCAAGAGGACTCTTCTAAATTGGAAAATTAATGAATGTTTTATTAACATTTCTAATATCGAAAAATTAAACCTTAAAACTTCGACAGGGGGATGAAGATCATTTTACAATGATCTAATATCAAATCTTGGACATATATGTGTTGATAAGATCAATAGACTAGTACAAAATGAAATTTTGGACATTTTAAAATTTCAAATCTTACAAACTTGTGAATATTGTTTTCAAAGTAAACATATCTGATGTACCCTTCTTTGGGAATGGTGTTCGATGCCAAGGTATTCAAAATGTCATACATATTGATGTATGTGGATGATTTATATCATAATAAACATTAATTATATGAGATATATATTAATGATTTTTGTGATATGATATTTTTTACCTTCACCATAGAAACCATTGAAAGGTTCAAAGATTTCACAATTTTGGTTTACAACAAAGTTTGAAGGAAGATGAAATCAATTTGATCTAACCATGGTAGCAAGTACTTATCTAGATGAATTCGAAGAATACCTTATGGAGATAGCAACATCATTCTATCTCACTCCTCCTGATACACCTTAATTCAATATATTTATAGGGAGATCCAATTGAATCATGTTTGGTATGATTTGATCAATGATGACTCTTAGCGTAACTACCTCATAGTTTTTGGGTATATATGTAGCAAAGACTACAATATATGTTTTTAATAAGATTCCATGGA
Source organism: Ottelia alismoides (assembly GCA_037367405.1). Taxonomy (NCBI): domain Eukaryota; kingdom Viridiplantae; phylum Streptophyta; class Magnoliopsida; order Alismatales; family Hydrocharitaceae; genus Ottelia; species Ottelia alismoides. The sequence goes on along the minus strand of JAZKJV010004119.1, from coordinate 1,726,603 downwards.
AATATGAACCCAAAACGCTCGTAAGATATGGTTTGGAACCTAGATAAGTGTTGGACATTTGAGAATTTAGGGTTGCCTGGTCCATAACCATGTCATGGACGCAAGTAAGCTGGAATCTAGCACCTGGGAGTGCTACTTCATTAGGAAAATAAAGGATGGTATTGGATACTTACTTTATGAACTTGATATTCTTAAAAGATTTCATATATGAAGATATGATTCTGAGAGGATGACTTTCTTGAGAACCAAGATAAGAATGAAGTAAAGGGACTCATTAACTCCTGAGATGATAATATGGATCCTAAAATCGAAAACTAAAAGGACAATTAGACATGAAACACTAGTACCTCTTCAAATTTATTTAGGGGTGGTAAGACCACCTAAATTGTATGGATTCCGTGTGTTAGTTAATTTTAACTATGATTTGACTTCATATGGTGAAGCATCTAAGGATTGTGTCATGGAGATATGGAATTTAGCAATAAAATCTAAAGTAGACTTCATATAGAAGTGTTGTATATGGACCCTTGAGGATCCACCTATAAGGTAAACATGTTACGTGTAAATGTCTATTAAAGAGAAAGATGGAAGCTAATGAAAAGGTAGAGACCTTCAGAGCGCGACTCCTATCCACAAGATACACATTAAGAGAAGACATCACTTGCGATGAAACTTTCACTTAAGTAACCATGCTTAAACCCATCATAATATTGCTATCTATAGCTGCACAACTTGACTACGAAATCTGCAAGATGGAAGTCAAGATTGCATTTCTATATGAAATCCTCTCCGAGGATATTCATATGAAGTAGACCCAAGGCTCCATAGTTGAGGAAGGCAATAAGAGAACTCCATTGATGGACTAAAGAAGCTTCTAGTAGTCGGTATATCAGATTTAATGAAATTATAAAGGTTATGATTTCATATAAAATCTTGATGAACCATGTGAAACTTAGTGGGAGTTCCATAGTATTCATCGTGCTAAATGTAGATAAAATCCTAATAATTTAGAATGATATAAGGATGATAATAAGTTTTTATGGCTATTCGATACCTTGAGAAATGATCTCATGGATACCTCTTAGATCATAGTTCTGATGATGTCCATATGCAAAGAGAAGAGTGCATTAGGACCGTCAAATTAGTGGTACACCTTGGACACGTTCCATTTTTGGAAAATTCCAAGAAAGGGTTCTTCCCTTAAGATATAGTACTGACCTATCTAAAGGGATAACACCTCAAATAGTTGAGGATGTGAATACCAAAGATATATGTCGTAATGCATCAACTTTTGGAAGCTCAGTGTATGCTAGATGTGTATAAAAGCCAGATGCCTGCCATGCAGTTGTAGTAGTAAATTGTTACAAATCCTACTACAGAGATAAAAAAACTTGATTGTAGTAATAACAATATATTCAAAGAGGAAAATACATTAGAGACAGTCATCTCTAAGTCTTATCTTCAAGAGCTTAACACTTAATAGATAGTCATAAAAAAGGTCTTACTGCAGATGCCATATATGACATAAAACTGGTCTTAGTCGTAAGAGATAGAGATCTTTGGGAATAAAGGCAATCTGACAAGGATAATAGAAATTACATATAGATTATAACAATTATTGAGTTGTAGTCTCAAATACGTTATAGCTGCTTTAACAAGAGTAAGTAATAGTTGCATAAGATGCAACATTCGCATTGGATGCGAGCACGGCTACTAGAGGATATGCAAGTTTCGTAAAAGGACTTAGCATACTCTCTAGGGAATAGAGTGACTAGTCGGTTTAATAACAAATATCTATTTCATCACCTGTATTCTATCATTTTGGCTTTAAAAACCCTTGTTAATGCGTGTAAATAGCCTTATTTACGCTAATTATCATTCACTCCTTGTTGCATGAACAATGTATAAGATATTGTTTTTAATGCCAATAATTTATAACTAAGAATAGAAAATAAAAGAATAAAATGCCAAAGGTATTTTATAACCCTAAACCCCGAGACCTAGGCATCTCGAGGACTAGGTCGATAAGAAATAAAGTAGGGGGAGATAAGGGCCAATAATTCAATAAAATCTCATTTATTAATTCATCAATAATGCATTTTTGGGACTTTTTTTACATCTAATCCATCAAATAAAGAAACTTTTAACATATATGTTGTATATAATAATATATAGAAAAATATAAAAATAATTTCATACAAAAATAATATACAGTGTACAAGTTATACTCTAAATAACATTCCAAAATCCCAACTTCCAAGACCCATATGTCTTAAATAAAAACTCAAAATATATCAGAATGACATTTAATTGTAAACAAAATTTAATATGTTATTTAATTATGGTGGTTTCATAATTTTTAAATTTAAGATGTGCAAGTTAGGTTATAGACCCATATGGTATAAGATACCTGAATAAAAGAATCCTTTTATTTACTTTTTATTATTTTTGTAATTCTATATTTTTTATACTTTTCAAATACTATTTGTAACATATGCACAAATTAAAAATATAATAAAAAATAAAGAAAACATTAAAAAATAAAATGCAAAAATAAATATAATATACATATTTATTTATATAAGTGTATATATTATAGAAAAAAATTTTAATAAAAATATGTTAAATTTTATAAACAAAAGTTATAAATATAACACATATTAAAGTAAAATAATAATATAAAATAAAAATAAAAATAAAAGACACAAAACATAGGTCAATATACCGGTAAATAGACCCCTAAAAACTAACTTCTAATTAATAACCTTTAAAAATAAATAAATATCATAATAAAAATATATAGAAAAAAAGAAACAATTTTTTATTTTATAAATTTAATTTAATAAAATTGTATGCTATTTATTAACTATTTTATAAACCTTTTCAGGGCCGGTTTTTACTGGTTGGTCCACGTGAACCAACCAGGTGGCTCCGCCACTTGACTTCGATCAATTGGCTAACCTCAACCTAGCCCTTGTCAGAACATAGTACATGCCTCCCTTCACGATTTTTTATCCTATGATATGTCGCTCGAGGGGGATTTCACCCTTCATGAGATCTTTTCTCTGTACATCTATTATCCACGCCGCACTCCCCTCTTCCCCCAGATCTCCTTCCTAGGCATGCAAATTTCCCTCGAACCTCGCTCCTCCACCATCATGTACAAAACCCCCTTCCTCCATTCTTGTTTTTTGGCTCAGTTTGTCCTTAATTTTGACCCCTCGGAATACCCTAGGTCTTGAGTCATGTGACTGAAGACTTTGCTCGCGCTTCTCAGTAGGTAAGGAACAAGATGGAAGCTTTGCCCAACCACCCACACCGATCACCGATGTAGAGGTTCCATCTCATAGTTCATGGTTGCTCGAGGTTAGGTTCCTTAGCCCTTTAGTTAGTTGTAGTTATTAGCTTTAATCTTATGCTTTTCATTGCACGTCTTATTCGTGCATTTAGCTTAGATTAGGTTCTAAATCCTCGCCAGAGCACTAGTACCTGAGCCACCTTCGTACACCATCGACCACACTATCCTTACCACTACATACCACCTCCAGACCTTACCCCTCTCCTTCTACATCTTTACGACTTATCAGCCCAACTAGACCCTTCTAGGTTTTGCGACCTGAGGTCCCTCCGCCTCCTTATGCCAGAACTCACCACTCCCACACCATTTCGCTCTCGAAACAACCCAAAGAAACAATGAGTTCTTTCTCCCTTTTCCTTGTGGCGCTTGTGCACTCTTTTGCAGGACTCGAATAACAAATCTGTAGGTTGAACCAACAACTAAAGTAGCTCCAGATGATGAAGCTTCCAGGTCCCTGATCTTTTTTGTTCTAGCCCTTTTGGCGTTCTCAGCAGGTGTGGATCGACTCCAGGGAGCTTTCACCCTATCTACTCACCTATTGACAGTGTGGTGGCAAAGAGATAGTGCGGATCAAAGCGACAAGCAGTGCAGTTATTACATGTTCTTCCATAACACTCTATAGTCATTCGATCGCATCCCGTTCTTCGCACAAAGCTACCAACGTTGGATCACATCACCTCTCCACCATTTATCTACAGCGAAAGATCTAATCCTAGCCATGTACAATGAAGCATCGTCGTGTACTACTGAGTCGACATGTGGATTAGTGGTTGCCATTTTGGTAAAGTTCTATAGAAATTTGCTAATTTTTATGAATTTTTAAGGTTGACAATATCTCAAAACATGGATAAAATAAATAACTGAAATTGAAATAAAGATGAAAAATATTAAAATACGTCAGAAAATTTTTAAATCAATTTTAATACATAGAAAAATATTATGAACTAAAATTATAAAAGAGAAAATACTAATTTTTTGGGATTTTTAGGAATTTTTACTCTTTTTATACTGTATTTTGGTGATGTTTGATTTTTTTGTATTTTCTTTTCTATTTTTTGGTTGTTCAATTCCTAGAGTTGCAAAATAAATAAATAAAGCTTTGTATTTTTTTCAAAAATATTTTAGGTTTTTGGTATTTTATACTTTGTATAGTGCAAAAATATGCTCAAAATGATTTTTAATAAATTAATAAATTCTTAATTTGCATAAATGAATACACAGCATGAAAATACAATGCAATAGGAAAGTAATGCTATTTTTTAGTTTTTTATGAGCACAATTACTATTTTAAATAAATTGAGAAAACATTAGAAAATCCATGGCTTATTAAGGGCTTAAATGCAAGTAAAATAAAATTATAGAGCGTTTCTTCAATTTTCACACAAATATATATTTGCAAAAAAAATAATAGGGTACATTTCAATACAAAAATATACAAGGGTAGTAGTACAAAATATACCTACCTCACGTGGATCCCACAAGAGGTGGGTCGGCAAGGGATCATGTTGTATATACACAAAAGTATGTAGACCTCAATGCCATTATACAAAAAGTTTTTAACCTCCTTAATTAATGTACAAGACCAATTAGTAAAACTACAAAAATTAGGGGTGCGAGTGATATTTCTTTCTCTAGCACTGTATTAGATGACGAAACTGTTGGAAAAATATTTAAGAGAAAAAATATTTAATTTTCCATGTTTTTTGTTTTTAGTTGTAATATATTTATATTACTTCATTTGCATATATTGTCTTATATATCCTATATTTGGTATTTCAAAGAAGAAGATATATAAAAATCTAAAAATATAATAAGAAAGCATAAAAGTATAAAATTTTAAAAAAACGAAAATATAAAAAAAAATAAAAAAAATTAAAAATTTAAAACCCTCATAAAAGTTGACAGAGAATCGCACAATCACTTTGACACATTTATTTGCCTGATTTATCTAGTTTTCTCAATATGTTCGGCACTCTACACATAGTTACACTTATACACATCTATTGTACAGTTATAACAATTTTAACTCCAAAATTTATTCTGCATTGTTTATATTTATTTGTACATTAATTATTGATTAGTTGAGGTTTCATGAGTGGTCAATGCATCGACTGAATCTCTTGCCTTGTGAGATTTCTAGACCCTCACAAAATCTTGATTATCACTTACCTAGTTATCTTTCAAACTAGCTTATGTTTACCACATGGGTTTGGGTTTAAAGATTATACCATTAATGACTCTTTAGACTAGTTGGAGATTGTTGGACATGCGAGCCCATGGTGAAACATTATGTAATAAATGTTATTGCAAATCATTCGCTGATCTGAAATGAAGAATTGCATAATAGGTCAATTATTACAATCAGGGTTATATACCATGGCCATCTTAGTGATCATACAATTGTTGATTCAATTATTGAATCATAAAGGTTCGTGTTTGGATGAACATCTAAAGAGTTAGATTGAGGACTCAACAAGAACCGTTAAATGATTATTAAGAGATGATCTCTAGCTTGAGTAGGAGAGGATAATCATCTCTCTTTTGGATAATATCTGACCAACCTCTTGATGTAGGTCCTCTGCATGAGAATAGAGATTCATATGTATTAGATAAGTTAGGATAGAGAGTTCGCATAACGAGATCAAGATAACCAAGACCTATGTCGTACACTATCACAATATAGGAACACATCCTCTAACCAGAGACAGATATGTTACTATATGCATGAGTATGTACATTTGGCAGACTGATAGGTTGATGATCTATACCAGCTCTATACACCGACGAGCTGTTGTGTATACGAGGGCATATGAGTAATACAATCTTTCAAAGGGATCATATAGGTTCATTACTGAACTGCAAGCATGATCTCACTCACGAGATATTAGGAATCAAATTTCGTGCACGGTCAGCTGGCTTTGGAAGCTTGACAGAAATTATAGATTTTATTATATGATTTGGAAAGTATATGATCTATACATAGGTATGATATATACTTTTGAAAAGTGTATGATTGATACCAACTCCCAATGATCGAATGAGAAACTTAATTTTAGTACCCCGAAGAAGAAATTCTAAATTGATCTAAATCTTTAGGTTTATTCTAGGTCTTCTGGTATGCTGATGTACAGGTATTAGGAATACATGAGGGTGATGTGATCGTAAATAATTATATAACCATGATTCTTCCCTTCCGATGAAGTGATGTAACATGTTTGGATTTTAGTGACTTCTCTTAATAGAGAAGTAATCTAATCTTGGTCCAAATGTTGGACAGTGATCTGAATGTGATTCATATGCAATGAGAAGATTCTATTTACGATTTTGATTTAAGCAAACATCTATGGGAGGTCTTTGAGATTTGGATTTGAGATATGATCTCAATATCCAAGTCATTTTAAGTGAAATGTATAATTGACATGTCCTTATCTCAAAGTATCTGTGGAGAAAGCACATTATTCGTAATGAGTTCAAGAACAATTTCATTGGTGAAAATGTATCTAAGTATAACAAAATGGATACTTAAATGTGATTTGATTATTACGAATAATATGAATTTGATTCATATTATTTGGGCTCAAGAAAATGGACATCCAAGATGACTAAATAGGATTTAATTATCATGGATATCAATAATGTGTATAACACTATCCATATTAATCATTGACATTATAAATGTGATTTATAATATATTCAAGAGATATAGTTGTTTTTTGTATTTATAAATTAATAGTCAATGTGAATTGGATTCACATTGGACAATTAACTATAACAACAATTACATTTTATTTTGGAGGCATGAATAAGATTCACATTCTTTCAATGGCATAATTGAAATTGTAAAAAACATTTAAAATTATTTTGGTGTCTAATATGCAATAAAATTTATTACATATGTGGAATTATAGTTGGAGAAAATATCTAAACGAACTGGAATGATGAAGCCTTCTTTCCGTACAAGAGTGGACGACCACATTTAGCTCTCTCAAGTTACTGACGTCCACCCCATATAAGGAATGAGGCACAATTCATTCCAATTAATTCCATCATAGGTTCTGTGATTTAAATTGAAATATATTAATTGATTTCAATATATTTTTAAATCAAAAGACAAGAAATTTGTTGTTGGTAAATAAAACACAACAATATTATGGCCATTGATTGAAAGCACAAATCAATCTCCACCATTAAGTTTATGAGCACATGATTGTGATCCACTCACATCCAAAATAGTATAAGTATGAGTAAACCTATCCTCTTATTTTACTCAGTGTGAGACACAATTCTCTCACTCTCTCTACACATCTACTTTATCCTCTCATTGTGGTTGTTCACCTTGGTGCCCTAGAGATAGTCGTTGTCTTCGCCGTTACGTTGTCGTGCTACCTCTTCAACTTCATATGGATCTCTATCTCCTTCGGCGTACCTCACTCATGAAGAAGATGTCGGATATTGTGAGGTGATATCGGATGATTCATTGCTTGGATCATCAACATGGATTGCGAGGAGCACACGTTTCATCAACGCGCTCGCAAGCATCTCCATTGGATCAAACTTAAGACCGGAGGTCTCTTACTTTAGAGTCAAGATCGCAACCATGCTTCAAGTGGTATTCCTATATTTGGTTTGTGGTTTAGATGAAAGGATTTGAGTAGTGTTCATTGATCATATGGTTTCATCGCTTTAAATTTTTTTAATTCTGCTACCCTGAGCCACTAGTGAGATTAGTCGCTCCCCATCGCATATGATGCGATCTTCATGCTTTCATGATGTGCTTAAGGTTTTTCCCATAACCTTTATCTAGCTCAGATCCATTTATCCATATTGAAAACTCTATAAACCTTGAATTCAATTTGTACTATGTGTGAATTGTGTTATTTTTTTCTGCTTAAAGTAGCGAAGAAACTGCCCATAACAATAATACACTCCCATTGGTTCCTCATCTAGCTACTCCTTCCTTGAGGAGGTGGGTACTTCGTTCTAAGGTCAGATCTTACTATGTCCACACTCATGTAGAGAGAGAATGTTGAAGAATGAGAAAAGAATTGGAGTGTAACCATTGTAGTCACATCTCCTCATGAAGCGTAGTCGAGTTTGTTAAGTCTCCACTAATATGTGATGGCAATTTGGAAGTTTGGACCATTGTGGTCATATTTGGTATTAGATGGTTTGCTTCATTATAGTAGACTCTGTAATATTTCTTGCATCGCATCAATCTTTTGTGCCTGGACAGATATTGCATCTTTTCGTTCCATGCATTTTTTGAGGTCTTGGAAAAATTGTGCCAGTAGATCTCTCCCTCATCTGAAGCTTTATTTCAACACCACAACTCTCATCATTAGACATCTGCACCACTAGACAAGGACAAACTGCACCACTAAAATGAACTACCCTTCGCAGCCCCATGTAAGTCGAGCTAAGTGTAAAGTTCATGTATGGAAAATTGGTTCACTAATGAAGAGTTAAACACATGACACCAAGTGTTAAGGCGAGTTTAAGTTTAGTCCCCAAACATGGTCTTGTGGAACCCAAATATTTAAGTCAAAGTCTTGACGAGTCTAAATTCAAGTTTCTAGCTCGGCTTTATATAATGAGTTGAAGGCCATAATCAAGCTCCATCCTTTAGATTATTCTCAATCTTTAGATCAAGAAATCAAATTTAATCTAAAAAAATGCTAACACAAATGAAACCATATTTTTGTGAAGCTATCATTTTTACTCATAATGGATTTAAAAAATTCTGTAATTTTTACGAAATTTGGAACTGTGTATTTTTATAATTTTTTTCAATTTTTTAAACAAGAATATGTACAATAATTTTACAAAATAACTTAACAATATTTTATTTGAATTAATTTTTTAATTCATTTTACAAGTTTTATATATGAATAATTTTAAATATTAACTTATTTTTACACATATTTTAATAAATAGTATTTTAAATGAGTATTGTATATATTAATAAAGATTTTAATACATATATTAAATTAAGAATTTTAAATAAGAATTTCACAATTTTACTTATTTACAAAGATTTTATAAATAATACATAAGTTCATTTCTAATAAATTAACCCTTACCAATTATTTATTTATTAGGTATAGAACATACATAAAAGTACGAGTTATGTATGAAAGTGTATATAAAACATATACACACCCCTATACATAGCTTGTGTTTTATCCTCATAGCATGAAAAGAGACAAAGGAGGATATAACTTGTGCTAAGTAAAAGTGGTTGAACAGGATGGAAAGATGTGAAGTCAATCACCCCTTTACTTACTATCTGGTCTTCGTAAGAATATTGTAAGAAAAAAATGAGATGACTAAGGAAGAGGGATATACAAACGAAGGAGCAAAAGAAAAGGAATGAGACATCAAATCAACAAAATCACTCGGTCCCGTCATACCAATAACTCCCATGTACTTCACGCATCCACCCTTTTCAAATTTCCTTGTATATAATGCCAAATTAGCCATGCTAATCACATTATTAGTATTTCTAATAATCTTTGCGAGTTACACATCTCAATCCAATTCAACTTGTGTCAGTTCATTCAGATTCGCATGTATTACAACGTCTCCCTAAACCATATTATTTGGCATGCAATATTTTCATAAATTCAGTTGATTCCTTGAGAATCGAGAAAGAAATCACATTCCTTGCAAGTCTACACGAATTTCTTGAGCATATCTCAATGTATGGAGGGATGCCTTTATCGCAATCGCAGTAAAGTTCGTTTAGGACATCCAAACCCTAGAACCCCTTCACCTTTTGTATCATGCATTTGGAGCCTCAAAATGTATCGAAACTACTATCACTAGGTTCTAACAACATAATGACCGTTCATGAGTTTTCTTGGAATTTTTTGGATTTTTTTGTTATTGTTGGTAAATTTTTGAAGTTCTAGGGGCATAAATGTAATTATCTAAGAAACTTAATTGCTTGATTGTAAATAAGCATAAAATAAAGGGCATGATTGTTCTTAAGAAAACTTATCAGTATAGAAGTGAAAATGCGCCACTTAAAAATCTTAACGAGCACTTTGAGGGAAAAGAAATAAAGTTTGTGAGAATTACAAGAAGGTCCTTGGAGGACTAAAATGTATTTAAAAAACTTAATATTTTTTTGCATTTAATGCATAATATAAGAAAATATGAATATGGAAAATCTACAACAGATAAATAAATATTTAATGAAATTGTAATAAGGTTTAAAAATTTTAAAAAACAAAAACAGAATGGAAATTATGAAGGGGTCCCTCGGACCCATTCCTTCTTCTTGAAGTGATGGTAGCAGGCGCACGGAGGGACATGACGACACTAAGGAGGAGGGTGTGGTGGCATGCGACTGTGGTGATGGGGAGGAGGGGTGATGGAGACACGACGAGTGTTGGAGGCTCGCGGTGACGGATGAGGAGTAGTAGGGCGGAAGCCCTTGATGGTTTTGGCATTAAGTCCCCATCATTGTTCAACTTACCTCCCCTTTAGATAGATTTAAGGAAGGGGAGGGGTGGCTGTAGCAAGAGGGTGAGGCGACAGCTATTGGGACATGCAAGGAGGAGATGCGACGATAGTTGTTACGTGGGGATGAAGGTGGAGTGGTGTTGACGGTGCCCGAAGGTTAAAGATGGGTGAATGATGTCAAATACCCCTTTTTATTTTTTTTATATTTTTTGAAATGCTGATGTCAGCATAATGTCAACTATTTTATCGGGTTTTTTTTTGAAAATGTAGAGGAAGGGGATTACATTCCCTTTGGTCCTCTTTTAAGTTACGCATGAAAAATAAATTAGAGGCTTATTATGGGCTTGAAGCCAACATTTATTATAAATTAAGTTAATACAAATTTCTCTTTTTTGTAAAGAAAATTTTTATGGAATTTTTAGATGATTCGAAATGCAATGCATATGAAAATAATGAGATGAAAATTATGCACAAAATGAAGAAAAATGCAGTTAATTAAACATGAATTTTTCTCAATAAAAGGTATAAAAATATCATATATAGTAGAATCACCATACCCTCATACTTAAATTTTTCTAGTCCCAAACAAAACTATGATATGCAAAGAGAAAAAAACAATTAAAGAATGTTCAGAGATGGTTTGCAGCAGACACACGCACAAAGTCATGAGATTTTAAAGACAAGTCTAAATAAATAACAAATAAATACTAAGTTTACCTTTGGATTACTATTGTGTTCGGATTCTTTATAGACTCGAGTACTCAATTAGACAGTCTTCTAGTTCTATCAATTCCAGTTGGTTTCATCCTTAGGTGAAGTCTCATCATTCTGAACAACAAATATTCTCTTTAACCTTGACTTGAATTTTAACAATGTGTGAATGTTATGTCTATTCCCAATTTGCGAGAGAAATATACCATACAGCCATAACCATGGTACTGGGAGATTCACAAAATCTAAAGCCTCCATTCTCTTGATGTCTAGGATTATTCTCATTTCACCTTAATTTCTTAGCAAAAGGAAATGGGTGCAAAATGTAGAGTACTTGGATTTTCAAGGGTTTCCTGTAGATCACTTTGGTCCATTGCTCTCTTGTTTTTCCTTTTGTAGAGTATAACCGAGGGCCTCTTTGGCCTCTTTTAAATTAGTAGCAACATTGTTCTTCTACTTAGCTTACTTGTTGTAGCTGGGTTATTTGAGTAGATTTCTCTTTGGCGGATCTTTACTTTGCAATTGTATTTTTGGAACGAGCATCCCTTATTGTACCTTTTGCTTGATAGGATTATCTGATATTGGGTATCAAGAGTGTACATGTAAAAAAATGTGATTGTCAATTGAATGACAAGGTAAGTCTGCTGAAAGGCCTAAACTTATAGAAAATTAGTGGTTCCTGAACGTAGATCGTTGAATTTTACTGTCCCAAGATTTAGAATCACTCTCTTCCTTGCTATAGATCTAAACAATCCATCGTACATGTAAATTAAGTTGAACTAAGGTGTAATGTGTAATTTGTTCAATAATCAATCAAGAGGAGAAGAGTGCTAAAGCTGTTAAGATTATCTATTAAGAATATGATTTTAGTCATCGCATAATTAGCAGAACTCAAGGAATTAATTCTAAAATAAGCCTAAAGAACTTGAATACTCAAGCCTAAAGAAATCCTCCAAAATTAAGTGGATTGAGGTCATCTTAGTCTAAGTCCGAAACATGTAGAAACAAGACTAAAAATCCCAAAAATTAGGAAAAATCTAGGAAATATTTTTTGGATTTTTGGAAAAAAAATCTTATTTTAAAAATAAAATCATTTTTTGCGAATTCTTGCAAAATTTTGTGGGATTTTGTGATATATGCAAATGTTTTTGATATTTTTTAAATGATGCAAAGTTTATTTTTAAAAAAATAAGAAAAAAAATGAACAACAAAGCTATAAAATAATTTTTTTTTGGATTTTTGAGAAATAATTTTAAACACATGAAATGCATGAAATGAAATGCATTCTTTTAAAAAAATGATAAATAAAAATGACATGCATGAAATTCAATGCACCCCCATGCTTAGTAAGAACCATGTCCTTATGTTAATAATAAAATGGGTAAAAAAATGAGACAACATGATTGAAGGAAGTGTAAAAGCAAGTAATGAAAGATGTTTCCTAAAAATTCCCCATTGATTTTACTCTTTTTTGTGAGATTTTCAGCATACATCTGTTGAACTACAATTATGAGAAATGCAAGTTAGAGAAAATACCTGAAAGATAATTGTCGGCTTTATTCCATGATGTGCCTATTTTAACACCCCCAATCGGTTTGTAGGGTTAGGAATACCCTATGTCTTGAGTATGACCATCATCCATATTTGAAATATCACGATGATATATATAATTTAGGTCAAGTGAACTGAAGCTGGAGGTGTCCATTCTGTGGAGCTCCGAGTGGGTGGGTAATTCAGTAGGATAATGCATTGAACGGGTGATGGAATCGGAATGATGAAAGAGAAATCTGATCCAAGTGATTATTGGAGTGAGAGGTATGGAATCACCACTAAAAGTGATCTTTTATATTGGCAGGTGGGTGGAAGATATAAGCGGATGTGACCAGAAATGGTTTGTGATATGCCAAGATTTGGTTCAATGTTCATTATATAAGGTCGACCATTGATAGAATCATCTTCCTTAGATATATTCAATATATCCAATCAATTCACACTAGCAAAATTATCATGTTCATCTCAAAAATCAATTATTGGTTCATGCATCTTTAAATCCAAAGGTGGGTCAGTTCATGTTCAACCAGATTCAATAATCTCTCATGCTCTTTCTCAAGATGTGTATCTTCAATATCAACCAATACCAAGAATGGAATCACTGTAGTAGTCAATGATTGGAGTATGAAATTATGTTTTTATCCTTGAGAGAGTCATCAGGGAGGACTTCCAACATCTAGTCGGGTGAGAGTCAACACATGTTGCGGTAACTCGGTCTCAATTCTCCTCTCTTTCTCAAAATTATCATGATGTTCATAATCAAGTTAAAATTCATTACTATATTCATATTTATGCTCATAATCATTTTCAGGTTGATACTAAAATTCGAAATCATTCTCAAATTTATTATCAAAACTAATATTGCTTTCATTTTTTTTACCCTACATTCTTCATCATTAGATTCATCCTCAGATTCTAAATTATCCTCAAATTCATATCCAACCTAATCCTATAATATGTCCTTAGTGTTAATTTTGATTTCTTTTTTTTTGAATTCTTCTAAAACATTAGGTTCATTCTTAAAATCAATATCAATTGCATTATCAGAATCAAATTCATCATGATCCTTAGATTCATCAACAATGTTATCCATTTTATCATACACATCATATTTATATTCATATCCAGAACATGAATTCGAAGTTAAAATTTTGGTAGACAACTTGGGTATTTCTATTTCTATTTCATCAGATGGAGGAGGGGCCATAATATGGGTCTCATCATTAGCATCATTATTGTAACTATTTAATTCAAGCTCTATATTGACATCATGATCAACGATTATTTCAGGACACTCATCATCAGAACTTACATTGTTAAAATCATTGTTCTTAATGAGAGATTCAAGTTTGACCCTTAATTCAATATGAATTTAAAATAAAATTATGTCAAAAAAATGTGTCAAAGGGGTCACTTAGTGATATAAAAATAATTTTGTTTGGAATCATATTGAGGTAGATGTTGGACGAATTAGTATCCACAATTATTACTCAAAAAATCTTCATTAAGATCCTCCTTTTGATGTGGTTCTCGAAAATTTATTGTTTGTTCATCTTATTAGATTTTTCATATAAAATCTCCTCATCTCGTCCTCGATAAATTTCCTCATACGTAGGTTGATATGTGATTTGTGTTTTCCAGTTCATCCCAGTCTGACTCAACTTTGAGAGTTACCTCATCGAAGATCTACCTATTCTAAATCATCATATCTAAAACCATGAGTGGATTGACAAATAGATTTTCACGGATTTTAGTGAATTGATGGACATTATCCTCATATTGTCTTTTCATATCCATCTCAATCTTTCTATTTAATTTGGGAGGGTATTAAAGCCCTTGAATATTGTCTCATCAACTTGGTTGTACAAAGTTGAGGTGGAGAAGGAGTGAAATAAGTTAATGTAGATCCATACCAAGATTCGGATTGGTCATACTTCCCTGAGTTATACGATTCAGAACTTGCAAAGGAGAATGGTTTGAATTGTTGTGGGTCTTGAATTTGCTGGTACTTGGATTAATGGGGTTGACATCCTCAAGTAGGGTTGTATGACATCCTGGATTTTGATTGTGAACCAATGTAGATTGGATAGAAATCTCCCTCATAAGATGATTGATATTGTGAATAGTAGTCTGGATATTGTGGTTCGAAGTTGGCATTCGACGTATTCTACGTGTAGGCATGTATTTGTTCACTAGGATTCACATTGATGAGAAAGATCAATGCATGCGCAAAACAACCACATAACAAGATTGGTTCACCAACACAAGCCAGTTGCTGTAGAAGCGGTTATCGTTTTAAAATTTTTAATTTATTGTTCACCAAAAATTAAAGCACATAAAAAGATTGACCTAAAATCTATTCGTATATTTAAGGACTGTCCTAAATTTCTACACTTAGTTGCATCCACTTCAGCCAGTATGGGCGCAAGTATACATACCATAAAACATCTACCCATATTTCATGAGGACAATGCCATCGATGTCCATTAATCACTCATTATGTTTACGTTTCCCGCATTGAAAAGTGGCTAAACGTCTTAAATTCTGTAGCCAAAACCTACATAGGATTTTTATCTCTAGCCTAGGATTCAGTTTGTTCATATGCAATTGTGTACAATGTGCAACACTTGAAGCACTTAGGACCGCTTTCGTCTGAGCTATGTGATGAGTTTCCAAACATATATGATTTTATGCGAGCGACAATTGCGGTATTGTTTATTGGATGAGCAAAGGGAGAGAGATCCACAGAGGTGAATGCAATATAGGAAGTCATTTTTATGATTTTAATAAAAAAAATTATATACACAAAAATGCAAGCACCTAGGAATGCTTAAGTGATTTAAAAGATCTTATAGTGTGCGGCTTCTTGCATCTAGAATTTGAGCTTAGAGAGAAGGAGACAGAGATCCTTTTTTACATGAAATAAAAACAAAAATATTAATTTACAAAAAATCAAAATGCTAAATTATAATTATGTAAAGTGCCAAGTCCCTGGCAACAACGCTAAAATGAACTCTTGAATATTTGATGTGCTAAAACTGTGTTTTTATGCACCATTGTATGCACACGCAAAAATCGAGATATTCAGATAATTTTTAATCCTAATACAAAACAACAGATATAAAATAAATCACAGGGAATGTAGAGGATCAATCCACAAGGACTGAGATACTTTTTATGAATTTTTATTCTATTTATAAAGACATTTTTGACTTTATTGAGCCGACTTAAATCTTATTTTCTTTTTATTTTTGGAGCCTAAAACATGTCAAAACTATTATCACTAGGTTCTAGACAACAAAAGGACCGCATAGGAATTCTCAGTGAAGTTTTCAGATTTTTTTGCTAATTTTGGTGGTTATTAGAAGTGATAGGGGCATAAGTTTAATTATACAAGAAACTTAGGGTATTGATTGCCAATAAGAAGAAACTAAAGGGGATGACTATTATTAAGAAAAATTCTAAGGAGAAATAAAATGAGATAATTGAAAAAACTAAATGGGTAGTTTTTGGGAAAATAAATGAAGTTTGACATAATTGCAAGTAGGTCCCAAGAGGACTTAAATGTATTTAGCACTTAATAAATAATTTTTTAATTAATGCATAATAAAAAATATGAAAAAGGAAAATATGCATAATATAAATAAATTTTTAATGAAATTGCAATAATGTCCAAAAAGTTTAAAAAAACTAAAAAAATGATGTAAATTGCAAAGGTATCCCTAGGATCCCCTCCTTGTTATCAGAGTGATGGTGGTGGGGGCAAAGAGGGAGTTAACAGCAACGAGGAGGATGTTGGACATGCGAGCCCACAACGAGCCATTATGCAATAAATGTTATTGCAAATATCATTCCCTAATCTGAAATGAAAAATGAATAATTTTTATAATAGGTCTATTAGTACAATTAGGGTTATGTACCATGGACATCTTAATAATCATACACTTGCTGATTCAACTATTGAATCGTAGAGGTTGGTTCTTGTATAAATATCTAAAGGGTTAGATTGAGGACTCATCAAGCACCGTCAAATAATTATTAAGACATGATCTCCAGCCTGAGTAGGAGATGGCAATCCTTATCTCTAAAAGGTGATATCTGATCGATCTCTTGATGCAAGTCCTCTGCATAAGAATAGAGATTTGGAGGTGTCAGATTAGTTAGGTCAAAGAGTTGACTTAACAAGATCGAGATAACCAAAGTCCTATATCGTATGCTGTCATGATATAGGCATGCATCCTCTAACTGGAGACAAATGTGTTACTATATGTCTGAGTATGTACATTTGGCAGACCAATAGGTTGATGACCTAACCAAGGTCTATACACCGACGCGTTGGTGTGC
The DNA here is from genome assembly GCA_037367405.1 of Ottelia alismoides. Lineage (NCBI taxonomy): Eukaryota > Viridiplantae > Streptophyta > Magnoliopsida > Alismatales > Hydrocharitaceae > Ottelia > Ottelia alismoides. Next base: position 1,709,172 of record JAZKJV010004119.1, on the reverse strand, counting down.
ATATAAGGGAATATGAATAATACGATCTCTCGAAGGGATCATATAGGTTCATTTACTGAACTGGAAGGCATGAGCTTACTCATGAGATATTCGGAAGAATCAAATTTCGTGCCTGATCGTCTCTTTTTGGAAGCTTGACTGAATTTGTAGGTTTGATATATACTTTTGGAAAGCATATGATCAAGACCTAGGTATGATATATGCTTTTTGAAAGTATATGATCTATACCAATTCCCAATGATCGAGTGAGAAACTTACTGATAAAAACCCTGAAGTAGATAGTATAAAGTTGATCTGATACTTCTGATTTATTCTGAGTCTTCCAGTATGCAGGATGTACAAGTATTGGGAATACCTTAGGGTGATGTGTGAAGGATATGGTTAGATCCTCAAGTGCATCACGGAAGCGTGAGCATTGTATCGAATACGATGAAGAATGACTAGTCACACTAGTTGTTCTATGCAGCGGAAATTAAAATTTGTTTCATGTGACGAAACCACGTGATCCAAGAACACTTCTCGGATTGTTTTGTCTAAACCCCAAACAAGTAATAGGATTACCTTTTGAAGCATGGCTGCGATCGAGTCTCTAAACGAAGAGACCTCTTGTCTCAAGTCCGATCCGATGGAGGAGATGCTTCCGAGCGCAGGGATGAATCGCGTGCTTCTCGCAATCCATGTTGATGATCCAAGCGACAGATCTCCTGATCTCGACACACGAGATCCGATGTCTTCTTCTCGAGCGAGGCGCACCAAAGGAGATGGAGATCCACGAGCAAAGGGTCGGACAACATAACGACGATGCTACGGCGATGGAGAACCACTGCCACATGAGAGGGTGAGAGAGGGCTGACGTGTAGAGAGAAAGAGAGAGAGAGACTTATGTTCTCTTGTGTATTGTGTAAAGAAGAGCAAAGGGGTGCCCTTCTATTTATAATATTTTGGGATCCATGGTTCTCAATCCATGGGCAACACAAATCCAATGGCTCCCATTGATTTGTGTTTCTTTTAATGGCCAAGATTGATGTTGGTTAAAAAAACACAACAACTAATTTAATTTAGATTAAATATATTTGATCAATCAAATATTATTCAATCCTAAATTAAATCACAAAATTGGAGATAATGGAGATGAGAATCTCCACATTCCATAAGGAACCATGGACGGCCACCAATTCCAAGTAGGAATGGCTAGCCGTCCACACTCCAATTTGGAATGTGAGATTCTCCCATGAAATCCAAGATCTCATGATTATTCATAACTCCGATTACAACAACAATTGTTGTAAAATTATTCTACAAAATAATTCATAATCATTTTGTGAATATTGCAATCTTGCCATTGGAAATTTGTGAATCATATTCACAACCCAAAATAAAATATGAATTACATTTTCAATTAATTGTCCAATGTGAATCCAATTCACATCAGCATTTAATTAACAAATGTAAATTCCAAATAGCTCTCTCTTATATATTATAAATCACATTTATAATATATATGACTAATATGGATATTTCTATCCACAATATTCATATCCATTATAATTAAATAACATTTAATCATCTTGGATATCTATTCTCGTGTGCCCAAATAATATGAATCGCATTCACATAATTCACATCTTTGATAATTAAATCACATTTAATTATCTTAGACTACTCTCCCTATAATATGAATCAAACTTATATTATTCATGATAATTAAATCACATTTAGTTATCAGTTTTCTCAATGGTCGGATACATATATCAACAATGAAATTATCCTGAACTCTTTCAAGCATAATGCGCTTTCTCCGTAGATACTTGGAGATAAGTACATGTCAATTGTATTGTTCCACGTATAGTGACTTGGATATTGAGATCATATCTAAAATCTATAGTGACTTGGATATTGAGATCATATCTAAAATCCAGATCGCGGGCCTCCCATAGATGCCTGATTAAATCAAGAATTTTTGGGACCATGATGAGGTTACTTCTCTACTGAGATGAGTCACTAAAATCCAGACCCGTTTCATCACTCCCTAGGAATGGAAGCGTCATGGTTATACAATCGTTTGTGATTACATCAACCTCAGGTATTCCCTATACCTATACATCCGGCATACTGGAAGACTCAAAATAAGCTTGAAGTATTGGATCAACTTTATACTGTCTACTTCATGGTTTTATCAATAAGTTTCTCATTCGATCATTGGGAGTTGGTATCGATCATATACTTTCCAAAAGCATATATCATACCTAGGTCTTGATCATATACTTTCCAAAAGTATATATCAAACCTACAAATTCAGTCAAGCTTCCAAAGAGAGATGACCGTGCACGGAATTTTATTCTTCCCAATATCTCATGAGTGAGCTCATATCTTCCGGTTCAGTAAATGAACCTGTATGATCCCTTTGAGAGATCGTATTACTCATATGCCTTTATATGCACACCAACGCACCTGTGTATAGACCTTGGTTAGGTATCAACTTATTGGTCTGCCAAATGTACTTACTCAGACATATAGTAACACATCTGTCTCCGGTCAGAGGATGTGTGCCTGTATCATGACGGCATACGATATAGGACTTTGGTTATCTCGATCTCGTTAAGTCAACTCATTGACCTAACTAATCTGACACCTCCGAATCTCTATTCCTATGCAGAGGACCTGCATCAAGAGGTCAGTCAGATATAAGCCTAATTGAGAAAGGATTGCCATCTCCTACTCATGCTGGAGATCATCTCTTAACAATCATTTGACAGTGCATGATGAATCCTCAATCTAACTCTTTAGATATTTATCCAAGCACCAGCCTCAATGATTCAATAGATGAATCAACAGCTGTATGATTATTAAGATGGCCATGGTACATAACCGTAATTGTACTAAGGGACCTATTATGCAAATTACTCATTCTTCATTTTAGATCATGGAAGGATATTCATAATAACATTTATTGCATAATGGCTCGTCGTGGGCTCGCATGTCCAACAATGTGATCATAAACGATTGTATAACCATGACGCTTCCATTGCTAGGGAATGATGAAACGGGTCTGGATTTTTGTTACTCCTCTCAATAGAGAAGTAATTTGATATTGGTCCAAAAATGTTGGACATTTATTTGAATGTGATTCAGATGCAATGAGAAGATTAGATTGGTGTTCTTGATTTAATCAAGCATCTACGGGAGGCCCGCGATCTCGATTTGAGATATGATCTCAACATCCAAGTCACTATATGTGGAACAATAAATTTCCTTGTCCTTATCTCCAAGGATCCGCGGAGAAAGCGCATTATCCTTGAAAGAGTTCAGGATAATTTCATTGTTGATATGTGTATCCGAGCATTGAGAAAATTGATAATTAAATGTGATTTAATTATCATGAATAATATGAATTTGATTCATATTATAAGGAGAGTTATCTAAGATATTTAAATGTGATTTAATTATCAAAGATGTGAATAATGTGAATGCGATTCATATTATTTGGGCACACGAGAATAGAGATCCAAGATGATTAAATGTGATTTAATTATCACGAATATGAATAATATGGAAAGCAATATCCATATTTGTCATATATAACATTTGTTAATTAAATGTTAATGTAAATTGGATTCACAATGGACAATTACTTGAAAATGTAATTCACATTTTATTTTGGGTTGTGAATATGATTCACAATTTTCCAATGGCAAGATTACAATATTCATAAAATAATTATAAATTATTTTTGTAGAATAATTTACAACAAGTGTTGTTATAAATCTTGGAGATTTCCATGGAATAATGTAATCTCATGAGATCTCATGAGATTACATGAGATTGCCACCAAATCCAATATTATGAAAGGAGGCAATCTTCATTCCATAATCTCCATGCTTGATTGATTTAATTTTGGATTGATTTATATAGATTTATCAATATAGATTTAATCAAAATTAAATTAATTGTTGTTGGTTTTTACCAACATAAATCATAGCCATTAAAAGAAACACAGTAATGAGAGCCATTGGATTTGTGTTGTCAATGGATTGAGATCCATGGTTCCCAAAATATTATAAAAGGAGAGGCACCCCTTTGTTCTTCTTTACACACAAGAGAACATGAGTCTCTCTCTCTCTTTCTCTCTCTATACGCCTACTCTCTCTTCCTCTCATGTGGTCGTCCACCTTGGTTGCCCTAGAGAGGTTCTCCATTACCGCAGCATTGTCGTTATGCTGCCTGATGGTTTGGTCATGGATCTCCATCTACTTCGACTTGCCTTGCTCGTGAAGAAGACGTCTTATCTCGTTTGTCGATATCAGGATATCCGTTGCTTGGATCATCAACATGGATTGCGAGAAGCACGTGATTCATCCCCGCGCTCGCAAACGTCTCCTCCGTCGGATCGGACTTGAGATAGGAGGTCTCTTTGTTTAGAGACTCGATCGCAACCATGCTTCAAGAGTTAATCCTATTACTTTTTTGTGATTTAGATGAAATGATCTGAGAAGTGTTCTTGGATCATGTGGTTTCGTCGCATGAAAAATTTGTTAATTTCCGCTGCATAGAACAACTAGTTTGACTAGTCGTTCTTCATCGTATTTGATATGATGCCCATGCTTACGTGATGTGCTTGAGGATCTAACCATATCCTTCAAGTGGTATCAGAGCCAGGTTGAAGGTTTTGGATACGATCCCTAAACCTAGAACGACTTGGGTTCGTTAGGGTTGCGAAAGTTTTATTGCATTTCATTTTCGCATCTCTGTTTAGTGTAAATTTTCGGACCTGTTTAAATTATTTAAACACGAAAAAAAAACTTGTATTTTGTTCCCCGTTAAATAAGGAAACCATAGTATCTGAGTTTACGTAATTTGCATTCCCTTTGCTCAAGATATGGTCGTTTTAATGGACATGTATTCACTGTTACGGGAACTGGGAATCTTAACGTAATTAAGAAGTTAATTATTGTCTAGAAACCCTTGAAATGCATGTAAATCATATAGGTTCTGTTATAAATAAAATTAGAAAACTTTGGAAACTTACTTTGCTTAATTTGGATTTAAATTGAATGAGATATGTTAATTTTAGTAAGTAGTGGTCACTGCTGAAATTACTTTCCTAATCAAGAACCATGCGAGTGTCAATTAGTGAAATTAATTGTTAATTTCCTGAAATAATTATGGAAATCATTTGAGAAATATTTAATGATAATTATCTCCTTAACTGACATGACCTCAACCAATAAATTGATTAGATTTGATTTAGATCATAATTGGAAACACAATCAACAAACTTCTTTCTTGAAAAGGATTGGGAAGTTATCTAGCAAATTTCCTTATAATCAAAATTGTTTTGATTATTACTATATGATATAATTTCGATTGAAGAACCGATGATCATCTTAAGTACAAATTGAGCTATTTGGCATTATCCTTTACTAAGGTGGAAATTGTATCTAGTCGGAGAGCATTGGGGAAGCGGGTTGCAACGTATGTGGTCCATCCCACTCTCGTAGGTACTGGCCATGGCAGCGGGCAGGGACTCGATAATGCCGGAGAAATCAAGATGTATTTTTCTAATTATTAAAATTCGAATTAATACGTACTTTGAGATAATGCCATATATATATTCAAGTAAAACAATCAAGTTTGTTGATTGAATTGGACTGATAATTAATTTAATATGATTGAATTAATTATATCCAATTAAAAACACTCTATTATGAATAGATGTGTATTTCCAATGGAAGAAGTAATTATGTGATATAATTCATGATAATTATCTAAAATTTGAATATGAGGTGGAGGATCACATAAGTGACATCCATGGTCTCCCGTCAAGACGAAGGGTACCGTCGCCAGAGATTGTATGTCGGAGATGCCTGTCCGAAGTGACAGCTCCTACATACAAGCCCTTTGGATCGTGCTCTTCACTTTTCGAAAGAGTAAGGACGTAAGCGTAGTGACTCCAATATCATATCCTCATAATATCGAGGCGATATTGGATTGCTCATAGCGAGTTATATTCCTGTTGATGGTTGGTTCAATTAATGATGGGTCAACATCGCCTTAGGGGTCGTGGGCTCAGGTGTTAAAGTCTGAATCGGGAGATGCAAGTTGGACTTGCAAGGCAGAATGTGTTCCAAGTTCTTTTTATCCGAGTTGCAGGTTCTCATATTATTGGGATGTAACAAAGATAAGGAAGGAGATCCCAGATCTTGCTTGAGATATATGGTAAGTATATCTCTTATATTGAAAGTGATTAAGGGAATGAACTTTCAGTGTTGAGAAGGCAAGACAACTTTGATATAAAAATTCCTAAATCAAAGTAAAATATGTATAAATAAATATATACACATGCAAATTTTTGATTTCAGATAATCCTTTATTAAACCCACTCAATGTTATACTCAATAATAACCAGTGAAATATCATGGATTGGACTAATGATCCAGGTATTGTACTTGCAGTTGGACACATAATGTATGTGGGTGCAATGTGCAAGTTTCCTCATAATAATGAGGAACCCTAGGGTTTGTACGTCTCTATAATCTTGATATCATCAAATATACTTTGGAAGTGACATGTTGATGATGATCATAATTGTCATATAATCCTTGTAAAATCTAAGAAGATATTCTGTCATACATATATGCTCTTGACATTTATAATGTAGGACATGGTTCACTGCATCATGCAAACTGGTAGCTTTATAAGAGATGATGTATTCAAAATGTTTGAATACCTACCTGAACCAATGTTTCATGTGTTTAGATGGATGTAGATACGATGAGTGTCATCGTTCTACCGTCTATACTCTAGTCATTCACGAAACTTCATAATATTCATATTCTATGAATTTAATGAAGCATGTATAAATGATCAAATGCTCTTACATTGAATTCTTTTGAATTTAACGTAAGAGATCCATAGTTTTAAGCAATGGTTGTTTATAAATGAAGGGAGCGTAGTGGAAGCATGGGTCAGACCCGAGTAAGAAGGAAAGTCAAAGAGTTGACCCACTTCTGTGACTTCCATATGGCATCCAGATAGTTGGATGATTGCCAATACTGCAATAAGTCGATATATTGATAGTATGGCTATCTGGACTATCTAGGATCCTTAGTGAAGGACTCAGATTGAGCATAAGAATAATCTACATATAATCATTGACTTTGACTTACTTGTTTGATAAGATAAAGTCTAATAATTGTATCTCAATCTTCTAACAACACTTGCAATAGGTTGCATATGTTCCAAAATACTGGAAAATTTGATCTTAAGGTTTATAGTTATCCACATGGATATTAATGCAATTGTTGCAACAATCTCTGTTGGATTGATAGACTTGTTAATTTCAGTGGGAGAGCCCTTAGTCTTAGAGAATGTCTCTATGACCTAGATATAAGAATACACTCATTGTTTATTTCTAAATGTTGGAAATAAACATGAATTCAAAGATAGAACTATCATAAAGAGTTGTGATGGATATAATTTAGATAGTAATCTAACATCTAGTGGACTCCACAAAATTATAAAATTAATGAATGGTTCATTAGCATGTCTAAATATTGAAATTAAACCTTGAAATCAATAGGAGGATGAAGGTCATTTGACAATGATCTTGCATCAAGCCTTGGACATTTGTCTATTTATTTGATCAATAGACTAGTAAGAGATGAAACTTTAGAATGTCTAAAATTTCAAAACTTACATACTTATGAATATTGTACTCAAAGTAAAATGTCTAATACACCCTTCCTTGGGAAAGGTGTAAGATGTCAAGGTATTCAGGATCTCATACATATTGATGTATGCGGATCATCTATATCATAGTAAACAATATGGATATGTGATATCTATTGATGATTATGTATGATATGAGATTTCTTCTCTTCACCTAAAGAAACCATTGAAATGTTCAAGATTTCATTATTTTGGTTAACAACCAAAGTTCGAAGGAAGATAAAATGAATTTGATCTAAACTAGGTAGCCTGTACCTGTTAGATGAATTCAAAGGATACCTTATGAAGATATGAATATCATTTCTATGTCAATCCTCCTATCACACTTTAACTCAATAGAGTTATAGGGAGATGCAGTTGGATCATGTGTGACATGATCTTATCAATGATGAATTTTAGCATAATTATCCCTTAGTTTCCAGGTATATATGTGTAATAGAGACTACAATGTATATCCTTAATAAGGTTCCATGCATGCTGGAATCTAGCACTTGAGGGTGCTTCTTCATTAGGAAAATAAAGGATGGTATTGGATACCTACTTTATGACCTTGAGATTCTTAAAATATCTCATCTCTGAGAATGTGATTCTTAGAGGTTGAGACTCTTGAGAATCAAGATGAAAATGAAATGTAGGAAGTCATTTAATCTTGAGAAGATAATGAGGCTCCTGAAATTGGAAACTAAAAGGACAATTAAAGATGAAACACTAATACCTCTTCAAATGAGTTTGAGGATGGATTCCATGTGTCAGAGAAATCTGACAATGATCGAACTTCATGTGATGAAGCTTCTGAAGATCATGACATGGAAAGATGGATGTTAGCAGTAAAGTCAAAGTAGACTTCATATACAAGTGTTGTATATGTACCCTCGAGGATCTACCTATATGGGTAAGACCAATAAAGGTGTAAATGGACCTTCAATATGTATGTCAAGATTGTATTCCTCTATGAATACCGCTCTGAGGATATTCACATGAAGTAACCCCAGGGCTTCATGGTTGAGGAAAGCAAGGCGTGCAAACTAAAGAAATCCATCTATGGACTAAAATTAGCTTGTTGTAGCTGGAACATAAGATTTGATGAAATTATAAATGTTATGATTTCAAATGGAATCTTGATGAACTATGTGAAGCTTAGTAGGAGTGCCATTGTGTTCATCATGCTAAATGTATATAATATCCTAATCATTTGGAATGATATAAGGATGATAATAAGTGTTTTGTAATCTGGCTATTCCATATCTTGAAATATGATTTCAAGGATATCTCTTAGATCTTAGTTCTGAAGTTGTTCAGAAGCAAAGAGAAGAGGATATTGGGTCTGTCACATTTGTAGTACACCATGGACATATTCCATTCATGGAAATTCCAAGAAAGGCTTCCATACCTTAAGATATGGTACTAACCTATCTAAAGGGATAGCACCTCAAAGAGTTGAGGAAGTGAATGCTAGAACTACTTGCACTTGTGCATTAGTTACGAGAAGCTAAGGGTATGCTAGATGTGTACAAAAGCCAGATATCTACCATGCAGTGGGAGTTGTAAGGTGTTGCTAATCCTACTATGGAGAGAAAACACTTGATTGCAGTAATAACAAAATCTTCATAGATGACAAGATTTTTGCGATAGTGGTCTCAAAGTCTTATCTTCAAAAATTTAAGACTTTATAGATAGAGATCTAAAAGGTCTTAAATGTGGATACCTTAAGAGTTAGTGATCTCTAGGAATAAGGGTATTCTGATAAGGATTATGGAAATAATGGTTATGATAATTGTTAAGCTGTAGTGTCAAGGACACTATAATTAACAAGATTGAGTATTGGTTGCATAAGATGCATAAGATTGAGTGTAGGTTTAAATGATTAGCCCATTAATGGCTCTTTAGGCTAGTGGGAGATTGTTGGACATGCGAGCCCACGACGAGACATTATGCAATAAATGTTATTGTGAATATCATTCCCTGATCTAAAATGAACAATGAATAATTTTTATAATAGGTCCCTTAGTACAATTAGGATTATGTACCTTGGCCATCTCAATAATCATACAGCTGTTGATTCAACTATTGAATCATAGAGGCTGGTGCTTGTATGAATATCTAGAGGGTTAGATTGAGGACTCATCAAGCACCTTCAAATGATTGTTAAGAGATGATCTCCAGCCTCAGTAGCAGATGGCAATCCTTATCTCTAAAGGCTGATATCTGATCGATCTCTTGATGCAGATCCTCTGAATAGGAATAGAGATTCGGAGGTGTCAGATTAGTTAGGTCAAAGAGTTGACTTAACAAGATCAAGATAACCAAAGTCCTATATCGTATGCTGTCATGATATTGGCATGCATCCTCTAACCGGATATTGTCTGAATATGTACATTTGGTAGACCAATAGGTTGATGATCTAACCAAGGTCTATACACCGGTGCACTGATGTGCATATAAGGGCATATGAGTAATACGATCTCTCGAAGGGATCATACAGGTTCATTTACTGAACCGGAAGGCATGAGCTCACTCATGAGATATTGGAAAGAATCAAATTTTATGCATGTTCGTCTCGCTTTGGAAGCTTGACTGAATTTGTAGGTTTGATATATACATTTGGAAAGTATATGATCAAGACCTAGGTATGATATATGCTTTTGGAAAGTATATGATTGATACCAACTCCCAATGATAGAATGAGAAACCTACTGATAAAAACAATGGAGTAGACATCATAAAGTTGATATAATACTTCGGGTTTATTCTGAGTCTTCCAGTATGCAGGATGTACTGGTATTTGGAATACCTGAGGGTGATGTGATCATAAACGATTGTATAACCATGATACTTCCATTCCTATGGAACGATCAAACGGGTATGGATTTTAGTGACTCGTCTTAGTAGAGAAGTAATCTGATCTTGGTCCAAAAATGTTGGACATTGATCTGAATGTGATTCAGATGCAATGAGAAGATTAGATTTGCGGTCTAGATTTAATCAAGCATCTATGGGAGGACCATTATCTGGATTTTAGATATGATCTCAACATCCAAGTCACTATACGTGGAACAATACAATCGCCCTATCCTTATCTCCAAGTATCCGCGGAGAAAGCGCATTATCCTTGAAAGAGTTCAGGATAATTTCATGGTTGATATGTGTATCAAAGCATTGAGAAAATTGATAATTAAATGTGATTTAATTATCATGAATAATATGAATTTGATTCATATTATAAGGAGAGTTATCTAAGATATTCAAATGTGATTTAATTATCAAAGATGTGAATAATGTCAATGCGATTCATATTATTTGGGCACACGAGAATAGAGATCCAAGATGATTAAATGTGATTTAATTATCACGGATATGAATAATGTGGATAGCAATTTCAATATTAGTCATATATATTATAAATGTGATTTATAATATATACGAGAGAGCTATTTGTAATTTACATTTGTTAATTAAATGTTTATGTGAATTGGATTCACATTGAACAATTAATTGAAATTGTAATTCACATTTTATTTTGGGTTGTGAATATGATACACAATTTTCTAATGGCAAGATTCCAATATTCACAAAATAATTATGAATTATTTTTGTAGGATAATTTACAACAAGTGTTGTTGTGAATCTTGGAGATTTCCACAGAATAATGTAATCTAATGAGATCTCAGAGATTGCATGAGATTGTCTCAAAATCTAATATGATGAAAGGAGTGAAGGATATGGAGAAATCCTCAAGAGCATCACGGAAGCGTGATCGTCGTATCGAATACGACGATGAACGACTAGTCGTACTAGTTGTTCGGAGCAGCGGAATTTTAAAATTTTTAAACCGATGAAACCACACGATCCGAGAACCATTCTCAAATCGTTTCATCTATAACCACATCAAGTATAATGCAATACCTCTTGAAGCGTGGTTGATCGAGTCTCTACGAAAAGAGACCTCCTGTCTCAAGTCCGATCGTCGGAGTAACGGCTTGCGAGCGCGGAGATGAGTCGCGGTGTCCTCGCAATCCAAGTTGATCCAAGCGCGGTTGCTCCTGATCTCGTCGCACGAGATCAAACGTCTCCTTCGTGAGTGAAGCACTCCAAGAAGACAAAGAACCGCAGAGAGTCGAAGCGGCAGCACGATGGCGCGGGCGTCGACGTTTCTCTCCACCAAGGTGGACGTCCACCAAGAAGAGAGGGAGAGAAGGGCTGTCGTGTATATGAGAAAGAGAGAGAGAGTTTGTGCTACAATAGCATGTGTAAAGAGAGATCCAAGTATGCCTCTCTATTTATAGGGTTTTGGGATCCATGGATCTCAATCCATGGGACACATAAAATCAATGGATGAGATTGATTTATGTTCATCCAATGGCTGAGATTGTTGTTGTCAAAAGCAACAAATTTAGGTTAAAATATATTTGACAAAATCAAATATAATTTACTCCTAAATTAACCCAACAAATAAGGAGAGAAGACACATGGAGATTTCATCTCCATGTGCCTTCCATGTAGGCGCACACCCACTCCAATTAGGAGTGGTGTGCCGTCCATGCATGGATTGCATGGAGATTGCAATCTCCATGAGATTGCAAATCTCCATGTAATCTCTCTTATTTATTTGCAACAAAATAATTTGGGTTTTATTTCTCAAAAAATAATTCACAATTATCTTTGAGAATATTGCAATCTTGCCATGGAAAAATTGTGAATCATATTCACAACCCAAAACAACATGTAATTCATATTGTTAATTAATTACACAATGTGTATCCAATACACATCATAATTAATCAACACATATAAATTATAAGTAACTCTCTCTAATACATTATAAATCATATTTATAATATATCATGAATAATTGGACATCTCTATCCACATTATTCTTATCCAAACTAATTAAATCACATTTAATCATATTGGATAATTTCTCATACATCATGATAATTAAAACACTTTTAATTATCAAATTCTCTTTGCTTAGATCTTATGGAATTGTTCTTAAACCATTTAAGAACAATGCTATTTCTCCTCAGATACTTGGAGATAAGGACAGGGCGATTGTATTGTTCCACGTATAGGACTTGGATGTTGAGATCATATCTCAACTCCAGATCCTATGGACCTCCCACTGATGCTTGATCAAATAAAGACCGTAGACTTAATCTTCTCATTGCATCTGAATCTTATTCAGATCAATGTCCAGTTCATGGACTAAGATTAGGTCACTTCTCTAATGAGAGGAGTCACTAAAATCCAATCCTGTTTCATCACTCCCTCGGAATGGAAGCGTCATGGTTATACAATCGTATATGATCAAATCACCCTTCAGGTATTCCTAATACCTGCACATCCTACATACTGGAAGACTCATGATCATCCTGAAGATAAAGATCACTTTTACACTGTCATCTTCAGGGTTAGATCATTAAGTTTCTCAATCTTGGTCATCGGGATATGGTATAGATCATATGCTTTCATAAAGCATATATCTTACCTTCAAATTCATGTCATGCTTCCAAAGCACGACGACCATGCATGGAATTTGTTCAGTCCCAATACCTCATGAGTGAGCTCATGTCTCCCGGTTCACAAGTGAACCTGTATGATCCCTTTGAGAGATCGTATTACTCATATGTCCTTACATGCACACCAGCTCGCCGGTATATAGACCTTGATTAGGTCATCAACCTATTGGTCTGCCAAATGTACATACTCAGACATATAGCAATACATCTGTCTCTAGTCAGAGGATGCATGCCTATGTTGTGACAGTATTCAACGTAGGTCTTTGGTTATCTCGATCTCGTCAAGTCAACCCATTGACTTAACTAACCTGACACCTCTGAATCATTATTCCCATGCAGAGGACCTGCATCAAGAGGTCAGTCAGATATCAGTCATATGAGATAGGATTGCCATCTCCCACTCAGACTGGAGATCATCACTTAATGATCATTTGATGATGCTTGATGAGTCCTCTATCTAACTCCTTAGATATTCATCCAAGCATCAGCCTCTATGATCCATCCAATGAATCAACAGCTGTATGATCATCAAGTTGGCCATGGTACATAACCCTTATTGTACAGAGGGACCCTATAGTGCATTCATTCATTAATCTCAGAAAGGGGAGTGAAAAATAAACAATAACTTTTATTGATAATTTATTCATTACAATAACATTTATTGTAGAAATGGTTCGCCCGGGGCTCACATTGCTAACAATCTCCCACTAGCCCTCAGAACCATTCAGGTACAATCTTTAAACCCATACTCATTACATGCTGGTCAAAAACCTTCTGAGTCAGAGGTTTGGTAAGAGGATCAGCAACGTCGTCGGCAGAGGCCAACTTGGTGATGATGATGTCACCACGCTTTTGTATCTCCCGAATGATGTGGTATTTCCTTTCCACGTGCTTGCTCTTTTGATGCCATCTGGGTTCCTTTGCCTGGGCAATGGCTCCCATGTTATCACAGAGTAACGGGATGGCAGTATCAGAGGAAACTACGCCAAGCTCCAGCATGAACTTGCGCAACCACACCGCCTCCTTTGCAGCATCTGATGCGACAATGTATTCGGCTTCTGTTGTTGAATCTGCAGTAGTGTCCTGCTTCTTGCTTCTCCAGCTCACAGCACCACCATTCAACAAGAACACGAACCCCGATGTCGACTTTCGATCATGTACATCCGATTGGAAGTCAGAATCTGTATATCCCAAGACTTGGAGATCACCATCTCCATAGACCAAAATGTAATCTTGCGTCCGTCTTAGATATTTGAATATGTTCTTTACTGCATTCCAGTGTTGTTCTCCATAGCAGGATTGGTAACGACTTTCCACTCCCACTGCATGGCAGATATCTGGCCTAGTGCACATCATGGCATACATTAAGCTTCCTACGGCTGATGCATAAGGACATCCAGCCATGGCCTTCTTTTCCTCAACAGTTTGAGGAGCCATTCCTTTAGACAGGTGGATACCATGTCTTAAGGGTAGGAATCCTTTCTTAGAACTATCCATACGGAATCGTTCAAGAATCTTCTTAATGTATCCATGTTGTGACAATCCCAAAATCCTCTTTTCTCGGTTTCTGAACAGCTTCAGGCCTAAGATGTAAGAGGCTTCTCCAAGATCTTTCATCTCAAAGGTATGGGACAGCCAAATCTTTACACTGGTCATCATCCCTGTATCATTCCCAATGATAAGGATGTCATCAACATAAAGCACGATGAACACAACAGCGCTCCCACTAAGCTTCTTGTATACACAAGGTTCATCAGGATTCTGCACAAAATCATAACTCTTTATGGTTTCGTCAAATCTGATGTTCCAACTACGAGAAGCTTGATTGAGCCCATAGATGGATTTCTTTAGCTTGCATACTTTACCATCCTCAGTCATGAAGCCTTGGGGCTGCTCCATGTAGATATCCTCCTCGAGGTATCCATTGAGGAAAGTCGTCTTGACGTCCATCTGCCAGATGTCGTAGTCAAGATATGCAGCTATAGCTAGCAATGTCCGGATGGATTGAAGCATAGCCACAGGAGAGAATGTCTCATCATAATCGATGCCTTCTCTCTGTGTGTAGCCCTTGGCTACGAGCCGTGCCTTGAAAGTCTCTACTTTCCCATCAGGTCCCCTTTTTCTCTTGAAGATCCATTTACACCCAATGGGTTTTACCCCTTTAGGTGGATCCTCTAGGGTCCATACACCATTCTTATGCATGGAGTCAATTTCTGACTTCATTGCTAGCATCCATCTATCCATGTCTTGATCCGCGAGTGCTTCATCAAATGAAGTAGGATCAATGTCAGTTTCACCTGACACATGGAATCCATACCTTTCAGGTGGTGCAACCACCCTCGAACTCCTTCGAAGAGGTATGGGTGTTTCATCTTTATTTACTTCTTCAGTTTCTGGTCTGGGGAGCTCAGAATCCTCTTGGGATTCAATGAGCTCCTCTACTTCACTTTTATCTTGACCTTTAAGGAAATCATCCTCCAGAAACTTTACATCTCTAGAGACAAAAACCTTTTGGGTCTCAGGGTCATAAAGCTGGTATCCAATACCATCTTTAACATACCCAATGAAGTAACACTCACGAGTGCGAGATTCCAGCTTACTTGCGTCCACGTTCTTTGCATGGACCAAGCAACCCCAAACCCTTAAGTGATTTACACTAGGTTTGGTTCCATACCATAGCTCATGAGGAGTCTTAGGTACAGATTTGCTAGGAATCTTATTCAGGATATATATTGCAGTCTCTACTGCATATCCCCAGAAACTAAGAGGTAAATGTGCTTTGCTCATCATTGAACGGACCATGTCCATGATGGTCCTGTTGCGTCTTTCAGCAACACCATTAAGTTGGGGAGTTCCAGGAGGAGTGAGATTTGAAACAATTCCATTCTCCTTAAGGTATTCCTTGAATTCATCTGATAGGTACTCGCCACCTCGATCAGATCGAATCCGTTTAATCTTCCTATCGGTTTGGTTCTCAACCAAAGCCTTGAATTCTTTGAACTTTTCAAAGGTTTCAGACTTGTGACGTAATAGGAAGATAAACCCGTATCGCGAATGGTCATCGATAAACGTCAAATAATATCGGTATCCATTTCGAGTCGCGGTACTGAAGGGACCACATACATCGGTATGTATTAGGTCAATAATACCTTCGCATCTTGTAACCTTGTTACGGAAAGGCATCCTAGTCATTTTACCTCGAATGCAATGTTCGCAGGTAGGCAAAGATTGGACCTGTAGGAAATCTAAAGGTCCATCCTTTATCAATCTGTTGATCCTATCAACAGACAAATGACCAAGCCTTTGATGCCAAATCATATTTGAATGATTTTTATTCTCCCTGGATCTCTTAGGGTTTTTATTAGTGGTTGTAACATTCATGACATTCTCATTAATGCACAATTCATAGAGTCCTCCAGAAGTTAAAACACCTTCTGCAATATATTTATCATAATGATTTATGACTAATTTATTACAGAACAGGAACGAATATCCACTTCTAACTAGCTTAGATACAGATATCAGATTCCTTCTAACTTCAGGTACATAAAGACACTCTTTAAGTACTAGGACTCTTCCACTAGATAATGATAGTCTGCATGTCCCGACGGCGACTGCTGCAACACTTGCATCAGATCCCATCTGGATGACTATCTCCCCTTCCTCAAGACTTCTAGTTTCCTGAAACAAATGCAACAAATTGCATACATGAACAGAAGCACCAGAATTTACAACCCAACTTCCTTCTCGTCCGACGAGAAAGCTGGTTTCAATGATGAAAGTAGATTTTATACCTGCTGGAGCTTTACCTTTGTCTGAGGACTTCAGGTAATCTGGGCAGTTACGCTTCCAGTGCCCCGGCTTCTTGCAGTGGTGACAGACGTCGGTTTTCTTCGACGCCATGAGAGTGGATGCATTGGAAGAAGAGGCAACACTTTGTCCCTTCTTCTTTCTCTTCTGGGCTGGGCCCTTCCGAGAACCATGCTTCCGACCGCGCTTCCCTTTGACCTGTGCAACCATTGCACTGCCACTGGGACCATCCTTCTTCATTACGTCCTCTGCGGACTTCAATGCAGCAAGGAGAGCAGCACTTGTCAATTCCAACTTGTTCATGTGGAATGACACTACAAAGTTATTAAAAGACTTGGGCAATGACAACAGAATGAAATCAGCTTGCATGTCTGCATCCATCGATGCCCCAAGAGTCTCCAGCTCCGACAGGTACCCAAACATTTTGAGTACATGTTCACGGACCGAAGTCCCTTCCTGCATTCTACAACGAATGAGGTCTTTCATAACATTGTACCGCTGAGTACGGTTAATGTCACCAAACATATCCTTAAGATTCTGCATTATTTCCTGACAGGTATTCATCTCCACATGTTGCTTCTGTAGCACATTGGAGAGAGAACCTAGGATATAGCACCTAGCCAAGACATGATCTTCATCATACTTGTCATTAAATGCTTTTTCTTCCTTGGACTTAGGGTTCTCATGCTTGTCCTCGGATAGCACATAACTTATGCGCTCAGCAGAGAGAACAAGCTCCAAATTTCGGATCCAATCCGAATAATTTGGGCCGGTCAATTGGTTGACCTCAAGAAGCCTACTAAGTGGGTTCAAAGACTTCATTTTCTGAAATTAAGAATGCACTATATTAGAATATAAAAATTATATATTCAAATTTATAATATTTGATTAAGGCATTTTTAAATCAAATTGTTCTTGCTATGTCAACCTTGAAAGTTTATTCCCTTATTCACTTTCAAAGTAAGAGATATACTTACCAATATATCTCAAGAAAGAATTGGGATCTCCTCCTTATCTTTGTCATATCCCAATAATATGAGAACCTATGACTCCAATAAAGAGAAGCGGGAACACATTCCGCATTGCAAGTCCAACTTGCATTTCCCAATTCGGTCTTTAATACCCGGGCCCACCACCCCTAAGGCGATGTTGACCCGTTATTAATTGAACCAACCGTCAACAGGAATACAACTCGCTATGCACAATCCAATATCGCCCCAATAATATGAGGACCCGATATTGGGGTCACTACGCATACGTCCTTACTCTTTCGAGAAGCGACGAGCCCGATCCAAACGGATCGTATGCAGGAGCTGTCACTTCGTACAGGCGTCTCCTTCATACGATGTCTGGCGACGGAACTCTTCGCCTTGACGGGAGACCATGGATGTCACTTATGTGATCCTCCATATCATATTCAAATTTTAATTAATTATTATGAATCACATTCACATAATTAATTCTTCCAAGGGAATTAATAACTCTAATCATATTAGAGTATTTCAATTGGACATAATCAATTTAATCATATTAAATTAATTATCAATCCAATTCAATCAATCAAACTTGATTATTTTACTTGAATACATATATGGTAATATCTCAAAATACGTATTAATTCGAATTTTAATAATTAGAAAAAATACATCTTAATCCCTCGGACATTATCCCGGCCCTACCCGCTGTCATGGCCAGTACCGACGAGAGTGGGACGGACCACATACGTTGCAACCCGCAACCCCAATGCTCTCCGACTAGGCACCATATCCGCCTCGGGAAAGGATAATGCCAAATTGATTAATTTGTACTTGAGATGATCATCGGTTTTTCAACCGAAATTGTACCATATAGTAATAATCAAAACATTTTTGATTATAAGGAAATTTGCTAGACAAATTCCCAAATCCTATTCAAGCATCAAGTTTGAAGATTGTTGTTTCCAATTTATGATTTAGATCACATCTTAATCAATTAATTGGTTGGGGCCATGTCAATTAGGCAAATAATCATGTCTCAATATTTCACAAATATTATTCAAGATTATTTCACGAAATTAACAATTAATTTCACTAATTGACAATCACTTGGTTCTAGATTAGGAATGCAATTTCAGTATAGACCCCTATTCACTAAAATTGGCATATCTCAATCAATTTAAATCCAAATTAAGCAAACTCAATTTTCATAGATTGCTAACTTGATTTACAACAGAACCTAAGTGGATTTGCATGCATTTCGAGGCAGATGATAACAGTAATTAACTCTTTAATCATGTTAAAATCTATTGTTCCCGCAACAGTGCATACATGTCCATTAAAACAACCATAACTAGAGCATACGAAATCCGATTTACGCAAACTCAGTTGCTATGGTTTCCTTATTTAATGAGGAACAAAAAACACGTATTAAATTCGTGTTTAAACAATTTAAACAGTATCGAATTTATTTACTAAACAGATCTGCGAAATCAAATGTGATGAAAACTTTCGCGACCTAAACGAACCCAAGTCGTCCTCGGTTTTTCGAATCATATTCGAAACCGTCGACCTAAGGCTCTGATACCACTTGAAGGATATGGAGAAATCCTCAAGCGCATCACGGAAGCGTGATCGTCGTATCGAATACGACGATGAACGACTAGTCGTACTAGTTGTTCGGAGCAGCGGAATTTTAAAATTTTTAAACCGATGAAACCACACGATCCGAGAACCATTCTCAAATCGTTTCATCTATAACCACATCAAGTATAATGCAATACCTCTTGAAGCGTGGTTGATCGAGTCTCTACGAAAAGAGACCTCCTGTCTCAAGTCCGATCGTCGGAGTAACGGCTTGCAAGCGCGGAGATGAGTCGCGGTGTCCTCGCAATCCAAGTTGATCCAAGCGCGGTTGCTCCTGATCTCGTCGCACGAGATCAAACGTCTCCTTCGTGAGTGAAGCACTCCAAGAAGACAAAGAACCGCAGAGAGTCGAAGCGGCAGCACGATGGCGCGGGCGTTGACGTTTCTCTCCACCAAGGTGGACGGCCACCAAGAAGAGAGGGAGAGAAGGGTTGTCGTGTATATGAGAAAGAGAGAGAGAGTTTGTGCTACAATAGCATGTGTAAAGAGAGAGCCAAGTATGCCTCTCTATTTATAGGGTTTTGGGATCCATGGATCTCAATCCATGGGACACATAAAATCAATGGATGAGATTGATTTATGTTCATCCAATGGCTGAGATTGTTGTTGTCAAAAGCAACAAATTTAGGTTAAAATATATTTGACAAAATCAAATATAATTTACTCCTAAATTAACCCAACAAATAAGGAGAGAAGACACATGGAGATTTCATCTCCATGTGCCTTCCATGTAGGCGCACACCCACTCCAATTAGGAGTGGTGTGCCGTCCATGCATGGATTGCATGGAGATTGCAATCTCCATGAGATTGCAAATCTCCATGTAATCTCTCTTATTTATTTGCAACAAAATAATTTGGGTTTTATTTCTCAAAAAATAATTCACAATTATCTTTGAGAATATTGCAATCTTGCCATGGAAAAATTGTGAATCATATTCACAACCCAAAACAACATGTAATTCATATTGTTAATTAATTACACAATGTGTATCCAATACACATCATAATTAATCAACACATATAAATTATAAGTAACTTTCTCTAATACATTATAAATCATATTTATAATATATCATGAATAATTGGACATCTCTATCCACATTATTCTTATCCAAACTAATTAAATCACATTTAATCATATTGGATAATTTCTCATACATCATGATAATTAAAACACTTTTAATTATCAAATTCTCTTTGCTTAGATCTTATGGAATTGTTCTTAAACCATTTAAGAACAATGCTATTTCTCCTCAGATACTTGGAGATAAGGACAGGGCGATTGTATTGTTCCACGTATAGTAACTTGGATGTTGAGATCATATCTCAACTCCAGATCCTATGGACCTCCCACTGATGCTTGATCAAATCAAGACCGTAGACTTAATCTTCTCATTGCATCTGAATCTTATTCAGATCAATGTCCAGTTCATGGACTAAGATTAGGTCACTTCTCTAATGAGAGGAGTCACTAAAATCCAATCCTGTTTCATCACTCCCTCGGAATGGAAGCGTCATGGTTATACAATCGTATATGATCAAATCACCCTTCAGGTATTCCTAATACCTGCACATCCTACATACTGGAAGACTCATGATCATCCTGAAGATAAAGATCACTTTTACACTGTCATCTTCAGGGTTAGATCATTAAGTTTCTCAATCTTGGTCATCGGGATATGGTATAGATCATATGCTTTCATAAAGCATATATCTTACCTTCAAATTCATGTCATGCTTCCAAAGCACGACGACCATGCATGGAATTTGTTCAGTCCCAATACCTCATGAGTGAGCTCATGTCTCCCGGTTCACAAGTGAACCTGTATGATCCCTTTGAGAGATCGTATTACTCATATGTCCTTACATGCACACCAGCTCGCCGGTATATAGACCTTGATTAGGTCATCAACCTATTGGTCTGCCAAATGTACATACTCAGACATATAGCAATACATCTGTCTCTAGTCAGAGGATGCATGCCTATGTTGTGACAGTATTCAACGTAGGTCTTTGGTTATCTCGATCTCGTCAAGTCAACCCATTGACTTAACTAACCTGACACCTCTGAATCATTATTCCCATGCAGAGGACCTGCATCAAGAGGTCAGTCAGATATCAGTCATATGAGATAGGATTGCCATCTCCCACTCAGACTGGAGATCATCACTTAATGATCATTTGATGATGCTTGATGAGTCCTCTATCTAACTCCTTAGATATTCATCCAAGCATCAGCCTCTATGATCCATCCAATGAATCAACAGCTGTATGATCATCAAGTTGGCCATGGTACATAACCCTTATTGTACAGAGGGACCCTATAGTGCATTCATTCATTAATCTCAGAAGGGGGAGTGAAAAATAAACAATAACTTTTATTGATAATTTATTCATTACAATAACATTTATTGTAGAAATGGTTCGCCCGGGGCTCACATTGCTAACAAGGAGGCAATCTTCATTTCATAATATCCATGCTTGATTGATTTAATTTGGGATTTATTTATATTGATTTATCAATGTAGATGTAATCTAAATTATGGTTTTTACCAACAAAAATTTTAGCCATTTAAAGAAACACAATCAATGAGAGCCATTGGATTTGTGTTGTCCATGGATTGAGATCGATGGATCCCAAAATATTATAAAAGGAGAGGCACCCCTTTGCTCTTTTTTACACACAAGAGAACCTGAGTCTCTCTCTCTATATGCCTACTCTCTCTTCCTCTTATGTGGTCATCCACCTTGGTCACCCTAGAGAGATTCCCCATTACCGCAGCATTGTCGTTATGATGCCTGATGGTTTGGTCATGGATCTCCTTCTACTTCGACTTGCCTTGCTTGTGAAGAAGACATCTTATCTCGTTTGTCGATATCAGGAAATCCGTGGCTTGGATCATCAACATGGATTGGAAAGAATCAAATTTTGTGCACGTTCATCTCGCTTTGGAAGCTTGACTGAATTTGTAGGTTTGATATATACTTTTGGAAAGTATATGATCAAGACCTAGGTATGATATATGCTTTTGGAAAGTATATGATTGATACCAACTCCCAATGATCGAATGAGAAACCTACTGATAAAAACAATGGAGTAGACAACATAAACTTGATCTAATACTTCGGGTTTATTCTGAGTCTTCCAGTATGCAGGATGTACTGGTATTGGGAATACCTGAGGGTGATGTGATCATAAACGATTGTATAACCATGACACTTCCACTCCTATGGAATGATCAAATGGGTATGGGTTTTAGTGACTCCTCTCAGTAGAGAAGTAATCTGATCTTGGTCCAAAAATGTTGGACATTGATCTGAATGTGATTCAGATGCAAGGAGAAGATTAGATTTGCGGTCTAGATTTAATCAAGCATCTATGGGAGGCCCCCGATCTGGATTTGAGATATGATCTCAACATCCAAGTCACTATACGTGGAACAATACAATCGCCCTGTCCTTATCTCCAAGTATCCACGGAGAAAGCGCATTATCCTTGAAAGAGTTCAGGATAATTTCATTGTTGATATGTGTATCCCAGCATTGAGAAAATAGATAATTAAATGTGATTTAATTATCATGAATAATATGAATTTGATTCATATTATAAGGAGAGTTATCTAGGATATTTAAATGTGATTTAATTATCAAAAATGTGAATAATGTTAATGCGATTCATATTATTTGGGCACACGAGAATAGAGATCCAAGATGATTAAATGTGATTTAATTATCACGGATATGAATAATATGGATAGCAATTTCCATATTAGTCATATATATTATAAATGTGATTTATAATATATACGAGAGAGCTATTTGTAATTTATATTTGTTAATTAAATGTTGATGTGAATTCGATTCACATTGAACAATTAATTGAAATTGTAATTCACATTTTATTTTGGGTTGTGAATATGATTCACAATTTTCTAATGGCAAGATTCTAATATTCACAAAATATTTATGAATTATTTTTGTAGGATAATTTACAACAAGTGTTGTTGTGAATCTTGGAGATTTCCACGGATTAATGTAATCTAATGAGATCTCAGAGATTGCATGAGATTGCCTCAAAATCCAATATTACGAAAGGAGGCAATCTTCATTTCTTAATCTCCATGCTTGATTGATTTAATTTGGGATTGATTTATACTGATTTATCAGTATAGATTTAATCTAGATTAAATTAATTGTTGTTGGTTTTTACCAACAGAAATCTTAGCCATTAAAAGAAACACAATCAATGAGAGCCATTGAATTTGTGCTGTCCATGGATTGAGATCGATGGATCCCAAAATATTATAAAAGGAGAGGCACCCCTTTGCTCTTCTTTACACACAAGAGAACGTAAGTCTCTCTCTCTCTCTCTCTCTCTCTCTCTTTCTCTCTCTTCACGCCTACTCTCTCTTCCTCTCATGTGGCCATCCACCATGGATGCCCTAGAGAGGTTCTCCATCACCGTAGCATTGTCGTTATGCTGCCCGATTGTTTGCTCATGGATCTCCGTCTACTTCGGCGTGCTTTTCTCGTGAAGAAGACGCCGTATCTCTTTGTCAAGATCAGGATATCCGTGGCTTGGATCATCAACAGGGTTTGCGAGAAGCACGCGATTCATCCCCGCGCTCGCTAGCATCTCCTCCGTCGGATCAGACTTGAGATAGGAGGTCCCTTCATTTAGAGACTCGATCACAACCACGCTTTAAGAGGTAATCCTATTACTTGTTTGTGGTTTAGACGAATCGATCCGAGAAGTGTTCTGGGATCTTGTAGTTTCGTCGCATGAAAAAAATTTTAATTTCCGCTGCATAGAACAACTAGTTCGATTACTCGTTCTTCATCGTATTTTATACGATGCCCACACTTTTGTGATGCACTTGAGGATCTAACCATATACTTCAGAGGAGGGCACAGTGGCACATGGCTATGACAATAAGGAGGAGGGGCAATGAAAACAGAGCGACATAGGTGATGTATGGAGGTTGAAATTGGGGGATTGACATCAGCGCCACCTTTTTTATTATTTTTTAAAACACTGGAATCAACATGATGTCAACTATTCTGTCAGGTTTTTGCAAATGAAGAGGAAGGGGATTGGAGTCCCCTTGGTCTCTCCAAATCTAGGCCTGAAAAATAAAAAAATAAAAAATATTAGATACTTAGTACGAGCTTGGATCTGACATTTTTAGGAAATAAATTAATGTATTTTTTAAGAAAAACTTTATGGAATTTTTATATGATTTGAAATGCAATGCATGGGAAAATAATAAGATGAAAATTATGCACAAAATGAAGAAAAATGCTATTGATTAAACATGAATTTTTCCCAATAAAAGGTATAATAGTATGATATATCATAGATTCATCCTGAGCATGAAATGAGGAAGAGAATTACATCGGAGATAGATGTTTACATCATTTGAGGGGCTAGTATAAATTGGAGAGGTAGGCAGCTGAGCAACCAGCGAGAGCATGGGTTGAAGGAGTGTGAGATGGAAAACGATTTGTTAATTGTCTAATGACTATCAGATGGACAAGGTGGAGTCACGTGCGAGTGGATTAGATGTGCTTTTGATGTGCATCAGAGGGTCGTCGAATTGGGGCGCTGGACAAGAACTCCACCATCTGATCTAGTTTACCAGATAGCTCAAAATAAAGGCAAATGGCTCTATTGAGTCAAGTGATGAGTGAGAAAGGGATTGGGCCACGTGACCCAACAACAACAACAACAACAAAGCGTTTTCCTACAATTAAGTAGGGACGACTACATGGATTCTTCGCCTCCATTCAGATCTATCTTGGGCCAATCCCGAGCTTATATCCACAAAACTAAGATCCTTTCCTATGGTCTCTTTCCAACACTTCTTGGGCCGTCCTCGCCCTCTCTTAGCCGGTTCAACATCCCAACACTCTCATCTCCTAACTGGTGCATCAGTTGATCTTCTTTGCAAATGTCCAAACCATCTTAAGCGGTTTTCTCGCATCTTATCCTCGATTAAAGCTACGTGAACTTTCTTTTTGATTGCATCATTTCGAGTCCGATCCTTACGTGTGTGTCCACACATCCACCTTAGCATTTCCATTTCTGCTACATTCATTCTCTGCACATGTCTATGGTTCACAAGCCAACATTTAGATCCATAAAGCATAGCAGGTCGCACGGCTGCTTTGTAAAACTTTCCTTTAATCTGTAAAGGAATTTTCTTATCACAGAGAACAACAGAGGCTCCTCACCACTTTAGCCAGCCTGCATTTATTCTATTAGTAACATCTCCATCAATTTCCGCGTCATGTTGCAGAATAGATCCCAGATATCTAAAGGAATCTCTCTTTTGAATGTTATCGTCACCAATCTTCACCTCGATTCCTTCACCATTGCTTCCATCAAAGGTGCACTCCATATATTCCATCTTAGCCCTACTTATACGAAATCCTTTAGTCTCCAACTCATGTCTCCAAACCTCAAGCAACTTCTCATTTACTCCATCTCTAGTATCGTCAATTAACACAATATCATCAGCAAATAACTTACACCCAGGTAACTCATCCTAAATGTGATTGGTCAACTCGTCCATAATCAAAGTAAAAAGAAATGGACTCAAAGCTGAACCTTGATGTAAACCAATGTTGATGTCAAAATATCCAGTCTTCCCATACGGGGTCCTTACACAAGATAAAGCCCTATCATACATGTCCTTTATGAGGTTAATGTATAGGACAGGTATTTGTCTCTTCTTCAACACTCTCCACAATATCTCTCGTGGGACAGAATCATAAGCCTTCTCCAAATCAATAAAGATCATGTGGAGGTTCTTCCTTTTAGCTCTATAAATCTCCATTGTTCTCCTCAGCAAGTGGAAGGCTTCAGTCATTGAGCGACCTAGCATGAATCCGAATTGGTTTTCTTTTACATTGGAAATTTGCCTCAACCTTTTTTCGATCAAACGTTCCCAAATTTTTATAGTGTGACACATCAGCTTGATACCTTATAATTTGAAAAATTTTGAATATCTCCTTTATTCTTATAAAGAGGCACTACGATATTCCTCCTCCAATCTTGTGGCATTTTCTTGCTTCGCCAAATAACAGTGAATAGATTTGTAAGCCAAGTCAAACCACGCTCAACTAAAACTCTCCATACTTCTACATGGATGTCATCCGGTCCTACACTTTTTCCAGGTCTCATAACCTTCAAAGCCTCCTCTACTTCCTTTATTTGTATCCGTCTATAACATGCACGATTCAAGTAACTTTCACTACTAGCTAGATCACCCAAAGTGATATCTCTATTTCCTTCCCCAATGAAAAGTTTATGGATGTTCTACTCCCATCTAGTCTTTATATCCTTATGAGTAACAAGCACATGACCTTCCTCATCCTTAATGCATCTCACTTAAGAAAGGTCTTTGGTTTTTCTTTCTCTTGCCTTAGCCAACCTGAATATATCCTTCTGTCCCTCCTGAGAGTCGATATTTTTATACACAACTTCATAAGCTTTTGACTTAGCTTCGCTTACGGCCTTCTTTGCTTCCTTCTTCGCTATTTTGTAGTTTGTGACAATTTCCTTTGTTCTATCCTTAGATATAGCTTTAAAGCAAGCTCTTTTTATTGTTAGCTTCTCTTGCACACCTTCACTCCACCATCAAGCCTCCTTTTGACATGGAGCTCCTCCCTTTGACTAGCGTAGCATCTCTTTGGCTACCTTTGGGATACAAGATGCTACAACCTCACACATCTCGTTTGCACTACCGTTACAATCCCAACATAAGTCTTCTAAAACCTTCTCCCTGAAGCTCACTTGCTTCAGTGGAAGATTCCACCATCTATTTCTAGTTATCTTAGAAACCCTCCTTTTCTTTACCAACCCTTTCATTTGTACATCCAAGAATAACAAACGATGTTGGGTTGTCAAACTCTCTCTTGGGATTACTTTGCAGTCTTTACAACACAGCCTATCTCTTCTCCTCAACGCAAAGTAATCTATCTGTGTTCTAGTTGGCCCACTCTTATAAGTAATTAAATGTTCCTCCCTCTTCTTGAAGAGAGTGTTTGCTATGAAAAGATCATATGACGTTGCAAAATCCAGGATGGCTTTTCCCTCTTCATTTCTATCCCCAAAACCATGTCCTCCATGAACACTAGCATACCCTGAAGCATCTTTTCCCACATGTCCATTAAGATCTACACTGAGGCAAATCATCTCTCTTTGTGGGATTCCATGTAGACTCTTATCCAAATCCTCCCAAAAAGCTTGTTTAGTCCTTTCATCTAAATCAATTTGCGGTGCATAAACTAAGATTATTTAGAATTTCTTCTTCAAGCACCAATTTTAGCAAAATAATTCGATCCCCGAATCTTTTCACCTCAACCACACAATCCTTCAAATCCTTATGAACAACCACTACAACACCATTTCTACCTTTATCTTTACCTGAATACCAAAGTTTAATACCTGGATTGGGCCACGTAACCCAATCAAAAAATTCAAAAGTTAGAAATAACTTTTAAAACCATAAAGAAATAGCAAATAAGCTCAAAATAAAAAGTATTCTTCATCAAAGTTGCGTATAATTTATTTCTCTAAAACTTTGATGAAGTAACCCATGTCAAAAATAAGATATATGTACATAGATATGTGTTTGGTGAGTATTTCATAGTTATAAAATTACTATTTTTAATTTTTTCTTATTGATATTATGGTATTTTAAATAATATGTAATATACATATAATTTTTTAGAATACTATGTTATTTTTTGGGAATTTTAATGATTATAAAATACATAAAATAATAGAAAAATATGGGTAGGTATTTACAACACAATCACCAATTATTAATTTTCAATAACTAATTATAATTATTTTCAAGGAATTAATTATTAATTAGAATGAATTAATGGTTAGTGATTTAGTTTTGTTTAAGATAAAGTGGTAATAAATATTAATTAAGTTGATAAATCAGAGATTTATCAGCATCTTATATTTAAACATTGCTTGTTCTCGAGCAAATTACGAATGGACAAATAGTTGAATCCCTGATGGTGCATCTAAAAATCTAAGACTTGATATTTATGAAACAAGTTTCAAATGTGACTCCCAACTTTAATTCTGAACCAAGTTCTGCTCAAAAGGAAGTTAACTTCCCTACTTTTAAGACTCTATATGTATATATATATAGATAAAACGTATAACTTTGAGTGTAGACCACATATACAGATGTAGAATCAGGAAGGCTTCGCTTGAGGTTCTAGTTTGAAAAATCTTCCTTAGGAACCAATCTTTATTACTAGGGAATAAATATAGTCTTGGTTCAGTCCATCGTCTCTTTAGTTGTTAGACTTACAATTGTAGACGGAAAGCTATCTGATGAAGGGAATAAATCTCTCGAGTACCTTACTATACAAACATGTATTTTTGATGATGATCGATATGTCCGTCAAGAGAATTCTGAGTATTTTGTACTTGTTTTCCTGGGAATGCACCTGAGAGTGTCTTTTTTGAGTATCTATCATACCTTCTACACCGAGACTTGTATCACTCTATGATGTAGAGTCCTCTTTGGGTACATCCCGATTCATAAAAGCCTAAGATTTCGGTCCAAGTGGACACTTAAAAGGTCGGGAGAATTCTCCATTGGTGGAAGCTCGATGAATGTAACTTTGTAGTGTTTGATATTTACTTTCTTTTTTTCTTTCTAGCAAGCTCCACTGCTTTTACCAAGAGTTCGTACATACTAATTAATAATTTTTATGGTTAATATCAAGATATTACAATAACCATGTTCTCATATTGTCTAAGGTTCTGACAATTAGGTTTCAAGAAGCCTCCATTATTTTTATCCCATCCTCGAGCATCATAAAATCAAGTCCCAACTCAAATCTCTCTCCTTAGTTCCCCAACTAAACTACAACTCATCACATTGTTCATGTAATAATGCATGTGATGTGCATGTCATGTTCGTTTTACGGTGGTGATTAAACACACAATATATCATGTACATCTTTCCAACTAGGGAGTTCAAGCATTCGAGTCACATACTCTAATGACCAGGAAAGGTTAGAATGTAAGTCAAGTATCAATTTAAACCAAGTGTAACAAACTATACAAGTCTTGTGTTCTAGTGATAGTGTAAGGGACAAAACCATTTATTCGTTAACATTTTTATTAGGATTTTAAGTTTTTTTTAAAGAATATGTAAGTAACTATACAAAAAACAATGTGTTAAGCTATCTAAATAATTTGTATCATTTTTAAAATAATCTGTAAAATTTTTTTAAAAACCATGTTAAAATAGATGTAAATGTTTCCAAACATCTTATGAACTACTGTTACAAAAAATTTCAAATCCCCATACCCATATACCATAATAATAATATAAAAAATATGTGAAGGTACATACTACCAATATAGGTATATATGTAATATAGAGATACCCCCGTGCTTTGCTTGTGTTATGTCCAAATAGAACAAAGTGAAATGAAATCCATAGTTTGTACTAAGCATAAAGCGTAAAAACAAGTACATAGATGTGAAAACTAGAATGATTTCTCTATACTTAGTATTCAAATAGCCTAAGTGTAGCACTGACATACAAGGATACATGGTGCAAAAGAATAGAAATAAAATAATTAAGAGAACATGGGTTCAACCATCATATACTTAGGTCAGAAATAACCCAAGTATAAGAATAGAATCAAAGACAAAAGGATCGAGGAGATTACTAAACAGAAACGAAACGAATGTACAAAAGTAGGATTTGGGTTCCCCCTATACTTATGCTCTGAGTAGGTCAAGGAGTAAGAAGCTAAGGAGAGAAACTAAACTATAAGATAATAAATCAACTGTAAATGAAGAGATAAAAAAGTATAGAGTGAATATGAGGTTGCTAAATCTATATGATCTAAATCTTCAAGTTGTAGCTTTATACTATATCTGAATTGTTTGTAAGATACTCACTCATCATGAAGTCCAGAAACTCAATTGTAACCAAATGTTCTTTAGATTTCAAAATGCTTCAACAATTGTCAGTTGACTAGGAAAGAATGCGCACCATCTGTGAGCTAAACTATCTCTACACTATCATTATCTTGCACTTCCTTCATTATATAGGGACACACCCACTTTGATTTTTGTTTCCCATGGAAAATCTTCAACATAGCATTAAAAAACCATACCTTTTATCTCGGGACAAAGTTCTTTCATCAAATATAAAGGTCATGCCACTTCTTAACCTTGTCCTTGTATATCAAATAGTTGTCATAAGATCTGTTTCAGATTTCCCCGAGCTCATTGAGGTTCAAGTACCGATATAACTTCACCAGGTGTCAACTCCAATTAATTTGCTTAATTTCCCACTAAAACATATGAATTTATTCAGTTGGCAAATGGTATGGCTTACCATAAATCATCCTAAACGATGAAGTACCAAGAGGAGTCTTGTAGGCTATCCTGTTGGCCCACATAACTTAGTTCGATATCTAGGACCAATTCTTCATATCTGGACGAACTAGCTTCTATAAAATACTCTTCACCACCCTATCTGAAACCTCTATCATGTGGTTGAGCATGGGTGTTAAGGACTAGTCACTCAGTGCTCAAAGTTGTAGACCTTAACTAAAGATTTCATTTCTCGGTTTACAAAATGGCTACCCCCATCAGAAATAAAAACCTTAGGACTCTCTAACGTAGCAATGATATTATCCTTTATAAACTTATAGAAAGTTGTGTTGTATGTGGATCAGATTAGGATAATGTCCACTCATTTTGACAAATAATCCATCATTAACAAGATGTAAACAAATCCTTGGATACTAGGAAAGGGACCCATAAAATCTATGCTCCATGCATCAAAAACATAACAGAAAATCACTGGATACATGGGTATCTCATCTCTATAGCCAACTATCCATCCCATCCATTGACAGATTGGGCATGATCGAATAAAATTAATAGCAATTCGAAATAAGGTTGGCCAATACAACCCACATTGGAGTACCTTGTGAGCGGTTCTTTTTCTTTAATGGTGTCCTCCAACATCGAATGAATGACAAAAAGTTAGCACTTCAGTATTCCTCCTGAGGAATACACCTTCTCTAAATGTAATCTGTCCTAAAAAAGGAATAGATCCTCTGAGTAATATCTCATCGAATCTGACTTCAGCCAGTCAATACTACTCATAGTCCAACCATGGGTAACCTGCTTGGAGACAAGATAGTTAACCATGTTGGTATACCATGGGAGCGAATCGATTGCACAAATCGACTCCAAGTTAATGGAATCCATTAGTTGTAAATAGGATAGATGATTAGACACAACATTCTTAACTCCAGGTTTATCCCTTATTTCAAAATCAAACTCCTGAAGTAACAAAATCCACAGAAGAAGAAGTTCCTTCACATCCTTCTTTTCCACTAAATATTTTATGGTTGTATGATCCATAAATAATGTCACATTAGATCCCAAAATATATGACCTAAACTGCACAAGGGCTCATACTACCGTAAGCATTTTCTTTCAGTAACTACATATTTTTTGTGATGGATCTAATATTTCGCCCACGTAGTGAATTACAAATCATATCCCATATCATCGTTGACCTAACATAACTCCTATAGAAAAATTAGACGCATCAGTCATGATCTGAAAGGAAAGAGGCCAACCAGGAGCCTATAAAATCGATGAGACACAAATCTTTCTCTTCCACATTCGGAATGACTCGAGACATTTGTGATAAAAAATAAACTAAATGTCCTTTCCTAAATGCTCAATCAAAGGTCGAGGAATTTTAGAGAAGTCTTGAATAAATCATTTATAAAATCTAACAAGCCCAAGCAATGACCTAACTGACTTGACATTGGGTGATGGATCAAGTTAATTTATTGCATACACCTTGGAAAGGTCAACCTCCATTTCCTTTTTGGGAATGATGTTCCCCAAAACGATACCCTCCTTAACCACGAAATGGCTTTTCTCTTGAGAGAGTACCAGATTCACTTGCCTACACCTTTGAAGAACTTGATCCAAGTATGCTAAACATGAATCAAATGAATAATTATGGATTGAGAAATCGTCCATGGAGATCTCCAGGAAATCCCCCACTATCTCAGCAAATACGACAATCTTGTACCGCTGAAATTTACACAAGGCAATGCAAATCCTGAACAACATGCGCCTGGATGTGTAAGTGCTGAAAGAACATGTAAAAGTGGTCTTTTATTGGTCCATAAAGGTGATAGATACCTGATTGTATCTAGAGTATCCATCAAGAAAATAGAAGAATTCCTTCCTTGTTAGCCTCTCTAAAATTTTATCAATAAAGGCCAAGGAAAGTGATCTTTTTCACGCCTTTGGTGACCATCAAAATACTTGACTTCTTCAGGACGACATGAAGGGGGGCCACTCATGAATGTGTCTAAGTGGGAATGTTAATTATACTCATTGTAGCATGATACTCTTCCAATTTATCAGAATCAAAACAAATGGTAATGTGATATGGACTCGACATAAATTTATATCTCAGGCAAGTCCGGGGTCGAACATAGGGAGGCAAAGGAACAACTTTGGGTTAAATAAAGATAATTAGGTCTAGGTTTCCAATGTAGATTTTTTGTATTTTTGTGCAAAAGTAATGCGAATGCAAAATGGGGATGAGTAAAGTTAATAAGAAAACAAACAATTTAGCCAAATTAATTTTAATTTGAAACTAATTTAATTTATCCAAATTATATTTTCCTAGAAACATAAACTACTGATGAATGCAAAACTTTTTTTTAGAATTTTAAAGGTTAAAATGCAATAGTAAAAAATACAAACTTTTTAGGGGGTTTATGCAATTTCTCACACAAGCAGAATGAAAAAATTAGAAAAATTTTACTGGAAATTAAACATGATGCAATGTGGCTATAGAACAGGTTTTGGAATTTCTCTATATTATATGATTTTTTTGAATTCTTTAATTAAAATAGAGTGACAATGAGTATTTAAGTCCAACTAAATCTAAATGTCAATTTATCGAGAGATTGAATTATCTCAAGAAGGTATTTTAATATGCAATCCGGGAGAGGTGGAATTTCACAAAAATAATGTGTGTGGTGATGGTAATGATATGAAATAGGAAAATGCAAAAAATGATGAAGATGATACAGTGATGTCATGTGAGAAATAAATGCAAAAAAATTGAAATGATGACAAAATAAAAAGGAGACTTACATACGATCGAAGCGTGCGCCTGTGTTATGCTCATGTGATGCACGGTCTTCGCTCGAATCAACGACGAGTGATGATATCGAGTAGCATGTGAAAGTGGCTGCGATATTGGCCGGAATGCCAACAGATCTCACCGAAGAGGAAGCGGTCGTTGCTCTACTTCGGCGTTCGTTGTCACAGAGATGGTTGGTCAGAGCTCTCAATTCTCTCTCTCATAAAGGTGGATTAGTGTCAAAAATGAGGAGAATGAAATGTATTAGAAGTGAAAAAATGAAGGTTAGAAAAGTTGGTAGAATGGTGGAGCTGAATAGGAGGTTTGATGGAATGATGGAGTTGAATCATAGGTTCGATGGAGACTTGGTGGTTAACGGAAGAAAATGTAAGTTAGTGTAGAGAATTAAAAATAAAGAAAAGAAAAGAAAAGAAAATAGTGTATACTAATAAATAATCAAATAAAAATAAATACAAAGAGAGTGGAGAATTTATAAACGTAAGTCTACAAATAAGATAAACAATATGGACATTTTTTTACTATTTTAATTTT
This sequence comes from Ottelia alismoides, assembly GCA_037367405.1. Lineage (NCBI taxonomy): Eukaryota > Viridiplantae > Streptophyta > Magnoliopsida > Alismatales > Hydrocharitaceae > Ottelia > Ottelia alismoides. The sequence goes on along the minus strand of JAZKJV010004119.1, from coordinate 1,674,749 downwards.
AATTTTTTGTATTTTTAATAAAAAAATATTTACAAAATATAAATAATAAAAATTAAGAATAAATTAAAACACAAAAATATTTTTTTGGATTTTTCACTAATTAAGAAAACTAAATAAAAAATGAGAAAAGAAGCATATGTACATTATATACAAAGTTATTTTACCGTATTTTCAATAAAAACATTTTTTAAGATTTTTTAGTTTATGACATTTATTAAAATGTATAATAAAGAAATTAATATGAAAATAAATAAATCAAAAAGGGTTATACTTGTATAAAAAATAATTAAAGACACATTATTGTATTATGCACAATATACAACAATGTCCCAAAACTCAAATTTTGCAAATGAGCTCTGATTTTATTAAAAAAACTTTTTTAATAGATAATTTTCTAACTTAAACTATAAAAGTGAGTTTGGTGAATTTTGAGTTCATACGGAAGAAAAATTTGGCCATGAAGTTGGACTTTACAACCTTTTCTCTTTGGAATCAAGGAGTATTTATTTACAGTGAAATTTATTTTATATTTTTGTAATTTTCAATACATTTTTATGAACAATTAAAAGAAAGAGTTAGATAAAAAGGAGTTAAATGAATATATTAAAAATACATGAAGTTTGGGCTAATTATAGGTCAAAAACTCCTTTATTTTACATTTTTTTTATTATTCATTTATTTTTTACAGTATAATTTACAATAATTAGTGTATTTTATTACAAGAGTCATTTTATTAATTTATTTCTTTTATGGACATTTATTTAAGATTTTACTCAGGGATTTTGCAAAGTTCAATATATTGAGATGATGAATCACGTATTCATCACTCCATATACTTAAACTTTGCTAGTCCTCGAGCAAATAAAGAATGAGTAAATTGTATTAACCCCTGATGCATGTGAAAACAAGACTTGATCTATTAAAGAACTCTCCATTTTAGTGATCCAAAAATTCTAAGTCGAACCAAACTCTAGTCGAATGGTATCCAATTTTCCTAATCATCAGACTCTCTTTGTGTGTATATATATATAATAAGGATATAACATTAAGTGTAAATTGCAGTTACAAGAGTAGAGTCGCAACTTCACCCATGGTTCTAGTCCAAGAGAATGTCCTACGAACCAAATCCTGAACAATAGGGAATAACTCATTCCTTGCATCCAATCCACCATCTCTTTAGTTGTCAGACATAAAAGTGTAGATGGAAGTCCAATTGATGGAGGGCATTGGATTGTGTCATTTATTCTCTCCCTCTCACTGGAACAAGGATCCTCTCGAGTGCCTTATTAACTCAACAAATGTATTTCTTTGGTTGTTTATTAGTGTGTCCGTCAAGATAATTTGGAGTCGCCTGTTCATTGGGGTGTGTGTCTTTTGAGTATCTATGGTACCTTCGACACCCACACTTGTATAGCTATACAATGTAGAGCCCTTTTTAGGTGCTAGCCCAACTCCTAGACCTAATAGCAGTGGTCGAAGTGGACACTTTGAAATGGTTGGGGTGCTCACCTTTGGTGGAAGCTCTTTGATATCTGACTTTGTATGGGGAGAGCTTTTCTTTCAACATTTCGCTCTTTCCTTCTTTCTTTTCTCAGGTTTTGAATTTTGGCTAGCTCCACTGCTTTTAGAGAAAGCTACTACACATTGATCAACAATTTTTTTAGATTTCATCACACCCTGGCTCGTAGGTAAATGTCAAGAGATAGTACAAGAACCATGTTTTCATACTGGCTAAAGGTGATGACACTCAGGTTTCATGAAGACTTCATTGATTTTGTCTCATCCTCGAGCATCATAAAATCATGTCCAAACTCAAATCCCTCATCCCAATTCCTCAATTTAAATTTCAACTCATCTCATCAAAATTGTAGTCGTGTATATGAGGTGCTGATCATATTCTTAAGCCAAAGACTAATTGTGCAACATAGCACACAAATCATTCAAACTAGGGAAATGTGAATGATTAAGTCAAAGACCCTAATGACTAAGGCTGGTTAACTTAAAATCTCAATACCTCATAAACCAAGTGTTCTTGAACTTCACTAGTCTTGTGTGAATTTGAATGTGTCAGGGACTAAACAAACTCATTAGTTAGGTTTTTTTGTGATTTTGATTTTTGATTTTTTTATTTGAGAAAAAAGGATAAGAAAAAAGACGATTTTTTTCTAGAACAATATTTTTGCTTTTTATTATTATTTTTAATAATTTTGTTCAAAAGTTTTTTTGGAAAAAGAAAGGTAAATAAGAAATGAGGCACTTTCGGGAAAAAGAATTTTTTGGTTTTTTAAAATAGATAAGGAAAGAAAAGACAAAATTGACTTTTTGTGAAAGTTAAAAAAAGTTTTTTTCGTGTTTTTACAACTTTTTAAAAATTTTACTAACCTCGTATTTATTGTATAAAATGTACCAAAATACACGGATGTTTGAGTTATAGGAAAAGTTTATATAATATATACATGCCCCCATATACATAGCATGTGCTATGTCCTCAAAGCACAAGAAGCGAGGAAATGACATGGCTCACGCTAAGCATAGGAGAAATAAAATAACAAGATGTATAAATGTCTATCTTCCCCTATATACTTTGGCTCTGGTCAACCTAAGCATAGAAGAACAACAAAAAATGGGGCGGGCGAGGATAAGTGGAGAAACAGATGATTTTATACAGATGGCGGACATCGATCCCCCCTATACTCAGGATCTGGTAAGCTTAAGTATAGGATACGAGTAAGTGTAAGAACCGATGTGATCTGGAGAATATACATAGAAAGGAGAATGTACAAGAGTGAATGAATCTTCTATGCTGTTGAATCTTGATGTGGCATCTTCATGAAGAGCATTATGATGTATATGCTTTGTGCTCACTCTACATGAATTTGGTGACCTCGACTTAGACTAACTGCTCCTTATATCTACAAAATATTTCAACAGTTGTCCATTCACCACATGGGATTGTGCACTATCTATTAGATGAGCTATCTCTACATTTCCATTCCCATGTACTTTCTTAAGGAACCAAGGGACCCATCCACTTAGATTTGAGCTTCCCTGGAACATCTTCAACCTTGCATTAAACAACCAAACATTTTGCCCATATACAAAGTCTTTGCACATAATGTGCTAATCATGCCATCTCTTTACTTTGTACTTATAAATCAAACTATTGTCATACGCCCTGTTTTATATTTCCATGAGCTCGTTCAAGTTCAAGTCTCGACAAAGCTTCCCTATGTGACAACTCCAATTAATCTTCTTAATTTCCCATTTGGATTTATGAATCGGCTCTACGGGCAAATGGCATGGCTTTCCATAGATCATTTCGAATGGTGAAGTGCCCAATGGTGTCTTGTAGGATGTCCTATAGGCCTACAGAACTTGGTCCAACAGCTAGGACGAGTTCGGGACGAACCAACTTCTGAAAGATACTCTTCACCTCTTTGTGTAAAACATCTGCCATGACATTTGACTAAGGGTGGTAAGGTCTAGTAACTCTCTCAAATTCGCAGTTCTTAGCTAAAGATCTCACATCTTGGTTCATGAGGTGGCTACCCCCATCTAATATCAAAAATTTTGGCACCTCAAAACTAGCAATAATATGGTCTCTCACAAACTTACAGACAATCTTGCTATCTGCAGTTCGGGTTGAGATAGTCTCCACCCTCCTAGAGAAATAGTCAACCACCAACAAGATGTACTCATGTTCTTGGCTGGTAGGAAAGGGACCCATAAAATCTATGCCCCGTGCATCAAAAATATCACAAATAATCACCGGCTATGTGGGCATATTCTCTCTGTCCAACTGTCCCTCACATCCTTTGACAGATGGACACGACTGTACAAAATCAACAACATATCTAAACATGTTCAGCCAATACAATCCACATTGAAGTACCTTGTGAGTTTTTCTCTTCCTCGAATGGTATCCTCCAGCCTCAAGTGAATGACAATATGCGAGTACTCTCTAGTACTCCTCCTATGGAATATACCTTTTCCAAACACTATCTGTCCCTTCGAAGATAAAGGAAAGTATCATCCTAGTGGTTCTCCTCGATCTAACTTCTGTCGATCAATGCTTCTCCTAGTCCAACCATGGGGAACCTACCTTGAGACAAGAAAGTTCACCATGTTGGCATACCACGGGAGCGAGTAAATAATGCAAATTGACTCATCTACGAAGGTCTATCTGATCTGCTCATAACTAAAAGAGTCCTCAAGATCAATCCACGAAAGGTCATCAGCCACAACAAACATCACTCTAGGTTTATCTTTATCTCCAAATCAAACTCCTGGAGGAGCAAAATCCACATAAGAAGATGTGCCTTTGCATCCTTCTTTTGTGTTAAGTACCAAATAGTTGTGTGATCAGTGCAGATTGTCACATTAGAGCCTAAAAAATATGACATGAACTTCTCGAGAGCCCATACTACAATGAACATTTCTTTTTCATTCACGATGTAATTCTTCTGTGTAGGGTCAAACACTTTGCTTGCATAGTGGATCGCAAATGGGATCCCATCACATCGTTATACTAACATAGATCCTATAGATAAATCTAAAGCGTTAGTCATGATCTAAAAGGGGAGAGACCAGTCAGGAGCTTGTAGGATAGGTGAGGCATGAAACTTCCTTTTCAAGACCTCAAATGCCTCCAAACACATGTGATCTATAATGAACCTTGTGTATTTCCCAAGGAGCTCAGTCAGTAGGCAGGCAATCTTCGAAAAATTGTGAATATATCTCCTATAAAATCCAATGTGCCCTAGAAATTACCGCACTTAGTTTAGATTGGTAGGAGGATCAAGTTTCTGGATTACCTCCAGCTTGACAGGGTCAACCCCCATTCCATTTTTGAAGATAGCATGCACAACACGATACCCTTTTTCACCATAAAGTGACTCTTCTCCCAAGAGAGTACGAGATTCACTCCTTCACACCTCTTGAAGACTCAGTCCAAGTGTGCTAAACATGTATAAAAGGAATCACCATGAATCGAGAAGTTGTCCATGAACACTTCCAGGAAATACCCCACCATCTCGACAAATATGGTGATCATGCACCACTAGAAAGTTCATGGGGAATAACAGAGCCCGAATGGCATCACCTGAATGCATAAGTGCTAAATGGACATGTGAATGTGGTCTTTTAATGATCCTCTGGGTCTATAGATACCTAGTTATAGCGTGAGTACCCATCAATAAAATAGAAGAACTCTTTCCCTATAAGTCACTCCAAAATCTGATCTATAAAATGAAAGGGAAAGTGGTCTTTCTTGGTTGTAGCATTCAAGCAACTATAGTCAACACAGATGTGCCACAATGTGGGTACTCATGTCACGATATCTACCCCCTGGTGACCATCTAAATTCCTGACTTCTTCTATACCACATGAAGAGGGCCACAAACTTGGAGTTAGAAATATGGTATATAAACCCTGCCTCACACCATTTCTCAATCACTTTCTTCACTACATCCCATAGATTTAGGTTAAGTCTCCTTTGTACTAATTGGAAAGTCTAACATCATCCTTAGTAAAAATGTGGTGTGAGCATAGAACGGGGTTAATCTACATGAGATCCGACACTGTCCAACCTATTACTTTGTGGTTCCTCTCTAAGACCTCTAACAACCTAGGCTAATGTTCTAAAGTCAAGTATGATATAATGATAACAAGATATATCTTTTTGGGTCCCGCCAGAAAGGAATATGTCAGTGTAGGAGGGAGTGACTTCAGTTCTGACAATGTGGTGTCATTAAGCAAATTTGGTTGAATTGAATAGGAATCTACTTCCGGGTTTCATGAAGGTGGGCTCAACTATGTAGTACTCGCCACCAATTCAGAAGTATCTGGAGTCAGATCGCCAAAGAAACGAGGTAATTCAGCTATAGCCATGTCCGAGTAGTTATCTATGTCCCATGACCTTTCTGAAGGGGATGGAACTGACAAATTTAGTTGGATATCTATGTCATCGTGGAAATATGCAAATGCATCTCTAACATGATCAGGAAACACCTGGCAAACTGAATCATGCACTATATCCTTTCCAGATGAGAGGGTCTCGCTCTGCTTTGAAGGAACATGTCTCCAAATCCCAACAGTGCTAATCATTCTGCAATATGCCACTAAAGATGAGTACTCTATGCTACTCTCTGAATCGTGTTGCTAACACTTGGTTTAGTTCATCTCAAGGTTCACTTCTCTACGTGGGGAATGGAACTTCATCATTATGTACTATAATCGAAAGTTGCACCTATGGTCCTAAGGAAGGGCTGCCCAAGAATGATCTGAGATTCTCTCCAATGATTGGGAGTCTCCATGTCCAAGACTTTGAAATCAATAGGATAGTTCTACCCCTCAATCAAGATAACAACGTTCTTCACTTCTTCCTTACGTCTCTTCACTGAAGGATCAATGAATTGGAGTAAAGCTCTAGATTTGTGAAGTCATCCCAACTCCAATTTCTGATACAATGCAAATGGAAGTGAGTTGATTGAAGAACCGTTATCCAAGAGTATGTGTTGATGAATCTATGATTCATCAACATTCTTTTTGCATTTTGTCTTGAAATCTATAACAAATATATGTAAATATTTATTAATTTCCATCTTTTGATAAAATAATATCTGTAAATAAAAATGTACTTTTATGCATCTAAATCATGTAAATAAATAAAAAAATAAAAATAAAGAAAATAAAAAGAAGGCAGATTGTCGATATGTATATCTGTACAATATGACTTATAAAATAAATATAGTTGAAAGATATATTTATAACCTAACCCTCGTGACCAAGTCAGCATGGATTGGTTGACAAACAAACAAGTAGGGGGGTAAGGAAAGAAGACAACAAAAATTAATTAATTATTCACTCTACACTCTCTTCATTATTTATGCAATAATTATCAAAACATCAATGATTTTAAATTAATTCATATGAACATATTTTTCGCCAAACTCTTTTCCTAATTTTTTTCATAAAATGTATAGAAAAATATATAAATAAGTTAAAAATGTTATCTTGTACATGTGCCAATTAATTCAACTTTTAAATTGTAAAATTCTCAACTTCCGAAAAACATAACTTTCTCATACGAAATCCATTTTTACTCTATTCACCTTTAAAAATCATAAAATAATATTCTCCAATTAGTGGAGGAGATGTCACTAAAATCAGAGTCTATTTGCAAACGGTCGGTATTGGGATCTTTTCTAAATTGGGTTTCTGGGCTATTTTTTATTTTGAACACATTATTTACAGTTTTAATAATTTTATAATTTTTAATTATTCTCTTAATCTTGTAATTTAATCATAATTTATTTATTTATTTTTAGAGCTTATTTATTATTTTAAACAAATCAAAACTCCTAATTTATAGATAAAATTGGACTCATAACTTATATCCATATTTATTAATATACTTAAATTAATTTATTAAATTAATTTAAGTATATTAATTTTTTCTTTCTCAAGAAGAAATAAAAATCACTAAATTCCTCTTTCTCTCAAAAACCGTGGTATTGATATTCTGCCTCCTCAAGTTTCACCTAGGAAACGTACCTGGATAAATAATTAGTATAAAGATAAAATAGGAGAGAAATTAATCTCATCCATTAGTTTCTCTCTCTCTCCTATTTTATCTGATTTTTGTTTGATTAATTGAATTTTTCTTAGCGATCTTTTTCTATAATCAAAATTTCTTAACCCGTTAGCAAAATTCGGTTGTGATGCATGCAAATGCGATGTCGTCAATAAGACTCTCCACATAGTGAGCACTCATGTCTCTCTTTTTCATTTGCAATGTCTGATTCATGAGACGATAGGTTGTGGCAACTGACAAGACGTGTGTCTTCACATTTTGGTTATCTTTCTTCCTGCAAACCATAGTAGGTATGCATCTGAACTTAAGGTATTCCTAGAATGCAAGATGGTTAGCGACATACTAATCAAATTCAACATTTCAAGTGATATTTTCTTTACAAAAATATAGCATATCAGGGTCATATTTCTGAAACTTTTTGATGTGAATTCTTGCGTTAAGAATATGGGAGAAAGGGATGGAATCTAAGGAAACAAATGATGAAGAATCTGAATAATGATCTGAAACATCATTCTTGGCATTAACAGAAATAGAGTTTTTCATATATGAATCTTTTTAATGCAACATGTAATCAAAATCAAGATAATCTACTATAAGTTGTGGAATATAAGTTGAATTGGTATCCACCATAACTGGAGGTGCAATGTCCTCCATAGACTTGGAAGTATATCCATGTTGTTGATGTTGCATACACGTTTACCTTCTCTTCTCGGCTCCTTAAGTATATATCCTCAAATGGTGTTGATGGGGTATCGGAATATGCAACCTCTCCTCTTCATCCTCTAAAGACTCCTTAGGTATAGCTTGAGAGATGCCCCTCTTAGTATCCCTCGCCTGATCAAGTACGGTCACGATCCTTCTGCTCATGAGTGACATACAATTAGCTACGTCACACGAAATAATCTCGTGTTTAGATCTTGGAGATGTTGCATAGTATACCTGACCAACGTGTTGCTGAGAAACATATTGGTTTAGGCTATTAGGGTTAGCCTAAACATGGCCTGGGATCGAGGTTGAGGGTGTAGACTGCTCGTCTCGCCATCTGGGCATGTGGTTCTCATACACTAGTAAGTCATGAATTTCATTCCTACAGGAAAGGACCTCGTCGAGTATATGATGTTGTATGTCCACGGGACCAAGAAGAAGGAAAGGGAAACAACTGGGAAGAAAAATGAGAATACCGGCACTATTGGCTAGGGTACTACCTTTGCTGCTTCTAGTGTTGGGGTATCTATTAAAATTGCAGATCATGCTGTCCTTCCTGGTAATGACCATGTCGACCATATTGTTAGTATTGTTGTCGTTGCTTCTTGGCTGGCAAGAATACAAGGGCTTTGTTGTGAAGGCATGGTGCGAAGGTGAATGTGTTGTTGTGAAAAGTTGAGGGTCGCTGGTAGGTTTGTTGGTCCCCCATACTTCCCTGCCCGACAAGGTCCGGAGTATACCATACTCCATTCACCTCCCAGACCAGTGGAGACTCCTCTTGAACTGAGCCTGTTGTGAAGGATATTGAGAATCCTTAAGCGCATCACGGAAGCGTGTCGATCGCAACGTATGCAATCGGATCAACTAGTCGTACTAGATGCTAGATGCAGCGGAAATTAAAATTTTAACTTTAAAGATGAAACCACATGATCACGAGAACACTTCTCGGATCGTTTCATCAAACCACAAAGTACAAGGAATACCTCTTGAAGCGTGGTTGTGATCGCGAGATCCCAAAGTAGAGATCCTCCTATCTTAAGTCCGACCCACGGAGAATGCGCTTGCGGGCACGATGATGAGTCGCGTCCTTCCCGCAATCCTTTGACGAAAATCCAAGCGTCGAGGCGTAGAAAAAAATGATCTCCTTCCTAATACACAAAGTGGACGACCACTTGAATATTAGGGAGACCCCACGAGAATGAGAGAGAGAGAGTAGAGTTCTTCAACTCAAGAATGTTGTCACTTGGAAAGGCTACCCTAGCCCTCCTTTTATACTGGTTTAGGATCCAATGGATCTCAATCCATGGGACACATGGATCCAAGGGCTATGCTTGGTCCATGCTAAATCAATGGCTATGATTGTTGTTGGTTAAAACCAACAACATTAATTTAAATTAAAAAATGTTGCAACATTATCAACATAACTTAATTTAACATTAACTAATTAAGAGATAATGTGATAAATAAAATGGAGTCAACCAACCTCCCTAAAATTGGGGGGCGTCTCCCATTAACAATTCATGGGTGACGCCACCTATGAATGGTGGTCAATTTTGGCTCCTTTTTATTTATCTTATTATTCCTTAATTAATTTTATATTCACAAAAATATTCACCAAATTAATTCCCAATTAATTTGTGAAAATTTCAATCATGCCATTGAATATTATGTGAATCATATTCACAACCCAAACTAGTTAGTAAATTGCATTTCCAATTAATTAATAAATGTGAATCTAATCCACATTATTAATCAACAAATGCTATTCACATAAATTCTCTCTCTTATATATGTATATTATAAATCATATTTATAATACACATATATCCTGGATAGTGTTATCCACATTCTCTTAATCCTTGATAATTAAATCCCATTTAACTATCTTAGATAATCATTTTCACAATATGAATCATATTCATATTTAAGCTTGATAATTAAATCTCATTTAATCATCAAGTCCTTGCTTGGATATTTCATCAAATGAATTATTCTTGAACCCTTTCAAGAACAATGTGCTTTCTCCGCAGATACTTGGAGATATAAGGACAGGGCGATTGTATTATTCCACGTATAGTGACTTGGATATTGAGATCTTATCTCAAATCCAGATCTTACGAACCTCCCACAGATGCTTGATTAAATCAAGACCGCAAATCCAATCTTCTCATTGAATCTGAATCTCATTCAGACCAATGTCCAACACTTGGACTAAGATCGGATCGCTTCTCTACTGAAAGGAGTCACTAAAATCCAGACCTGTTTCATCACTCCCTCGGAATGGAAGCGTCATGGATATACAATCGTTTATGATCACATCACCCTTAAGGTATTCCCAATACATGTACATCCTGCATACTGGAAGACTCATGGTCAACCCGAAGATCAAGATCTATATTTCACTGTCTTCTTCAGGGTTTGATCACCAAGTTTCTCATTTGATCATTGGGATTTGGTATCGATCATATACTTTCCAAAAGCATATATCATACCTAGGTCTTGATCATATACTTTCCAAAAGTATATATCAAACCTACAAATTCAGTCAAGCTTCCAAAGGGAGACGACCGTGCATGGAATTTGATTCCTCCCAATATCTCATGAGTGAGCTCATGTCTTCCGGTTCAGTAGTGAACCTGTATGATCCCTTTGAGAGATCGTATTACTCATATGCCCTTATATGCACACCAACGCGCCGGTGTATAGACCTTGGTTAGGTCATCAACCTATTGGTCTGTCAAATGTACATACCCAGACATATAGCAATACATATGTCTCCGGTCAGAGGATGCGTGCCTATGCTGTGACAGCATTCAACATAGGACTTAGGTTATCTCGATCTCGTTAAGTCAACCCATTGACCTAACTAATCTGACACCTCCGAATCTCTATTCCTATGCAGAGGACCTGCATCAATAGGTCGGTCAGATATCAGCCTATGTGAGAAAGGATTGCCATCTCCTACTCAGGCTGGAGATCACATCTTATCATTCATTTGACGGTGCTTGATGAGTCCTCAATCTAACCCTTTAGATATTCATCCAAGCACCAGCCTCTATGATTCAATAATTGAATCAACAGCTGTATGATCATTAAGACAGCCATGGTACATAACCCTAATTGTACAGAGGGACCTATTATGCAAATTATTTATTCTTCATTTCAGATCAGGGAATGATATTTGCAATAACATTTATTGCATAATGGCTCGTCGTGGGCTCACATGTCCAACAATCTCCCACTAGCCCAAAGAGCCATTAATGGGCTAATCATTTAAACCCACACTCATGTGACAATCATAGGCTATTTAGAAATAGCTAGGTAAGCTGATCAGTCACTCTGTTCCCAAAATACTATGCCAAGTCCTTTTACGACACTTGCATATCCCTAGGTAACAGTGCTCGCATCCAATGCGAATGTTGCATCTTATGCAACCTATACTCAATCTAGTCAAAGCAGTTATAGTGTCCTTGACACTATTGCTCAATTATTATAACCAGTATTTTCATAATCCTTATCAGAATACCCTTATTCCGGTAGATCACTATCTCTCAAGGTATCCACAGTTAAGACCTTTTAGATCTCTATCTATAAAGTCTTAAGCTTTTGAAGATAAGACTTTGAGATCACTATCTCAAAAATCTTGTCATCTGTGAAGATTTTGCTATTACTGCAATCAAGTGTTCTTTCTCCATAGTAGGATTAGTAACAGTTTACTACTCCCACTGCATAGCAGATATGGCTTTTGTACACATCTAGCATACACTTAGCTTCTCATAACTGATGCACATGTGCAAGCAGTTCTAGCATTCACTTCCTCAACTCTTTGAGGTGCTATCCCTTTAGATAGGTCAGTACCAAATCTCAAGGGAAGGAAGCCTTTCTTGGAATTTCCAAGAATGGAATACGTCCAAGGTGTACTACAAATGTGACAGTCCCAATACCCTCTTTTCTTTGCTTCTAAACAACTTCAGAACTAAGATCTAAGAGGTATTCTTGAGATCATATCTCAATGTATGGAATAGCCAGAATATAAAACACTTATTATCATCCTTATATCATTCCAAATGATTAGGATATTATCTACGTTTAGAATGATGAACACAATGGCACTCCCACTAAGCTTCACATGGTACATCAAGGTTCTATTTGAAATCATAACATTTATAATTTCATCAAATATTATGTTCCAACTACAAGAAGCTTATTTGAGTCCATAGATGGAGTTCTTTAGCTTTCACACCTTACTTTCCCCAAACATGAAGCCCTGGGGCTACTTCATGTGAATATCCTCAGAGAGGTATTTTTAGAGGAATGCAATCTTGACTTACATCTTGAAGATGCAATAGTCAAGTTATGTAGCTAAGGTTAGCAACATTTTGATGATGTTAAGCATGGTCACTGAAGAGCAAGTCTCATTGCAAGCAATGTCTTCTCTTCCGGTGTGTAGCTAATGGCTACAAACCGTGCTTTGAAGGTCTCTACCTTCTCATCATGTTCCCTCTTTTCTTGAAGATCCATTTACACCTTAATGGGTCTAACCCTTATAGGTGGATCCTCGAGAGACCATATACAACACTTGTATATGAAGTCTACTTTAGACTTTATTGCTAATATCCATCATTCCATGTCATGATCCTTAGGAGCTTCATCACATGAAGTCCGATCATTGTCAGACTTGGTTGACACATGGAATACATCCTCAAACTCATTTGAAGAGGTATTAATGTTTCATCTTTAATTGTCCTTTTAGTTTCCGATTTCAGGAGCCTCATTATCTTCTCAAGATTAAATGAGTTCCTTTACTTCATTTTCATCTTGATTCTCAAGAGTCTCAATCCTCCAAGAATCACATTCTCGGAGATAAGATCTTTTAAGAATCTCAAGGTCATAAAGCAGGTATCCAATACCATACTTTATTTTCCTAATGAAGTAACAGTCTCAAGTGCTAGATTCCAGCTTAGATCCATGGAACCTTTTTAAGGATATATATTGTAGTCTCTACTACACATATATACCAGGAAACTAAGAGGATAATTATGCTAAAATTCATCTTTGATCAAATCATGTCACACATGATCCAATTGTATCTCCCTACAACTCTATTGAGTTCAGGTTTATCAGGAGGAGTGAGATAGAAATGATATTCATATCTCCATAAGGTATTCTTTGAATTTTATCTAATAGGTACAAGCTACCTAGGTTAGATCAAATTCATTTCATCTTTCTTCAAACTTTGATTCTAAACCAAAATTGTGAAATCTTTGAACATTTCAAAGGTTTCTCGGGTGAAGAGAAGAAATCTCATATCATACATAATCATCAATAGATATCACATATCCATAATGTTTACTATGATATAGATGATCTACTTACATCAATATGTATGAGATCATGAATACCTCGACATCTAACACCATTCCCAGAGAAGGGTGTATTGGACATTTTACTTTGAATACAATATTCACAAGTATGTAAGATTTGAAATTTTAGACATTCTAAAGTTTCATATCTTACTAGTCTATTGATCAAATCAACAGACATATGTCCAAGACTCGATGCCAGATCATTGTCAAATGATCTTCATCCTCCTATTGATCTTATAAGGTTTGATTTTCAGTATTAGAAATCTTAATGAACCATTCATTAATTTTCTAATTTTGTGGAGTCCACTAGATGCTAGATTACTATCTGAAATATTTCCATCATAACTCTTTATGATAGTTCTATCTCAGAATTCATGTTTATTTCCAACATTTAGAAACAAACAATGAGGGTATTCTAATATCTAGGTCATAGAGACATTCTCTAAGACTAAGGGCTCTCCCACTGAGAATATGAAGTCCATCTATCCAATAGAGATTGTTGTCACAACTACATCAATATCCATGTAGATGACTTTTAAACCTTAAGATCAAATTTCTAATCTTCTAATATATACATGCAACCAATTGCAAATGTTATTAGAAGATTGGGATACAATTGCTAGACTCTATCTTATGAAATAAGAAAGTCAGAGTCAATGATTTTATGTAGATTATTTTGATGCTTTATCTGAGTCCTTCACTAAGGATTTTAGACAGACTTGATAGTCATACTATCAACACATCAACTTATTGCAGTATTGGCATTCATCCAACTCTTTGGATGTCATATGGAAGTCACAGAAGTAGGTCAACTCTTTGACTTTCCTTCTTACTCGGGTCTGACCCATGCTTCCTCTGCACTCTCTTAATCTATAAACAACCATTGCTTAAGACTAAGGATCTCTTGTGTTGAATTCTAAGGATTTCAATACAAGAGCATTTCAACATTTATACATGCTTCATTAAATTCATTCAAAATGATTATTATGAAGCTTCATGAATGACTTGAGTATAGATAGTAGAATGATGACACTCATCATATCTACATACATCTTAACTCTTAGAGACTTAGGTTCAGGTAGATATTCAAACATTTTGAATACATCATCTCTTTCGAGCCACCATTCTTCATAATGCAGAGAACCATGTCATTCATGATTAAATGTCTAGAGCACATACGTATGCCAAAATATCTTCTTTTATTTTATAAGGATTATTCGACAATTACGATCATCATCAACATGTCACTTCCAAAGTACACTCGATGAAAGATCAAGACTATAGAGACATACAAACCCTAAGGTGATGTCTTATTGTCTTATTTAATTGCCCTTCCTCATTATGTTGAGGGGACTTGCACACTGCAACCACATACATTATGTGTCCAATTGCAAGTACAATATCTAGATCATGAGTCCAATCCAAGATATTTTTACCGGTTATCATTGAGTATAACATTGAGTGGGTTTAATGAAGGATTATCTGAAATAAGAAATTTGCATAAGTGTATATATATTATATATACATGTTTTACTTTGATTTAGGAATTTTTATATCAAAGTTGTCTTGCCTTGTCAACACTGAAAGTTCATTCCCTTAGTCACTTTCAATGTAAGAGATATTCTTACCATTATATCTCTAGCAAGATCTAGGATCTCCTTTCCTATCTTTGTTGCATCCCAATAATATGAGAACCTACAACTCGGATAAAAAGAAGCGGGAACTCATTCCGCCTTGCAAGTCCAACTTGCATCTCCCAATTCGGTCTTTAACACCCGGGCCCACCACCCCTAAGATGATGTTGACCCGTCATTAATTGACCCAACCGTCAACAGGCTTAATACTCGCTATACGCAATCCAATATCGCCCCAATAATATGAGGACTCGATATTGGGGTCACTACGTATACGGCCTTACTCTTTCGAGAAGCAAAGAACCCGATCCAATTAAATCATATACAGGATCTGTCACTTCGGACAGGCGTCTCCTATATACAACAACTGACGACGGAATCCTTTGCCTTGACGGGAGACCATGGATGTCACTTATGTGATCCTCCACCTCATATTCAAATTTTATAATTAATTATCGTGAATCACATTCACATAATTAATTCTTCCAAGGGAAATACACATCTATTCATAATAGAGTGTTAATTGGATATAATTAATCTAATCACATTAAATTAATCATTAATCCAAACATCAATCACCAAACATGTCTTTTACTTGAATAGTAGGTATATTCTCAAAGTACGTATTATTCGAATTTTAGTAATTAGAAAAAATACACTTTGACCTTTTCCGGCATTATACAGTCCCTACCCGCTGTCATGGCCAGTACCGACGAGAGTGGGACGGACCACATACGTTGCAACCTGCGACCCCAATGCTCTCCGACTAGGCACCACATCCGGCTCGGTAAAGGATAATACCAGATAGATCATCATGTACTTTGAGATGCTCATCGGTTTTTCAACCGAAATTATACCATATAATATAAATCAAAACATTTTTGATTATAAGGAGATTTGCTAGACAAATCCCCAATCCTATTCAAGCAAAAGGGTTTTTCATGTAAAAGTTGTCCTACAACCATTGTAGGATAAACTATAGTTTTCATGAAGGCAATGTTTGTTGATGAACCAATGATCAAGATCTAATATCTCATCATTGTGGTTTAGGCAAGTGTCATTCAATGAAATAATTATCTCTTTAAATATTTCACAAATATTCATCACTAATTACTCCAGAAAATTAACAATTAATTTTCATCATGATAATTGAATGACATATCACAAGGTTCAAGATCAAAAATGTCAATTTCCAGCAGTGACCCCCAATCACTAAAATTAACATATCTTGATCAATTTAAATCCAAAAATTACAAACTCAGTTTCCAAAGATTGCCTATTTAATTTATTAAAGAACCCAAGAGATAATTCACGCATTTCAAGGCGGACTAAACCGTAATTATCTCATTAATTACGTTCAAATCCGCAGTTCCCGCAACAGTGAATATAGTCATATTCAAAAAGCCATATCTTGAGCAAATAAAGTCCAAATTTAGTAAACTCAAGTCCTATGGTTTCCTTGATTAATGGGGAACAAAATCCAATTGAAAATTTCGTATTTAAACATTTTAAACAGTGCCGAAAAAATTCAATTATACAGAGGTGCGAAAAATGAAATGCAGCAAACATTTCGCAACCCTTTCAAGAACCAAATCGTCTACGGTCTATGGATCATATCCAAAACCTTATTCGACCTATGGCTCTGATACCACTTGAAGGATATTGAGAATCCTTAAGCGCATCACGGAAGCGTGTCGATCGCATCATATGCAATCGGAGCAACTAGTCCTACTAGATGCTAGATGCAGCGGAAATTAAAATTTTAACTTTAAAGATGAAACCACATGATCACGAGAACACTTCTCGGATCGTTTCATCAAACCACAAAGTACAAGGAATACCTCTTGAAGCGTGGTTGTGATCGCGAGATCCCAAAGTAGAGATCCTCCTATCTTAAGTCCGACCCACGGAGAATGCGCTTGCGGGCACGATGATGAGTCGCGTCCTTCCCGCAATCCTTTGACGAAAATCCAAGCGTCGAGGCGTAGAAAAAAATGATCTCCTTCCTAATACACAAAGTGGACGGCCACTTGAATATTAGGGAGACCCCACGAGAATGAGAGAGAGAGAGAGTAGAGTTCTTCAACTCAAGAA
Organism: Ottelia alismoides; assembly: GCA_037367405.1. Taxonomy (NCBI): domain Eukaryota; kingdom Viridiplantae; phylum Streptophyta; class Magnoliopsida; order Alismatales; family Hydrocharitaceae; genus Ottelia; species Ottelia alismoides. The sequence continues at coordinate 1,657,356 of JAZKJV010004119.1, read as the reverse complement.
TGTTGTCACTTGGAAAGGCTACCCTAGCCCTCCTTTTATACTAGTTTAGGATCCAATGGATCTCAATCCATGGGACACATGGATCCAAGCGCTATGCTTGGTCCATGCTAAATCAATGGCTATGATTGTTGTTGGTTAAAACCAACAACATTAATTTAAATTAAAAAATGTTGCAACATTATCAACATAATTTAATTTAACATTAACTAATTAAGAGATAATGTGATAAATAAAATGGAGTCAACCAACCTCCCTAAAATTGGGGGGCGTCTCCCATGAACAATTCATGGGTGACGCCACCTATGAATGGTGGTCAATTTTGGCTCCTTTTTATTTATCTTATTATTCCTTAATTAATTTTATATTAACAAAAATATTCACCAAATTAATTCCCAATTAATTTGTGAAAATTTCAATCATGCCATTGAATATTATGTGAATAATATTCACAACCCAAACTAGTTAGTAAATTGCATTTCCAATTAATTAATAAATGTGAATCTAATCCACATTATTAATCAACAAATGCTATTCACATAAATTCTCTCTCTTATATATGTATATTATAAATCATATTTATAATACACATATATCCTGGATAGTGTTATCCACATTCTCTTAATCCTTGATAATTAAATCCCATTTAATTATCTTAGATAATCATTTTCACAATATGAATCATATTCATATTTAAGCTTGATAATTAAATCTCATTTAATCATCAAGTCCTTGCTTGGATATTTCATCAAATGAATTACTCTTGAACCCTTTCAAGAACAATGTGCTTTCTCCGCAGATACTTGGAGATAAGGACAGGGCGATTGTATTATTCCACGTATAGTGACTTGGATATTGAGATCTTATCTCAAATCCAGATCTTACGAACCTCCCACAGATGCTTGATTAAATCAAGACCGCAAATCCAATCTTCTCATTGAATCTGAATCTCATTCAGACCAATGTCCAACACTTGGACTAAGATCGGATCGCTTCTCTACTGAAAGGAGTCACTAAAATCCAGACCTGTTTCATCACTCCCTCGGAATGGAAGCGTCATGGATATACAACCGTTTATGATCACATCACCCTTCAGGTATTCCCAATACCTGTACATCCTGCATATTGGAAGACTCATGGTCAACCCGAAGATCAAGATCTATTTTTCATTGTCTTCTTCAGGGTTTGATCACCAAGTTTCTCATTTGATCATAGGGATTTGGTATCGATCATATACTTTCCAAAAGCATATATCATACCTAGGTCTTGATCATATACTTTCCAAAAGTATATATCAAACCTACAAATTCAGTCAAGCTTCCACAACGAGACGACCGTGCACGGAATTTGATTCCTCACAATATCTCATGAGTGAGCTCATGTCTTCCGGTTCAGTAGTGAACCTGTATGATCCCTTTGAGAGATCGTATTACTCATATGCCCTTATATGCACACCAACGCGCCGGTGTATAGACCTTGGTTAGGTCATCAACCTATTGGTCTGTCAAATGTACATACTCAGACATATAGCAATACATATGTCTCCGGTCAGAGGATGCGTGCCTATGCTGTGACAACATTCAACATAGGACTTAGGTTATCTCGATCTCGTTAAGACAACCCATTGACCTAACTAATCTGACACCTCCGAATCTCTATTCCTATGCAGAGGACCTGCATCAAGAGGTCGGTCAGATATCAGCCTATGTGAGAAAGGATTGCCATCTCCTACTCAGGCTGGAGATCACATCTTATCATTCATTTGACGGTGCTTGATGAGTCCTCAATCTAACCCTTTAGATATTCATCCAAGCACCAGCCTCTATGATTCAATAATTGAATCAACAGCTGTATGATCATTAAGACAGCCATGGTACATAACCCTAATTGTATAGAGGGACCTATTATGCAAATTATTTATTCTTCATTTCAGATCAGGGAATGATATTTGCAATAACATTTATTGCATAATGGCTCACCGTGGGCTCACATGTCCAACATGCTGATGGGGGATGTTGCTAAGATGAGTAGGTGTAGGTCTGGTCCTGCTCCCATAGTTGGGGTTGCCCCGACACCAGTTGCTTGTGAACATGGTGAACTCGAGATACAGGAGCAGAGGGTACACTCACGGCAGGTATCTTTATGATAGATAACTTATCAGTCAACTCCTCTATATGTTTGGGAATTTTGGTGATGCTCCGGTCCATTTCATCAATCGTCCTGTAAATCCACTCGACTACAATAAGATTGTCTATAAGGAGTCTCATGCTAGGGATCACGTCCTGAGAGATCACCTACAACTGACTTTCCCCCTCTATATGATAGTGAACTGGGAACTGCGTATATGCCCTGATAGCGATCTATGAGCGACTAGTCTCAGACATCTTCTCGAATACATTCCAGATGGCATCCATTACTTATTTATAGTTGCATCCACATACAACACTCATAAACCCAACATGTCAGGGTTGACACTAATGAGGAATGATTGGACCAAGATGTTATCATCTACTCTTTGACAAGGACACTTCTGCAGGATGTCCTTGAACCTTTCCCATGCTTCACATAAGGCTTCAAGGGGTAACTGGGAAAAGCTCATAATGTACGTCCCCATCATGCTAGTCCTACTCAGGGGGTAGAAATTCTTTAGAAAGTTATCCTTGAACTGGGCATATGTAGTGATTGTAACTCCCAAGTTCTTTAGCCAGTAGATGACGTTGCCACCCAAGGAAAATGGAAGGGTTGTGAGTCTAATATAATCTTAGCTAACCCTAGGATGCCTAAGGTTAGTGCAACTGAGCTAGAAGTCCCTTAGAGATGTATAAGCTTCCTCAAAAGAATTCTCATAAAAATGCGACAACAAGTTCAGAAACTGCAGCTTCTACTCAAAAGCAACTTCCGATTCAGCCGGATTCAAATAGTTTTGAATTCTGTACTATCTGGGTTTGTATGTTGTGTCCATTGTGGTTCGATCCCAACGTTGAGTTGTCCTAACTGAGCTCTGAGTAATGCGTGTTGCTGCTCAGATGCAACTAATCTGGCCAGTACGATTTTAATCAGGTCCTCGGGTTCTTCTTCTTCTTCTTTCATCTTTGGAGATATTTTACTATAATCTTCTTTAGGGCATAAATCAACAATGTCTTAATTACAAGAGAATTTACGGATGAAGATATTCCCACCAAGGCGAAGGTCTTCCTAAATGAGGTGGGAGAATATAAAGGGAATGGTTTGAGAGTGACCATCTAGAGAGCGAGTGATCCTGAACTCAGGAGGCTCATGAGTCCAGGTTGGTCCATGTTTCGTTGGGACCTTTGAAGACATATTTATAGGAGTGCTCAATGACAGATTTGTGAAGTCTGAATAAATATCCCCCAATTAGGCATCTTCGATGTCAAAAGAATCATTTATAGCACAATATTCAATGACGTGCTAGTTCTACAGTGCATATAAATGTGCTGAGTAAACTCACATAGTACAAACACAATGCAAAACCCTCAGTTTCACCAACTCAACACGTTAGAGCCGTAAAGGTTCGGTAAAAATATCTTGCCAGTTTTAGTTGGTAATAAATGTAATCTTTGAAATATTACGGAGATATTAGGTGCTTGTATTTCCCTATAGACTATCCTGATTCTTACAACTATTTGCATTCACATTCAATAGTATAGGAGTAAGTGCATACCATATAATTAAAACTACATGTTTCTTGAGGACAATGCCTTACACGACATCCTCTAAACCTCCCATTCTATTAAGGAAATCCGAACCATTTATCAGCTACCCATTGATCCTCACTAAGAAGTAGCTAATCATTTTTTTGAACCAGTAATTTATATGAAAATCCTACCTTTGGCTCTAACCTAGTGTCTCTCTCTCTCCCTTACACGTAAATCAGATAATGAGGGCTTTATGCACTCGTAAACAATGTTCTTTTTATTCCATTTTTTATCAATTTGCTCAATGTAGTCCCAATTTTAAGTTAGGTTGTCACTTGAAATTTAATCTGAACAAAAATTACGTCTAACATTTAGTCCCAATTTCCTTTTAAACTTTAAGTTGTAAAACAAGGGAGGAGTGGGAAATCATAATGCAAATGTGAAACAATGATGCATGCTCAGAAGAAGGTATACTTACAGTTACTCCCAGAACTCTTCATGTCTTATGCAAAATTGAATTTGTAAATTTACTCTAAGGACATGTAGATCGAGAAAACCGCACCTAAACATTATACTATTAACGAGAAGAATTGAGTTTAATTTGAGCTAAGTAGTACGTATCTATGTATGTCTCATTATGAATCTTATCAGATATGTGAATTTTTTAAGATATGTGTGGCCTAAAATACAAAGGGCACAAAAAATTTTGATGTTACACTACCATGTGCTTATCCTTAATTTTACAACTCAGGTCGAGCCTTACCCTCACTTGAGAGTGACACTCGTATCGATACACCACAAAATAATGTCCAAGTCTCTTTTTACACGTACGACTTCTCAAACAAGAGCTATTGTAAATGAGCAAATTACCTTGATTATTACAAAACTATAATTACAAAAAATTTACAAAAACGAAATTGCTATCAAAATAAATTAAATTCCTTGATTTTCCACAATTGGCGCATGTCACATATGTTGATCTCCGATGTACTACAACTTCACCAGTCCCTTACAAGGAAAATAAAATTTATATTAGAGAACAAATAGTCAAATATATACAAAAATGTCTAAAAACATAATTGAGTGAAAAGAGGAATAAATATATTAATTACAAGGTTGCTCGGAGGTCAGACTAGTTGCCTGAGTGGGTATATTAATCATGCTCGTTGAAGCACGACACTCAGCCTATTAATCAGAACCTAATCAAATGTCTCTTTGAAGAGGACTCGGCTTAAATTTATATCCGGACAAGTCTGGGGTCAAACATAAAGAGGAAAAGGAACAACTTTGGGATAAATCAGAATAATTAGGTGTTCTAACACTTTTTAAGAGGTTTTAATTAAAAGAATTATGAACAATGGCATCGTAAACAATCAAGTGTCAATAAAAAATTTATTTTTTTCAAGCTGAAATAATTAATTACAAAATATATGTTGAGCAAGTGAAATATTTTTACCACTTATTTACCTGTATAGAGAACAAGATCGAACTCAAGGAGGTTATAATTCGTGTGGATTCTTCAAATATTCGAAAAATCTCTTAAGAGAAAAAGGGAATTCATAGGCAAACTATCCTTCGTTTTTGTAGAAAATTTGTCTTTTTTTATTTTTATTATTTCTATTTTTTATTTTCTGATTTTTTATTTTTTAATGATATTAAATTATGAAATTTTGAAAATTTTCAAAAATATGATTTTGAAAGCAAATTTATGCACAAAAGAAATGCAATTTTTATTTGGAATTTTTCAAATAAAAAATGATAAAAAATGTCCAAAGAAACAATTTGCGTGTTTTAATGATTTTTTATTGTTTTCGTAATTTTTCAAATATTTGTAGATTATGTAGGTTATTTAAAATGAATAAAAATAAGATAAAATGCAAACTGTGAATAAACAAGACTACTTTCATAATTTAAAAACACTAAATGAAATAAAAAATTGTGAAAATAATTTTTCGGAAAAACTATAAGAAATTATCTACAAATCACATCTTTTTATTTTTCTACAATTTTATATGATATTTTTAAGACTTTAGTATTTTGAATTTTTTTTAGGTTTTATAAATAATTACTGCGTAAAAGTTGGAAAGAAATTAAAACACACCAAAAGAAAATTAATCTAATATTTAATAGGAAATTATTGCAATATTCAAATTTTTAGGATTTTTCAAAGTTCAAATAGAGAAAAATAAGATGTTTTCATTTTTTAATAATAAGAAATGATGAAAAATGTAATAAAAAATAATGCAGATACACCAACTAAGCAGGAGATCACACTGGCTTTTGCAGAATTTATGGAGCACAAATGTTATTTATTCTAATAAAAAGATCGAGCAAATTTAAAGTCCGAAAATAGGGCCTAAAATGTAAAATACTATGTTTTTGCATTAAATAAATAATAAATAAAAAAGAGGACAAAAAACTATATTTTTTTGATTTTTTTATTTTTTTACTCATAAATAAATTCAGACATGAGCACGATGACTCAATCCGAAATCAAAACATGATATGTGAATGGGGATCCGGTGAAAATGAGGAAAGGATTCGTGTCTCTGACCACCGTACGCAGTTGGAGTTGGAAGATTGCATGAGATAGAACAATAATACGAATAGATCTATATGTAAAGATGAAAAATCGAATTGAATTTGGATCAAATCGTGATGGGTGATTCTAAGATCTAGACAAAAAAATGACACAAAATAAACATGCAAAAAGTAAACTACTATTAACCTAGGTTAAAAATAAGAGAAAATGTGGATCTCACCTTAGAACAGAAAAGACCGTGATCACCTCGACGAAGGTTGACTCGTTGTCGCCAAATGTCTTAGAGGCAAGGCGCCCTTCTGTGACAAGACTGCTCTCCCAGAATTGGATCCTCTCACCAAAGATTGATCAAGTAAGAATGAGTGCAGTGGAGCCAATTACATAGAAAAATAATTGAGTTTGAATTTAAATTTGGATTTCAAAAATTGAATGGAGATAAAGAGATAAGAAAGAATTTGAAATGAGATAAAGATAAAAAAGTCTATTAGTATTTAAAATTATTATAAAAAATATTTTTTCATTTTTGTTATGTTATAAATTGAAAAATAAATGTTAATTTTTTTATTTTTTTGTGGTGTTTATTCAACAACTTTAACTATATACATATGGTACATTATATACATAATTAAATAAGGAGATTAGTTTTGTTTGCCTTATTTTTTTATCTTAAAATAACTATTTGAAAATATTTTCAATTAGAGGTTAGTGGGGCTTCCCCCTTGAGGCAGCCAACATGGCTGCCCCCTACCATTTTCAGCGTTTTTTTATTTTTTTTCAAAAAATGTTGCCATGTATATTCATCCCTATATCCCTCTTATATGCCATTCGAATTTCCTCAAAAACAGAGACTTCTACGGCCTCCATCCAGACAGTCATTTTTTAATGGTAACAAGATTTTTTAAATCGACACCATCTCGATGGAGGTCGTAGGAGTCTCTGTTTCTGATGAAATTCGAATGGCATGTAGGAGGATATAGGGATGCATATACATTGTGATATTTGCAAAAAAAATATAAAAAACACCAAAATATGGGGCACAAACCACACCAGAGAACCGTAACTCTAAAAATTATGAAACCACGACAACTTTAAAGATAATTTAATTTATAATACACTGAAAGTAATTTGGTTCAATTAAAGTTCATATGGAGCCAAAATTGGTCTTTCAATTGTTACTTTTTTGCTTTTTCCGGATGTGGTTACTTTTATTTTATACATGATTTTATTTTGCAAATAATTTTATTATTTAGGAAACATTTTTTTACAACTTTTGTTTTAAAAGGTTAATTTATTTACAAATAAAATATTATAAGTATGCAAATTTTTATAACACATTATTTTGGGTTTTTGGATTAAGGACCCTATCTACCCTTACTTTCTTCCTAGTCGATCAGGTCAAGTCATGACCTCTCGGGGTTCGGGTCAGCATGTATCTATTACATATATACAATCTTTTTTTTCTTTTCTTTTTTCCTTTCTTTTTTTAATAATTTTTTAGTAAAAATAGTAATAAATATACAATATTTACACACAAATGCAAGTTAGTAAGAATATGAAGTTAGTATTATATACTGGTGTTTTATAAGGGATTTTAAGCAAGAAGAAGTGAATAAAGATGATGAAATGTAGATTCATAATCCCCCTATGCTTTACCTTTGCTAGCCCCTTAGCAAACACTTATTTGAACAAATGAGTGAAAAACGAAAAAAGGAAAGGAAAAATAATGAAATTAGGAAAATATTGAGTATTAAACTTATCTTCATATAATTGTAATTAAGATCTCTATCAGACCTTTGGATTATTAGTTTGGCGGAACCTTAATGAGAAATAGATTTGAAACCTAACAGCCTCTAAGTTCCACGAGACTCCTATTCAGGTGACCTCAACAATCTGGTCAGAACAAGTCTACATACACAAATTCTCATGACTATGAATCCTTATTTGTATGGTGTAATCGAATTATAGCTCCCCATCTCAAAAGTAGCAAAGAAACAACCACCCTCAACAAGGTAACTCTATTTCCACGGTCTCGCAACTCTTTCCTCAAGGAGCATGGATATTCCCTTCTAAGTTCAAGTACAATGAGCTCAAGAAAAGGGGATGGAGAAAAGAATGGACAGTAACCAGTGTAGCTACCTATCCTTGGATGCATGACCCGTGTAGCCAAGTCATCCATTGCAAGTTCACATAAAATTGACTTCGAAGCTCTTATTGTTTTTTCCCTTTTTTTATCCTTAAATATACACTCCGGTCGGCATTTTACTTTTCAATCGGGCATGCCCACTTTTGGAAATTCTTTTTTTTTTGTTTTTTTAAAATATATACAAGGTGCAACAAGTACATAAGGAGTTTTTCCTATTAAGCTAGTAAACTATCCCTCTTTTGAAGCATTATTGCAACCCCACATCATCATGTCATGAGACCTCAACATCGCTAGACCAGGTTGAGACGCACTTCCCTCCCTAGAGGAGTACGAGAGGTTCCGCCTAGATGTACTACCCTCGTATGCTACCCCAAGCCAAAAGATTTTGCCTCCTCACTACCTCCTCCATGAAGTGCTACATGTAGAGTGCTTGTCCAAGATAAACCATGGTCTAAAAGAATCATGAGTGTGTTGTTAAATATTCAAATTAGACTACTCAATACAACATGTAGATATAGTCTTATGGACATAAAGAATTAAGTCGGTAGGACATAAAAAGTCTTAACTCCATTTCTTATAATGTTCCTCTAAAATTAAGTGGATTATGGTACAACTAAGATCCATTCTTCAATTTTATTTCAGACATAGTTTAAATGTCGAAAACATCCTGAAAAATGCACATGCAAATGCAAGAAATATGTATAATGCAAAAAGAAAACAACTTTTTTTGAAATAATTTTTTAATTTTGAACTTTTTATGGAATTTTTTTCGAAAGAAAAGAAAAAATAAATGATGTACATGTGAAAAGAGAGAATTTTTCATTTTAATTATGCAAATTTCTATAGACTTTTGAAAAAAATGTTTTGTTTTTTGTGCTTTTGGTTTTTTTGTTTTGGTTTTTGTTGTTTTTTTTGTAAAAGGTGACCAAAGTCTATATACTCATGTGGATTTTACGAATTTATATACATATCCCCAAAAATAATCCTATGAAAAGTAAAAGTTATGTCTAAAGTATATATACAATATAAACGACACCCCCTTGTACTTAGCTCGAACGGTGTCCTCATAGTAATCAGAGACCGACAAAGGAAGACATAATTAGTGTTATGTATAGAAAAGTGAAAAGTGCTACAACAACTCAAAGAAAAGATGAAAACAACAGAAGTCAGTGATCCCCCTTATACTTAGGATCAAGTAATCCTAAGTATAGGAGACTTTACAAAAAGGAAAAATCAATGAAGAGAATGTACTGACCCAATTAGAAAAACACAAAAAAGACAATGTGAACAACATCACTCCCCATATACTTAGAGTAGAATATCCCTAAGTATAAGCAACAACAGGAGTGATGAAAAGGACGAATATGAACAACACAAATCCTTCACCCCCCCCCCCCTATAGCATATATACACACAGAAAAGAGGTGAACGATAAAATATGATAAGAAAGAGTGAAAAAAAAGGATATACAAGAAGAGTGGATCTACAACGGTCAAGTAAGTCGAAAGCGAACCTTCTTGCAAGATCAATGAGGAATGGATCTAACAAGGTGTAGGTCGGCATTGGGGCCATCATCAGACATAAACCAATCAAGATCGACCAAGAATGTATCCTTAGTGGTCTCAGAGTGTGCAGGAAGGAACCAATCAATGGAAGTAGTGTGGTCATGTCCGTCTTGGGAAGTCTTGCAAATATCAAAATAAAAAGGCTCGAACTCATTATCCGAAAAAGTAAGATCAATTCAAGCCTGGCGAGTCTCTACTAGATCAACATCCTCATTAAAAGACCTAAATTACTTTATAAAACCAAATAAATCAAATTTGGCTTTATCAGTCTCATCTAAATCAAGATGAATCAGAACGGGCTTATCGGTGAAAGTAGTCAAATCATGTTCGTCTTGTCTAGTCTCATAGTCTGCCTTTCACTCTAGGGTGTCTATAGTGAAAATGCCATGGATGTCATCAACGCATCGCCATGTACTAGAAGGGGAAACTCCAAGGTCTATGATTCTCGTGTTTTCATCTTGGAAGAGAATTCTTGGGTCTTATTATCATCCAACATACAACAAAAATATCTGATAGTATCATGAAGGTCAAAGTCCTTGGGGTTGGCTATGACATGTACACTGTCATGGGATGCAGGTCTCTCATCAGTAATGGGTGCAGTGATCAACACATCGCTCCCTACATCAGAATATAAGCGAATCTCTCATGATCCATAATCAATAACGCCTCTCGCAGAGGCAAGGAAAGGTCGTCTCAAGATTATTGGAGGGTTCTCCACAAAGGTGGAGGTCTCCATGGGGAATATGACAAAATCAGAAGTGAATTCCATGACTTGAATAAGAACGACAACATTTTCTAAAATACCCTTCGGCCTCTTAATAGATCCATCGGCAAATTGAACTATCATCCTGGTTTTCTTGAGAGGCCTACGATGAAGAGACTTTACTATAGAGAATGGTTTTATATTGATTGAAGCACTGTCTTCAAGAAGAGTATTGTCACAAGAATAGTCAGAGATGGAGCAACTCACAATAGGTGTGGCAGTGTTCCCTTTCTTAAAATGTGAATGTTGAGAGATGGCGTAGGCAGTGGCCATGGTCAAGATGTGATGCTCAGATCTACTCCTCCACTTTCTCTTCTTGGGATGATGATAGATAAATGGGTCATGGCCTATTGAAATAGGGCTTTAATGATCTCATGAATAGTGTCCACCACTTCAGGTTCAGTCAACATTTTTTAATTTTTGGATCCCATACGAGATAGGATATCGGAATCAACATATACATGAGGATTACCAAGAGCAGTTTGTATAGTGGCATCCTTGGGGTTAAGGTTGGGACATGTGGTGACTGACTGTGTGGGAAAATGGTTTTTCATCGGTGCCCTCTCCTTAAAAAATGAATCCACAATGTGTCTAATGAATTCTTTTTGGATTTTTAAAATTTTCTATTTTTTTATTTTGGGTGATTGCAAACTCTCATGAATATCGTCAAGTGAATCCATATCCTTAAATATTGGAGCGCCAATCTTGCTCTTATTTATGTTAAATAGATTGGTAATCTTCAAATTCGTATGCTCTATCATCTGTTCCAGGGTCTCAAGTGTGGAAATCATGAAAGGCGACTCCAAAATCCCAAGATCGGGTGAGTGGAATGTGGGTGGGTGAGAATCAAAATCCAACTTCTGAAATAACGGGTTAGGCATATATGCATAAAAATCAGAAGGAAAGTGTTCCCAAAAAACCGAAGGTGGATCAACTGGAGGGTGTGGGGGTTCCGTGAAAATCGGATTAAAATAACTCCAGTCGATCATCTCTGAAATAAGAGAAAATGATTGGGAGAGCACAAGGGTCAAGTCAAATGATGTGAAGAACAAGGTGTAAATGTGCAGAAGGATCTGGTATGCACAAGAAGCAATCAAACACAATACAACCCCCCAGTTCACCAACTCAACTCAGTGAAGACTGTGAAAGCTCGATCTCTTATCTTGTCAATTTTAGAGTTTGACTGCCCACTTATTAATCTAGTAGAAATTCCACTCCGGCCTCCGCCCGGCTGGTTCGCAAATTGGAAGTACCCTTCCTTTTTGTTATTCTTTCTAATTGTGTTTGGATTTACCCTGACGCCTCATGTCGAGAGGATTAGGTGATTAAACACAAAGTTGTACAAACACTTAAATTGAATTATGGGATTTGGGCACTAACCTTAGTGTGTACATGAGAAATTTAAAACGAATACAATGGGGGGGGGTTACTCTCTCCAAAGTAATGATTTTTCCTTACGTTTATTTTAGGGTTGAGTTTTCTTTGGCTGCCCCGAATTTTAGGCAGTTTCACTTGATTTGAATAATTTCAATGAATCACAAACCAAATGTCCAATTTCCCTTTTAACTTATGTCAGTGAAAACAAGGAAGGAGATTAGAAATGCTAATGTGTGATTAAATATAATGATGCATGCTGGGGTTAAAGATGTGTACGTTGTCTCCAACATTACATGCAAAATGATCCGTGCAGAATTTAAATATAAAAAATATACTAACCTATATAATGCAAGTGAACCATCCGAATAATAGCTTCTATTAACGGGAAAGAACCAATTAAATTTGACTAAGTCCAATTAGGCTCCATCCTATATGTACAGAAATTCTTGTTTAGGGTGTTTGGACCTAACTAATTACCGGCTCAAGAATAAAATAATCAATAGCTAGCTCATGAAATCTACGTAAAACATAGAAAATTAAGGCGATGAAAACAAAACCGATGAGGTCCCCCAAGTGCACCGGCACTTTGCGAAACAGACCTTGCAACAAATAAATGTATGTTTACAAGAGTTCAATTACAAGAAATAAATAAGATGAAGTCTAATTTTTTTGCGTCCTTCAATTCTACTTCTTTTCCTCACATGCTCTCCTACAACATGGTGAAGAATCAAGTCGCCCCCGCTTCGCTTGGCTGCTTCGACTAACCTAGGATCGCCCCTTTCGCTTCGCGGTCCCTCACAAGAAAAAGAAAAAGAGAGAATGTGTAAGAAACACAATTATCAAATATGAGCAATAAAAATGAAATAATTATAGTGAATATGGACAATGAAATAATGTGGCAAAATATAAACATATATTTATTACCAAGAATTGCAGGTCAAAGAGAAACCTAACTACCCTCATCGTGCCTCCCTAGCAACGGTGCTATTTTTGAGCAAGAGTTCTTCAAGGATTCATATTTATTGGAATAAAGTCATTGTGATCCCCAAAATTCCTGTCTCAAATAAAAAATTAATTATTTTTTCTGCAATTCCTTGAAAATTCTTGTTTCCACTTCATAAAAGATTCTTTTAAAATTAAGTGGCTTAAGGTCTAGACCAGGCTCCAATCTTCAAATTTTATTTATACTTGTTTAACTGTCAAAATCGTTAAGAAAAATGATTATCCAATACAAAAAAATGGGAAATTATTTTCTGATTTCGAATTTTTTATGGTATTTTTCAAAAAAGGTTTTGCACATTTTTATAGAGTTTGAAAACATTTTCCAAATTATTAGGATTTTAAAATTTTGCATATTTGTATGGAATTTTTAAAAGGGGATAGTGAAGTAAATGTATTCACTAGTTCACAAGAATTTTATAAATATTTACAAAAAAAATTTATGCAAGTTATGTACATATTTTCATACAAGTAAGTAAATATTTTGGTATATATATGTACATGTTTTATTTGAATAGTTTTTAGAAGGATATTATTTACAGTATTTTCAAAATAATTTGAAAACATTTTTGTAGACATTTGTCAAACATTTTGAAAACTTATTTTGCAAATAATTTCACAAAGAATTTTTCAAAAGCATTTTTACAAAAAAAATATTTACAAACTTTTTGCAAACATTTTACTAAAATATTATTTTTCAAATGGTTTAAAACTATTTTACATATAATTTGCAAAGGTTTTCAAAATAATTTTCAAAACATTTTACAACAATTTTCCAAACATTTTACAAAATATTTTCAATCTAAATTTTCATAAAAAATAGAAATTTTTTATACATATATATAAGATTTAATTCTTTACAGTTGATTTGTTGATATACCCTTACCCAATGTATTATATTGATCATATTATTGAAAAATACAAAAACACGACTTATGGCTAGTGTATTTACGCTATAGATACGACCCCACCATACTTAGCAAGAACTGTCCTCATAGTGATCGAAGTGCAAATCAGAAGACATAACTCATACTAAATATAGAAGAATCTAAAGAATGACTCAATGAAAGAATAGGAAGTTGATTACCCCTCTACTTATGATCAACTAATCCAAGTATAGAAGACCATAGACTAAGAGAGGATGGTCGAGCATTAGAATATACGAAATCAATTGCTCTGCTTTGTCTCCCCCTATACATAGGTACTTAGGGTAAAGGATCCCTAAGTATAGAACAAAATATAGACAATTGAGAAGACAAGCGAGGGGATAGATGAAACAAAAAATAAGAAAGAATGAACAACATCACTCACCATATCCCTAAATTTGAGTAACGACAAGAGTAATAAAACTTAACGAATAAGAACAACACGGTGTCTTAAACTCCCTATACGTAGGATGAAGTACATCCTAAGTATAACAACAAATATCCTCGGCAAGACCTGTAGTGTAAAAAAAGAAACTGAAGAAAGAAGGAATAAAAAGATGAAACATGTATATACAAGAGGTAACAAGTATTGAGGTTCCTCTTAGCAAGTGCTATTTTTTACACCCCTAGTTGGGCACAAATGCTAGGATAACGATGTATCAAGTTAGGACAACATCAGTAAGGCGAATATTGTACTTTTATTGTTTTCTCGGTGTAAGAACAATAATGAACTCAATAGAGAAATAAATAACACTCTAATATACACTAATGTGGGTGTTTGCTTCTAAGATAAAAGGATATACAACTACATGAGGAACCGATAGCGTAGGAATAATAAGCTTGAAATAATGGAATAAATGTTCAAAGCCGATAAAGTTGAACGCGAAGAAGGAAGGATCAGTCATGGAATCCTTCACTTTAATTATAGTCTCAAAAGGATATGAAATTTCAAGGTCAAGAGACCCACCACCAAATAGGATATTTTGTGGTCAATGTCTAAAAATAAGAGAACTCATCGAATATCTTAAAGCATGGCTCATCCTTGTGAGGGTCATCAAGGTGATAAGACTCAAAAGATTATCTCATGTTCTGAACAACCAGAATCACACTTAGAGAATGAAACCTAATACGAAGAAGATGTTGCATCCTTCCGCAGATAATGCTTAGTTAGAGATATAAAATGATTAGTAAATAATGGGGTAATGATAGTCTTACCTTGAAAAATCTATCAATCTCATCATACTGGAGAACAAAAGGCTCATACATGGAACGGACTATATCTGGCATATCAAAATGTTGTTCTGCATATACCAACATCTACTGAAAAGACAAATGTCTATCAAAGTCAATATATCCCATGGGAATGGACTCAGTAAAATCGGACATGGAAATTGGATCGACAGATAGAATGACTGAAATAGTGTGGGCTTCTACTCCATCTCCTAGAGTACTAAAAGAGATGGTACACGAGAATCCTAAATCATGACATGTGAAACCAACTCAAGGATTGGTATTTGGAAATGGAAACTCGCAAAATCTATCTTATTATATGTATGATGTAATGCCTCAGTGATCACATCTTCAATATGGTGTGTAAAATCCGAATCCTCAATCAGTGCATCACACCTATCTGGTCCAATATCCACCAAATAAGGCACCATCATTACATAAAACTTAAATCATGAGAAACAAAAGAAAATAAGTGGGAAAATAGGGAGAATAAAAGAGAAGGTGATAAAAACACAAAAAAACTGATGAGGTCACTCAAGTGCCTAAAAACATGGTGAAACAGACATCACAAATAAGTGTCCAGAGTCTGAGTCTTATAATATTACAAACTAAAAGTAATTCTCCCTCTCTCACCAAATAAAAATAAAATCTAAACTACAACTGCTCTTAACGGCTCCTAGTCTTCCTTTGTTGCTCTTTGATATCAGCTAGACTGAATAGCCGACCATTGCTTCACGTGGGTGCTCTACTCCTCCTATGAAGTCCACCCTCAATCTGCTGGACCTCATAACAAAGTCGAATTAGAGAGTGGTATGAACAATTCTATATAAACATAATCAATAGAAATAAAAAATGAATGAAAGGAAAAAAATAAATCAAACAAGAAAAGAAATTATTGCCCATCAACAACATTTGTTTTCTCAAAAGATTTATCTAGTGACCTAACAAGCTAACTCACCAATCGTTGTGATGACTTAATCTCAAATAAGAAACAATTAACACAAGAATAGATAAGCGATCAATAAATGTGAAGTAAGTTAAACTTTATTATAACTCTACAATAAGTGTGTATGTGTGTAAGTAGTTTATTCGTCGCACACATGGATCGAACTGTAAAGATTGAGAATTAATATTACTTAATTATAACTAATATCAATTCCTTATTATTGTCACACCATCGAAGATTATTGCGAAAGGGTTGGTAATTGCGGGGGGAGCTAAACCGAATGAGGCGAAACCTATAATCAAATCATATGCCTCTCTGATGAAAGATAAGATTGTTCCGCTGAAACTGGGACCGCCTGTGAAGACCGAGATCATTACTTTGAAGGTAATGATGCAATTGTAGAGTTTTCGCAAGAAGAAATGATGGAGATGAGTAAGCCATTCGAACTTTGTCTGGTTGGTATCTTTCAGAAATTTAGACCGAAACTTCTGGAGATTGATGCAGTAATCAGAAAGGAGATGAAATTTGAGAACAATGTGTAGATTGGTGCCCTGGATACAAGGCATATTATCCTGAAATTTGAGGATAAAAATGATTACATGAAAATGTATATAAGCAATACCTGGAAGATTGGTAATAATTGGATGTCATTGATAAGGTGGTCCCCTTATTTTCATCCGGGGGATTCATCTCCTAATGTACCTGTGAGGGTTGGATTCCCAATGCTGAGTTTGCAATTTTTAAATGAAGGAGCTCTCAGATTTATTGTCAAACCTATTGGGAGATTCCTTTCAGTCGATAAGGATGTCACAAATTTCACTAGACCGGGATATATCAGAGTTAATGTGGAAATAGATGTCAGTGAACCGGTGCCAGAACACATAGTAATCAGATGCGGGGATAAAGATTTTGTTCAAAATGTTGTTTATGAAAATCTCCCTCGGTATTGTAACTACTGCTGTTTGATTGGACATGATCAGAAAGAGTGTATAATTAAAAAAAACAAGAAGATCTGGAGCAAGAAATGAAAGGAAAAGTGGCGAGTAATCGTAATGAAATGAAAGGGAACATTGATGCAAAGGCCTTTTTGAGACCTAAACAGAAATGGGTTATCAGGAACAATAATAAGAAAGAACCAATTGCTAAACAAATTAATCCTAATCAGGATGCTGAGACAGGGGAGGATGGTGCTCTTAATTTACCTGAGAATAGTGAAAAAAGGAACACGGCTAACTTGCAGATAGTAGATAATCTCTTTGATAAGATTTTGGACAAGATTGCATCAAAAGTGGTAGAAGAAAATCCAGCTGTAAATTCTAATGTGGGTTCTAAGGAACCCTACCTATATGTGAGCCAAGACCCACTGAATATGATCTTAAAAGAACAATCTGCTGAAGAACATATAGAAAAAAGAAAGGTGTTAGAGGATATGAGAAATTCAACTCAAGAACTGGAAGAGTTAATGCTGCATGATGGTAATGATGAGAAAGATCAAGGAGACAAGAAAGTGAAAGAACAGAATGTGAAGCAGATGAAAGATAGAATAGTCAGTGATACTGTTATTCCAATCCCTGTAGTTAACTCCTTTGATGTGTTGAAAGACGATGATCTTGAAAATTATATTTCCTCCAAATGTCATCATGAAGAAGAATATTTTAGTGAGCCTTCACTAAGTAGGGAGGGGGAACTCTCTTCGAATTCAGAACATGATCAGATTCAACTACAGATGATGTACAATAAAGACAGGAAAAAGAAAGGCAGTTTCAAGCAAAACAAGGGGAGAGAGCCCAGCAGGAGATCAAGAAGAAACATCAATCAATCTTCAGCACCATGTGTTTAATGTCGAACACACCTATCTGGAATTGTAGAGGTGTTTTTAATAAAGCAACTCTAGCACATATTAGCAAATTGATTATAACTCACAAAATTGCAATTCTAGGAATTATTGAACCTATGGTAGATGGGAGAAGAATTCCTCAAGTAGCTTTGTCACTTAAAATGGAGAAATTTTTGTAGATGAGAAAGCTCAAAAAAAAATATGGATCCTTGCTAAAGATCATGTGGAAATAGAAATTGTGCAGATGAAAGAACAGATGATGACGTGCAGAGTAGAGAATTTCTTACTTAACAAATGCTATATCTCGGTCGTTTATGCCTCTACAAATGTTGGAAAAATAAAAGAATTATGGTTAGATTTAGAAGAAATGGCTAATCTGACTAATTCGGATAATTGGATTGTGGGAGGAGATTTCAATTGCATCAGAAGTAGAGAATAGAAAATAGGGGGTGTTTTTGATGACCCAGCTTCGACTGACTTTAATCTGGCTATTCACTGTGCTGGACTGGATGAACCTTTGCATGAGGGAGACTCTCTCTCTTGG
Source organism: Ottelia alismoides (assembly GCA_037367405.1). Lineage (NCBI taxonomy): Eukaryota > Viridiplantae > Streptophyta > Magnoliopsida > Alismatales > Hydrocharitaceae > Ottelia > Ottelia alismoides. Next base: position 1,638,831 of record JAZKJV010004119.1, on the reverse strand, counting down.
TGTAATAATTTCACTGAGAGAGGTAGAATTTATCAAAGACTGGACAGATGCCTTGTAAATGGTACCTTCAATGCTAATGTGGATTTCAGATATGAAGATAGAATACTATCGGATCATAGTCCTATATTGATTATTGAAAAACTAAGCAGGGCCAGGAGACCAACCCCTTTCAGATATCAGAAGATGTGGAAGTTTAATGCTGAATTTAAAACTCTGATCAAAAATAATTGGCATGATTATTATCTTAACAATGGTCTTATTACAATATCTTCCAAACTAAGACATTTGAACATGATATTGAAGAAATGGAATAAAGAAGTTTTTGGGAATATTGAAATACGACATCTTACAGATCTCAAGAAAGTTACTGAAGCAGAACAAAAGTTAAGGGACCAATGGAATGATCTGAATTGGGAGGATCTTCAGAGAAATAGAAAGACATACATTGAAACAACTTGTGCTTACGATACATTTCTACGTCAAAAGGCTAAAATTAATTGGCTGAAAGATGGAGATTCGAATACAAAATTCTTTCACACAGTGATAAACATGAGAAGCAGACAAAGCATTGTTGACTCCTTCATTAAATATGGGAATTATGGAACAAGTTGGGAAAGCATTGCTGAAGCTGGAGTAGATTATTACTCGAATCTTTATAAATTGCAGGGGGCTATTTGGCATAATGAAATGTTGGATATTATTCCTAAAGTCATTGACAGTGATGATAATGAAAGGTTAATGGCTATCCTTGATAAAGAAGAGATTCTTAAAACGATCAAATCTTTTGCTGATTACAAAGCCCCTGGTCCAGATGGATTTAATGCAGAATTTTATGTGGATAATTGGGAGACTGTGGAAAAAGATGTGTATGTGGCAGTATCTGAATTTTTTAAGAAGCTTTGGATGCCTGATTCAGTCAAAGCAACATTTCTGGTTATGATTCCTAAAAAGAAAAATCCTAGTACATTCAGTGAAATCAGACCAATTAGTTTATGCAATGTCAGTTATAAGATTATTACAAAAATTTTAACTGATAGACTGGCACCATCCATGAATAAGTTGATAGCTGAAAATCAAGGGGGATTTATTGCTGGGAGGAGTATTTTTGATAATATAGCTCTAGCCCAAGAACTAGCTCAGCATCTAAACAAGAAAAGCAGACGGGGTAATGTGATAATGAAACTGGATATGGAGAAGGCCTATGACAGAATAGAATGGAATTTTCTTTTTGCAATCTTATCCAAATTTGGGTTTAATGAAAAAGCAATTGATACAATTAAGGCTTGCATCTGTAATGTTCCTTTCTCTCTTCTAATTGATGGCTCGTCCACGGGGTGGTTTAAGAGATCAAGAGATTTGAGACAGGGGGATCCTCTTTCGCCAGTGACAAACGCTCCCGCACCCTTAGTTAATTAGGTCAAATTAATGTCCAAATTAATTAGATGTCATTCGTTGCAGTCGGATACGAGAGGGCTAATCAAAAACCACTTTAATTAGATTCGAGTTAATTTCAAGCGGCAAATTTTTTTTACTTGGTGAAGTCCAAGGTCGAACTCAGGGAGGCAACTGTCTCCTTAGATCAAATTTTAGCAATTATTCAAGCGTTGATTTTCAAGGAGTAATTTTTTGTCTTTTTAATTCTTATGCAGACACGTGCAGACCAATCTTAGCCAATTTAACGTTAAATCTAATTGATGTATCGAACGAAGTCCAAAAATAATGAAAATTGGCTAGATGATTATTTATGATGAAAATGACCTACACTAATTTTTTTGGAATTTTTCGACTCAAAATAATTTTCCTGTGAATTAAATAAACAGACAGAGTGATTTTCAGTATTTAATTTTTAATAAATATCAAATCACAATTTTTTCAAGAACTAAAATTATCCTAGATAACTCTAATGGGAAGGGACCTAGGAAAATTGATAGAACTTAATTTTACTGTGAAATGAATTTACTAAAATTAATTTAAGAAAATCACCAAACTTTTTATTTAGGCCTCGATGTGCGTGCAAATGCTATGAAATTTTTATGGTGTGTTAAAAATAATGTCCTTAAGCTACTGTGAATTTTTGATAATTTTTGAAGGCACAGGTAATTAATCAAAAATCAAAAGGCATCACTGGGCAAAATATGTCAACAATGAACCAATTAATTCATTAATAATTCAAATAAGCCTACAAAAATCAGACACGTGTACTGATAGGCAGAGGACAAAATTTCCAACAACATGCAATTTTTAGAATTTCAAAATGATGTAAAATGCAATCTAGGGATACGTGCAAACACAGGGGTGTAAATGCAATACAGAAATCAAAGTTACAATAAGCAAATATGCTGACAGGGACTAAGATGCAATTACCGATAACATGCAGGACTTGTATGCAATTTCTCCACGAGACACGTGCTCCTCACGTGAGGTCTGCTTCACAGGGACCTTTTTGTAATTTCCATAAGCTTCAGGGGCCTCTGTGCAAATAACCCAGGTCGCACGTGCTCCTCACGTGGCCGACCTAGGTTCGGAGGGCGTCGGAGGCTCGGAGCGAGGCTCGGGTCTTCTGGAGGTTCGGTCTAGCCTCGGTGCAGCTTCGGGTCACCCGAGCCTAGGCTTGGGGGCCGAGGCTCGAATAAGTAGACGTGGCGGCCCGGAGGCCCTTGGATCAAGATGGATCCAAGGGATGTCAATGAAGATGCGTGGTGACTTGCGAGGCGTCGGATCAGAGGCGTGATCAACGGTCGAGGACGGGGACGGTGAGGGGACTCGTGGCGGGGCGAGGATCGTTCGATCGGATGATCGTACGACTGTTGTTGCGTCGTCTCGAACGGTCCTCCGCCACCTGCGGAGGAGAAGGCTGTGCTCCGGTGGGACTGGGCTTGCTCTGCCTCGGTCACCAGGCGTCGATGAAGAGCTTCTTGAGCTCCCACGTAGCTTTGAAGAAGCGGGAGTGCACGGCGAAGCCTCCGATGGCCTCAAGATCCTTGGAGGGGTGCTGGAGCTCGGTGTCGATGAAGCTCGAAGGGAGCTCCGGCGAGGCTCCGGCCAATGAAGAATTTAGGACCTGCAAAGGGTTAGAAGTATAGCCGAGGCGTGCAGGTGTTCGTGGAGGGGAGTGGAGTGATCGGCGAGGCCTGAAATGGCGTGTGGTGGTCCGGCGAGTCAGCTCCGGCCAAATGGCGGAACTGCTCGTCGGAGGAATGTGGTATGCGTCGTCGGAGTGTGCGTAGGGTACTGCGATGATCAGAGCTCCGACGCGAAGCTCGTCGAGGTAATTGGAAGACGCGAGGGTGGTCAATTACGGCGAATAAAAGCAGAGAAAAAGCAAGAAAAAGAAGAAGAAGAACGGCGGACGGATGGGGGGAGTTACCTGGGAATTGGAGCTCAGCTGGGAGTTCCAGGGTCGTCGCTCGAGGGATCGGTAGGGTCCCGAGCTCGTGCAGCTGCTCGAGGGAGGCTGCGGCATGGCGGTGGCGGCCGTGGATCTCGCCGGAGTTGGATCTCTGTCTTCGCTCGACAACTCAACCAATTGCTGTCACCAATAGGTAGCTTGGAGCTCGAGGGATCTCTCTGGAGTGGCGGATCGGGGTGAATGTCGCCGGTGGTGGCGTATTTATAAGGTGGAGTTGATGGGTTAGCTGGTGGATTGGCGAAGTTGGTGGTCGTCGTGGGGCGAGTATGGTGGAGGTGGTGGCGATTGAGGGAGCTGACGAGGGAGAGGGTTGAGTGGGGAATGTCGTGGGGAGGTCAGCGGCCGGAGGAGGTGGCTGACGTGTGCCCAGAAAAGGAAAGGGGGCGCCCCTCCCGCAAGTCAAGGGACGTGGGGGAGAGGGGCGCCTGGAGGTAGGAGACGAGGTCTCCACCGTTGGATCTTGTGATCCAACGGTGGAGATCAGAGCGTGAAGCGACGGTGAAGATCTGATTAGGGAAGGAGCGATCAGAGGCGGATGGAAGTGCCACGTGGCGCGCTGTGGATCAGGCGGTTACGAGCGGCTGGGATGGACAGTGGGGGCCGATCGAGCGGATGAGGATCGAGGTGGAAGCGTCGGCTGCGATGGAAGATCAGAAAAGTGATCCAGTGGTGGATGAATGCGCCACGTGTTTGGCTGAGGGAGCGGCGCTAATGGAGGGATCAGATGAAGCGCGGGGGAGATCTGACGGCAAGGAGAAGGGAAGCGCGTGGAAAGGCCTGGGCCGTTGGATCTGAAGCGAGATCCAACGGTGGAAGGCGCGGGCGGATGAGGCGATGGGCAGCGGGCCGCGTGGCGCAACCAGAGGGCGCCACGTGGCCTACTGTGAATGGTTGGATGAAGAAACACGTGTAGAGAGAAGAGGAAGCCGAATTTGGAAAAACTCAAAACATGAAAGTTGTAGATCTTAATGAGATCTACAAGTTTCATGTTGACCAAAGACGGAGATGAGGTCAAATATGATACATAAATACAAATTTACATATATATATACATATGTAGTGTACAAAATGGCCCAAAAACCCAAGTTTCTCATACAATCTCCAATTTCAATGAAATTAGTCTCATTTTGAAGGTCTTTTAAGATGTAGTATTCTAAGAGTGAGTAGACCTAATTCGGGGTTTGTATGAGAGCTTTATGTGTGTTTTAATGTACAAGGATTCTTAGGCTATTTGGGCTATTTTACAAGGGTGATTTTTAGCAATCTTCCCTATATTATTAAGGAATATATACTTATATTATAGAGAAGAAGTTATTTTGATGAAGAGGTATTTTACAGGGGATTTTTGGCTTCTTATTTAAATGCAGATGAGCTGCTAAAATGCATGAATTATGGATGCATGCATGAGTGTTATTTATGCAAGATAGAAGGAAATATGCCTCTATTTTCTCGGGAACAAGGCTCTATTTTTGACTTTTGATGTGATGAATCACAGATTCATCAGCCAGCACTTTTCATTATAGCTGAGGAAGCAATGAGTAGAGGGCTTTTGAATCTCTTAAATAAAGGGAAGATGAAGCCTTTTTATACACGACCAAATGTTCCCATTATTTCTCATCTACATTTTGCAGATGATACCATTATTTTCACAAATGGTGGGAAACATTCGTTAGAGAATCTAAAAGAATTTCTTCAAAAATATGAGAAGGCTTCAGGTCAGAAGATTAATATTGCAAAAAGCAGTTTTTATACCAATGGGCAGAATAGCAGCACGATCAAAGATATTATGGGATTTAGTGATGGGAAATTACCGTTTACTTATCTGGGCTGTCCAATTTTCCAAGGAAGAATAAGAATTAAATATTTTGATAGATTGATTGAAAATGTTCAAAATAAATTGGCTGGCTGGAAAAGCAAAATTCTGTCAGCAGGTGGGAGGATTACACTGATCAGAAATGTTCTCTCGAGCATACCTATACACATGATGATGGTGTATGATATACCTCAAGGGGTGACCAGTAAGATGGAAAGTATATTTTCCAATTTTTTTGGCAGGGGTCAAAGGAAAACAAGGCTAAACACTCGATAGCATGGGAACAGGTTTGTAAACCGCTTGCAGAAGGAGGTTTGGGTATTCGGTCATTGGGAGAAATGATGATGGCCATTAGAATGAAAATGGCATGGCACTATATGCAGAATAAATCCCTTTGGACAAATTTTATGCAAAAGAGTTATGGAAGTCTAGAGATTGTTAATGTTTATGCTCCTGCAAGATGGAAAAACCTTCAAAAGGCTTGGAAGGAGGTTAACAAACATGTCTCTTGGACAGTAGGGGATGGTAAAATCAGATTCTGGTTAGATAGTTGGCTCCCTAATGGACCCCTTTGGCCTCATGAGGGGACTATAGAGAATGAACCTGATATTTTAATATCGGATATGTTTGAAGCTGACAATTGGAATATGAATAAACTAGCAGCTACAGGCTTGGAGAAGGATAAAATTGAGGAGATTTTAGCGAAGAAAATTAAACTTAAGAAGGAAGACCCAGAAAGATTTTGGATACTAAATAATCAAGGGTTTCCTACTGTGAAAAGTGCTTGGCAAAGCATCAGGAAAAAAGGAAGAATACAGAAATGGGGAAGAGCTATCTGGGATCCTGGAATTCCATCGAAGATATCAATTATGCTTTGGAGATTGTTTCACAATAAGCTACCTTTTGATGATAATGTGGCTAAAATGGGCATTAGTTTGGCTTCAAAATGTAATTGTTGTGTTAATCCAAAATCTGAAGACCCTGAACATGTTTTCTTCAATGGAGAAATTGCAATAGAGCTATGGAATTGGTATTTTGATACTTTTAAATTTCATAGAAATATGAGGGATTTCTTGGGCTGGATGAATTATATATTCAAATGGAGATCAAAGGAGACTCTACTTAGAAAAGCCAGGAGAATCTTTTTAGCCTGGCTCCTCTGGAATATATGGGCTGAAAGGAATAAAAGAAGATTTGATGATGATCATTCTTCTATTTATTTCTTGGTTAAAAAGGTGCAGTTAGACACAAAGGTGATAATTCCCTTGGTTTGTTCAAATCTGGTAGTAAGTAAAGACGAGGAAGACTTCCTACATAAAATGGGTTTTGAAGCGAGAAAAAAGGAAAGGGTTTGGAAGATTTTCTGTTGGGAGAAACCAGAAAATGGGATTTTAAAACTCAATACAGATGGAGCATCAAAAGGTAACCCGGGAATTGCAGGAGGAGGAGGTGTTATTAGGAACCATAAAGGGGAGATGATAATTTCTTTTTCTTGTTTTCTTGGAGCTACTACAAATATGGAAGTTGATCTTAGAGCGGCTGTAGAGGGTTTGATCATTTGTAAGAGGCATAACTTTAATAAAATTTGGCTGGAACTAGATTCGGAGGTGTTAGTAAAGATGGTGGAGGATGGTGCTTGCAAAATTCCCAATCTTAGATACTGGTGGAATGAGCTTATCTCTACCAAACATCTCATAGTAAGAGTATCACATGTTTATAGAGAGGCTAATGGGGCTGCAGATTTTCTGGCTAACTATGCAATTAGACAAAGACAGGATCAGACTTTCTATAATAATAGTCAGTTACCATCAAAAGTTAAAGGATGTATTGCATTAGACAAAGAACAATTGAGTTATGTCAGATTCAAATGATGAAGCTTGATGTTTAGGATCTGGTTTGCTTCTGCGGCTAATAAAAAACTTGATGAAGAAATTTAGACGTCCTTTCAAAAACATCAGACGCCGGTAATTCTGAATGCTGATTGGTTATGGAAAAGTGGAATAATGAAGGCATTAGTACTTCCGATATTGGAGCAGGATTATGGCAGGTGATGGTACTTTTTTGGATCATTCTCGAGACAAAAAGCAATGTTTGTCACTTCTTTATATATATAAAGGAAGATATACTCTTATTTCCAACCGACATATCAAAGAATGGCGTCTTCCATCTTGTTTGGGCGGCAACTGGAGGGAGCATTATTTTATCATCAGGTTTTAAAATCTGAAGCCCTTTTTTTCCTCCTCGATTCTTCAGATTCCTTGCTAGATTTAGCTTTGAATGAGCTGGAGATTGAAGAAAATGAATTCAAATTTTTATACAAGAGATTTGTGATAGCCGAGTCCAGGTTCTTGGATAACATCTTCCCCTTTAAATTACTGGCAACTAAATATAGAATGAGTTCTATTAGTCAAAGGAAATTTTTGAATGCCCTTTTGATTCTGGGTAAAGGTGCAGTTTTATTGATGGAAGCAAGGCTGGATTTCTGGAATTACAATTTTAATAGAGATGAAAATATTTTGCCCATTAAAGTACAGTTCTTTGAGCTCATGAACAGAACTATTTCTCTGTTGATTGACCGAGTTAATTCTGCCTGGGACTTATACATTAATGTTGGGAGTGCATTCTTGGATCTATTGGAATACTGGTATGAACTATACCATGCGGGTGTAGGTCTTATGACTTCTGTTTCTATCTACCAGTTTTATTGGAAGCTATTGGCTGATTTTGATTCTAGAAGCAATAATAACCATATTCAGCACTGTTTAGCGCCTGATTTAGTGGACTTGTTAAAATGCTCGCTTCTAAGGGAAACATATTATGCTCCAGTCAAGGAAGAGATTGGTTCACCAGACTTAGATAAATCAAAGATGTATGAGAATTTCTACTTTTCTATCAAGGGCATTCCAAGTCAAAAGAATATTGAATCCTGCCTAGTATCTCTGAGAGGGATCTATTAGAATGGAAACTGGAAGATGCAAGAATAATCCTGAAGGAAGTGCTAGAAGCTATATTATCCCTTCAAAAAAATTCTTGGATGCAAAAGGAAGAGTGATCAATAGGAATTATATTCTGATTTGGGTCATACCTGTTAATCGGCTGGGATATCTAAAGAGTCAAAACTGGATTTTTGATTGGATGAAAAAGAAGAGAGCTCTGGAAAGAGGCACTAAAAGGAAAAGGACCTAAGAAGCTGCTTTGATTAGTGGGTACTTAATGCCTGGATAAATCCTTGGCGAAGAACTAAGGAAGTGCACGCATCCATTGGATGGGTGCACAGAAGTTAAGTACCCCCCTCTTTTTCCTTACCTAATGTGATATTTCTGAAAAATTCTTAATCCTTTTGATGACTTTTTTTGTGATGTGTGAAAGGGACATGAAGATCTTCTCCTATTTTATGAAATGAAGTGTGGACATTGACTCCTCCATGCATTCCTGCTATCTAAAATTATGAGGACTGGATTTATACATATCTTTTTGGGTTGTGGGTACTTAAAGTCTGGAAAAATCCTTGGCGAAATCCTAAGGAAGTGCACGCATCCATTGGATGTGTGCACAGAAGTTAAGTACCTTTTTTATTTTATAATAGCTAAACTCTGTTTTGCTGAGAAAAGCCTTAATCTTTTTGGTTGTTCATTTTGGGTAATATGAAAAGGCTATGATGATCCTTCACTTCCTGCCCTATATGGAGTTTGGAATGTGGATTCTGAAAACTTGAAGCACAAATTGGCGCATTATGAAGATTGGATTTATGTTGCACATTACAAGGAGAAGCTCCTTTTGGGTACTTGAAGCTTAGATTATTCATTGGCAAAGAATTAAGGAAGTGCACGCATCCATTGGATGTGTGCACAGAAACTATGAAGAACTTCCTTTATCTCCCTTTTGGCATGAAGTTTGGACGTGGAAACACAAACTGGCGCATTTGAAAAGAGGTCTCCTCTTGCTTCTAATTGTGAAGTCTGGAAAAGCCATTATGGAAGGATGCAAACAAAAGAAGAAAGAAGTTAAACAATTGCTGAGAAGAAGATGACAGAGCAATTTTGAAATCTTCAAAGCCCAGATACTGAATGGATACCTTGAAAGAGGAACAGATTGTATTTTCTTTACATTTTGTATCTTTCCCCTGTTTTAGATGACAAGTATCTTGTAATTCCCCATGAAGGGATCCTTATGTTCTATCATGGTTTGATGAAATAAAAGGCAGCTACCTGGGCGGCAAAAACCAGGTTTTGGGAAAAAAATATTATTGTCATTTTTATGTATTTTTATATTTTTTATGGGTTTATAAATAATATTTAATAATTATAGATTTTAATTTGTTTTATATTTTTAGTTTTAGATTTTTTTATTTTATATTAAATTTAGCAAAGTTATAATTACTTTTTGCTTTTGAAAACGAACTATACAATTATTTTATAATAATGATGATATTATAGGTAGTATATAAATAATATAGTCAACATAGCTTATTTTATTTTTAGATATATCATAATATGCTCAAAATACATGAAATAAAATATTTTCGTGATTACAATATTTTTCTCTATTTTTGATCATTTTTATATCATTTTTACTGATTTTTAGAGAATTCAAAGTAATAAATATATCTAAATACAAACAAAATAATTTTCTAGATCGTTTTGAGTTTAAGAAATATAAATACATCCAAATTTTACTCAAAATTACTTTATATATATTATATATAATAAAGAAAAATAAAAAAAGAAGTATATTTTTGGATTTTAGATATGTTTGCTAGTTTTTATACGGATTTTATAATTTTATATTTTTAGGATTTTGATTTTGCCTTTTTTCTGGTTTTTGGAAACATGGTATGTAATATATTTTTTTTGCAATATCTATATAAGCCTTTTTGTAATTTTTACTAGTTTATACTTAGATTGAGCGAAAATGAATGTTTTTGTTTTTTTTTTGTAAATAGGAAAATTAGTTAAAATGCAAAATAAAAATTAGGAGTGGACAAGCATAATATGAAGCAATTATACCAATTTCCTACAATTCTTTAAGGGAATAAAAATATTTAAAAAAATAAATATATATAAAAGAGAAAACATCGTTTAGAGGGACATGGTTCTAATTTTAATAAACTTTTAATTCATATAATAACATGTCCAAAAAGTCCACAAGTATTAATGTAGTTTTTACAAAATGTCACGTGGCACATCATATGAGGTCAGAGGATACGTTTGAAAATACATAGAAGTTAAGGGTCTAGTTGTAAATTTCATAAAATAAATTACATTACACTTTTCAGTTTTATTAAATAAAAAACAATGGGGTTGGATGCAATTTAACCCATGTGTGTCTGCACTAGGCCTGGCCAGAGTACGGGCCGAGCCAGGCCATGGGTCAGACCGAAAGATTGGGGTTCTAAAACCTCATGTCTAATGCCTAGCTGGTTCATCCCATTGGTCATATCTGGGTCGGGACACCTATGTTCTAAATGTAAAGTATTTCTTATTTTTTAATCTAATTTATGTAGATAAATAAGTTTTTTGAATGTCATCTAATCATTGTAAATCTAAGTTACCATAATATGTGTTACTTGGCATGTAAACTATAAAAATGATATAATATTGATAATGTAAAAAAATTTTGACGTATATTACATTAGATCTGTATAAATTGTAATTTATAAATTTAGTTTTTATATTTGCATGTCATATCGTGTTGGGCTTTGTGGTACATGTCCACAGTCCTCCGAATTGATGGGCGGGCCAAAGAGCGAGTCGTGCTGGGCCGACCCATCATGAAATCTCTTGGACCAAGCCCAACCCATGAGTAGTCTGAGCAGGAGGCCCCCTTCCCATTGGCCAGGTATAGTGCTCATCGACGACTAATAATGCATCACTTAAGTAGATTGACGGTCACAGATGTTCCATACCCCTTAGTTGATGAGCACTTGGGATTAGAACTTCATGGGGATTTGACAGGTACTGGGGCACTCCATCCAATGGCGGCTACATCTACTGGAGGCATACTCTTTATCCAACATTAGAGAGTACTTCCAGATAAACTTATAAAGAACAATGTTGGCTTAAATCTCAATCGAAGATATCTCCGTTGATGTTGGACCTCGAAGGTCGGACCAACCAAAGAAGACTCATGAGCATCTTACGTACCTACTAGTACTTTCAATGGAGTCCAGGCCTCATTGACAAGAGGCCAAAAGGTTGAGCTACCTGGATATCCTAGGCTGAGATCAAATTCCCCTCAAATGATGTCTTCAATAGTTGGAACATGTATGGGAAGAAAGGTGGCACACCGACAAAGCTTTTTGGGCCATTATTGATGAGGAAAAGAGCTAAATGATGTGGAGAAGAGGGTCTCCATCGACCAATGGGGTAAAGATCTACGGGACTCAATCTTGGACAGATCGAGGTGGAGGGATTGCTCGAGATGTGGTGAACATGCTCGGGAAGGAGATGGTCGCAACTATGGCGGTTGGAACAGTGGTGATATGATGTGGACAAGGGACAAGGCACAGGGTTTTGATGTACGCTAAAATTATGATTCAACACTAAAATATCAGTAAAATGCATGAAAAATGCAAAATAAAATGCTAAAGAAAATGCGAAAATAAATCTAACATAACTAAACCACAACATGTATTAAGAGACCTAGAGATGCCACTGTCACATCAAAGCTTAGAGTTGACGGGAACCATGCACTGCTACCCTTATCTACATCGTTGACCAAGGAGCTTTGCCTCATGTTACAATGGCAGCCTTCAACGAAGGGTATCTGGCATTTCGAGTGGAAAAGAACGGATTAAGAACTCAAAATGGCCTTAGGATGTTATTTATATATAAGCATGGTGGCTTCAAAAACATAGGGTTTCTGATCGAACAGGTGCATGTATAGGAGCTAGATGAATGGTGTAGTGCAAGAGGTATGATGAAAATCGTTCATGATGAAATCAAAGTACATATAACCCCATATCACATGCTCTCAAAAGTCAGAGATAGGCGAGCATACAGTTGACAAGGGGTCAACATCGGTGTGCCTCTAATTGGCCCACGTCATCTACTAGAGGATAAAAATAAAATAGAAAATAAAAAAATAGAAGGTAAAATTGAAAATATATAAATTAAATAAAATTTAAAATATCAAAATATATTTTCTTATAAACTATTTTATTATAATTTTTATTTATTTTTATAACCTTGTGTATTAGGTATTATTATTTATATATAAAAATTTATTTACATATAATATGTATTTGTATTATTATTTTGTTATTTATGTCTATAATACCATAATTAAATATTTATTTATTTACAATATATTTTAATACATATTAAGTTTTTTATTTAATATTTTTATGGTTTTATTTATATATTTAAATTAATAAATGTATAAAACACCATAAATATATTATGCCTATGTATTTATGTATATTGATTATTTTAGGTATTTTTAAGAGGTTTTAAAATTTATCTGTATTTTAAATATGTATTATGTAATATATACAATTATTTAAAAATATAAATAGATTGAATATATGTACAATAAATATATTGGCGTAAAATACAATTCTACAAGTTCCTATGTACCCTAAATAGCCATCTTTTGCATCTTAATTCCAATTAAAATGAAACTACCTTAACTAAATAGATAATTTAATTTAAAATTCAATAAAGGTGAGTTTTGTTCCATATGAGATCATAAGGGGAAGAGATTGATCAATGGAGTTCTATTTAAAGCTTTCCTTCTAAGTAAATAGATTCACTTGTGCATGATGTATTTTTGCCAATTTAATTAGGGGTTTCACTATATTTTTGTATACTATTTTTCCTTATCTACCCCAACTTTATTCCATGTAGATCTAACTAATGTGTGACTTGGTCCTGGGGTTTAAGGTCAGTCAATGTATTTGATACTTCCTTTATTTTTATTTTCTTTTATTGCAGTATTAAATACATTTAATTGTACGTTGTATATAGTTAATAAATGGGTGTTAATTCATGCAAGTTAGTATTATTTACATTTGTTTATTTAGTGATTTAAAGCCTAAAATGAAAGAATAAAAGTGATGGAATAGAGATTCCTCAGGGATAGAATTACATATTGTAAAAAACAAACTAACTTCTACCTATTATTTTCTATACATAACTAACTACTTTCAAATTTTTTCTTTCTTTTATTTTCGTGTTTCATATTCTAACTAATTAGAAAAGAATAAAGGTTCAAAAAGATACAAAAAAACCAAGAAAAATGTACATTTTGACCTTGTACATAATGAACTAACATATGCATATTATCTCCTATATACATATTATAGTTATTTCTTAATCTATAAAAAATTGAAAAATGATATTACTATAAAATTATTTATCTAATATTTGAAAACTATCATATAGATACCTTATTAAATAAAAATCAAGAAAAATACAAAAGATAGAAAATCAAGTATTCCATATCTATAAAATAACACCAACTTTCCTCTTTTCACAGATGACATATCTGGGCTTCGAGCCCAACTTGAAAATTGTAGATATTATTGAGGTCTACAAAAATCGTGTTCAATTTTTTATTTGAGGTTATCTACTATATATTGTTTAACAATCTATTCTTCTATTATGATCAATAGATCGACGTGCCACATATCTTCGTGCGAGTAATCAGAACCATTCCACATCATTCTCACATATTGATCACTCGGTTGGCAGCACATTACCATTCCAGCAGCCAATCGCATTCAATCCTTCGTTGACCCACTTGGTCAACTATATCCTCCAACTTCACCCATTCTTAAGCTAACAATAATTCCTCATTCTCTCCAACTGAATCTTTGTCTCCAAATCATCAATTTCTCATAAAACACATCCCCTACATCTTCGACAAATCACATAACACTTCTTCCTCTACAAACCTGATCCAAGATTTGATATCATCCAACACCTAAGTGCAATCACTTCATCGATGCTCAATCGTGTGTAGACCAGTCAACACCTCCACCTTTCCAACTGGTCGTGCGCCTAAAATCATGGAAGAAATCCCATTTTTCACCAAGGCCCTATGATTAATAACATTAGTGATCTCAACCATTCAATATACTCGTAGTAGAATACATACCATTACTTGAGGATTCAACCACAATCGTCGGAGGCATACTCGAGCACAAATGCACAATCTGATATCTACAATCGAACGAAGTAAAGCCCAACCATGTGGCTTCATTTCATCCAAATGGAGAATTTGATCCCATCTAGCAAATGCAATTAGAGTTCAAGTCACATGCATGTTGTTTGTTCATTGGTCGAATTGCAAGGATAGCCTCACAAACTTCTACAAAGTACAAATTTATTCACGCAATTCTGGAAAATTTTATAGAAAGCCAGCCACAATTCGATATTACATATATGTCCATGAAAGATAAGTTGAAGTTCTATTTTATTTACTTATAGTTACACTTATACCCGCTCTCCTGGCAAATTACCCATTATGAAATGTCCTCCAGGTTCTGACATTTGCACATAAATTCTTGAAGTTAAGTATTAAGAGCATCTTTTATCACATTTTCACCCTTCTTCTCTATTGAATATCTCTCTACTTCTTTATCAGAAAATTGCATTTGTATCATATATCATATAATAGCTCATATAATTCTCTATTTGGTAACATATTCATCATATTTATTGGATCTAAATTGAAATGCTTATTAATTTTTTAATGCAATCTATATTTTGAACTTATTTATTCATTATAATTCATATTTATTCAGAAAACTGTTGAAAAATAGTCTTTGTAAAGATCCTGAGATAATGAATTTTTCTAGTATTGGAATTTTGAAACTTCTTTGAAAATTATGCTCAGAATAAGCTTTTCTTCATATTCCTTAATTGATACTTTTAAGATAAATAATTAATCACATTTCAGAAATATATTTTTTCCAAGGTACGTATTTGATTTTCTATCAGATGCGATTTTTAAAGAGTTAATTGAATTGGTTTCCTCTTCTTAAAAATAAAAAATATTAAATTAGGGGTTTTATATATTTACATTTTAGTTTATCATATTAATTTCAAAAAATTTAAAACAATTATCTTATATTATTTTTATTATAATTTGTATATCATATTTTTAGTTATCCAAAATATTGTATTTTCATTGTTACTTCTAAAAAATTTCAAAAAAAAAACAACTTGTATCATATTTAATCATTATTAAGTGAAAAATAAAAAAATATAGTTTTTGGATTCTTCATTGCATGTAGTTTAAGGAAAAATTATTGTTTTCATATTTTGTACTTTACTTGATCAGCTAGTGAGTTATGCAAAAATAATTAATTCCCTTGTACTCATTAGTGTAGTTTCTTTTCTTTAAACTAATTTTCTTATAAAAATTAAAAAAATTACAAAAAATATAGTATAAAAAATATAAACTATAAAAATATAAAAATTAAAGTTTAAAGCTCCAAAAAATAGTATTGTGTTTTGGTGCGCATACTTGATAATTTCACATGGATTTGGAAACACATTAAATCGATGGAAATTATATCAAAAATTATTGCAGCTTCCTTATGTTCAACCTTGGAGTTCACCATGTAAAAAAATTAATAGAAAAATTCATTTAAGCTATTTTGTGGTAATTTTGATCTATCCCTAATCATCCATGCTATAATATAAGAATGACTCATTAATAAAAGGTGGCAGAGGTTTTTCACCTTCCCCACACAGGTAGTCTCATGTATGTTACAAAGAAAATAAATCGTGTTCTCATTTTTTTCCAACACGTATACTCACATAATCCCCATAGGAAAGTTCTTAGAGAAGAAGGACTCATCCTCAATGAAAGTGACATCCTTACTCAAACGATGTGCCAGAGAGTCATAACTTTTTTATCCTTTTTTGTGTTCCAGAATAGATAAGAAAGATGCATTTTGTGGCCCTTGGGTCCAACTTTTACCATCCTGGTCCAGAGTTATGAAGCACAAGACAAATAAAAAGCACATGCGTACAAATTGAAGGGAGACGTATCCACATGAATGAAATAGAAAGTATTTCTCTTCCGTTTCATGATATAACGTGCCCAATTTATTAGATATCCAAAAGTCAATACGGCTCATCTCCAGAAATTCTTTGGCACATTTTGTTGGAGGAAGAGTGCTTTGGTGGTATTCATAAGTGATAATTGTTCCATTTAGCAACCTCATTCTATTGTGGCATGTAACTACACAAGGTTTCAAGAATGATAGCCTATTGGCCATGAGATCCCACGGTGAGCCATTATGAAATAAATGTTATTGCGAATATCATTCCCTAATCTATAATGAATAATTTGCATGATAGGTTCCTCTGTACAGTTAGGGTTATGTACCATGGCCATATTGACGATCATACACCTATTGATTCAATTGATGAATCATAGAGGCTTGTGCTTGTACGAAGGTCTAAAGAGTTAGATTGAGGACTCATCAAGCACCGTCAAATGATTATTAAGACAGGATGTCTAGCCTGAGAAGGAGATGGCAATACTTTCTCTAAAGGATGATATCTACCTGACATCTTGATGTAGGTGCTTTGCATAGGAAAAGAGGTTAGGAGGTGTTACATAAGTTAGGTCAAAGAGTTGACTTAATGAGATCGAGATAACCGAATACCTATGTCGTATGTTGTCACGATATAGGCATGCATCCTCTCATCGGAGACAGATGTGTTACTATATGTCTAAGTATGTACATTTGGCATACCAATAGGTAGATGACCTAACCAAGGTCTATACACTAGTGTGCTGGTGTGCATGCAAGTAAATATGACTAATACGATCTCTTAAAGGGATCATATATGTCCATTGTAGAAACAGAAGACATGAGCTCACTCATGGGATGTTGGGATGAGTCAAATTTTGTGCACGGTCGTCTTGTTTTGAAAGCTTGACTAAATTTAGAGGTTTGACATATACTTTTGAATAGTATATAATCAACACATGGGTATGATATATGCTTTTGGAACGTATATGATCGATACCAACTCCTAATGGTCAAATGAAAAACTTAATGACAAAAACCTGAAGTAGACAGTGTAAAACAGATCTAAAACTTCTTGTTTATTCTTGGTCTTTCAGTATGCATGATGTCATGTATTAAGAATATCTGAGGGTGATGGGATCATAAATGATTATATAACCACGATGCTGCCATTCCTAGGGAGTGATGAAACGGGTCTATATTTAATTGACTCCTCTCAGTTGAGAAGCAATCTGATCTTGGTCCAAAAGGTGGACACTGATCTGAATGTGATTCAGATGCAATGAGAATATTAGATTTGCGGTCTTGATTTAATTAAGCATCCATGAGAGGTTCACTGGATCTAAATTTGAGATGCGATCTCAATGTTCAAGACACTATACGTGGAACAATACAATCGCCCGATCCTTATCTCCAAATATCCGCGAAGAAGGCTCATTATCCTTGAAAGAGTTCATGGATAATTTCACTATTGACATATGTATCTGAGCATTGAGAAAATTGATAATTAAATGCATTTAATTATCATGAATAATATGAATTTGATTCATATTATAAGGAGAGTTATCTAAGACAATTGAATGTGATTTAGTTATCAAATATGTAAATAATGTGAATGTAATTCATATTATTTGAGCATATGAGAATGGAGATACAAGATGATTAAATGTGATTTAATTATCATGGTTATCAGTAATGTGGATAACACTATCAAATTCTTCTTATATATTATAAATGTGATTTATAATGTATTATAGAGAAAATATTGTGATTTATATTTGTTAATTAATTATTGATGTGAACTAGATTCACATTGGATGATTAATTGAAAATATAATTTACATTTTGTTTTTGAATGTGAATGTGATTCACATTTTTTCAATGGTATGATTGCAATAATTATGAATTATTTTGTGAGATAATTTACAAAAAATGTTGCTATAAATCTTGAAGATATAATGAGATCTCATGAGATAATGAGATTTAGACAATTGACCTATTCTACCTTAAGAGGGTGGACAATGATCAACATCCAGTGGGATTGAGGGACCGCCCTCACCCCCCCACACACACACCTTTAGGGGATATGGTCAATCTTCTCATTATCTCCAATATTGATTAATTAATTTGATTTAAAAATAATTTACATTGATTTACTGATATATACTAATCTAAATTGGTTGTTGTTGTGTTTTTACAACAAGATCATGGCCACTGAAAGAAATACAAATCAATCTCATCCATTGATTTTGTGTTGTCCATGGATTGAGATCCATGGATCCCAAGATACTATATAAGAAGAGGCAACCCTTATTCTTCACATGACAATAAGAGATAAAACATATGCTCTCTCTCTCTTTCTCATTATCTGCATGCCTAGTCTCTCTCCCTCTCTCTTTCTCGTGGTCGTCCACCTTGATGCCCTAGAAGAAAGACGTCATTGTCGTAACATTGTAGTTATGCTGCCGGATTGTTTGCTCATGGATCTTTGTATCCTTTAAGGCATCTCACTCGTGAAGAAGACATCAGATCTCATGTGAGAAGAACAAGAGATTTTCCTCTTGTTTCATCAACATGAAATGCGAGGAGCACACATCTCATCAATGCGCTCGCAAGCATCACCTCCGTCGGATCAGACTTGAGACAAGAGGTCTCCTTCTTTAGAGACTCGATCACAACCACGCATCAAGAGGTAATCCTAATACTTGTTTGTGGTTTATATGAAATGATCCAAGAATTCTTTCTATATCATGTGGTTTCATCGAATTAATTTTTTCAAATTCCACTGCCTCTCGAGCAAGTAGTGTGACTAGTCGCTTCCAATCACATTTGATGGATCCTCACACTTCTATGATGCACTTAAAGATTCTCCCATATCCTTTATGTGGTATCAGAGCCATAGGTTGAAGTTTTTGGATATGACTCATAAACTTAAGATGACGTGGGCAAATAAAAGTTGTGTGAAGGTTCATCGCATTTCATTCATGCAACCCTTTTTTGTGATTATTTTTGGCCCTGTTTCAAATGTTTAAACACGAAATTATCACTTTGATAATGTTCCCCATTAAATACAAACCATGGGATTTGAGTTTGTGTGATTCTAAGTCCGATAACTCAGGCTATGGTCATTTTAATGAATATATATCCATTGTTACATGGATGGTGAATCTTGACGTAATTAATGAGTTAGTTACAATTTAAAATGCTTATAAATGTATTCTAATCACTTGAGTTCCATTATAAATCAAATTAGCAAACTTTGAAAAACCATTTTTGTATGATTTGTATTTAAATTGATTGAGATATGCTAATTTTAGTATGCAGGGGTCACTGATGGAAATTACGTACTTGATTATGAACCTTGTGATTATAATTCAATTTAAATTTATGAAAATTAATGGTTGATTTCCTGATATAATTATTGATGAATATTTTTGAAATATTAAAAGATGATTATTTCTTTGAATGACATTGACCATAAAGAAATTTGATTAGATATGATCTAGATCACAATTTGTTATACGAAACTTCCAACAAACATTATTTTCTTGAATAGGATAGGGGATTTGTTTAGAAAATCTCCTTATAATGTTAATAAAAAAACTGTTTTATTATTGTTATAAGGTATAACGTCAGTTGAAAGACCGATTATCATCTCAAGTACAAAGTGATCAATTTGCATTATCCTGACTTGGCAGATATGGTGTCTAGTTGAGGAGCGTTGGCGTAGCAGGTTACTCTATGAGTAGTCTGTCCAACTCTCGTCGGTACTGGCCATGACAGCGGGCAAGGAAGGGATAATGTTTGAAGGGAATCGTGATGTATTTTTCTAATTATTAAAATTTGAATAATACATATTTTGATATTATACCATCCTTCAAGTAATAATTAAAAATTGTTTCTTGGTCAATTGATTGGCTTGATAATTGATTTTATATGATTAATTTAATTATATCTAATTAAAATTATACACTCTATCATGAATAGGTTGTAATTTCCCATAGAAGAATTAATTTTGCGAATATGATTCACAATAATTAATTAAAATTTGAACATGATATGAAGGATCACATAAGTGACATCCATGGTCTCCTGTCAAGGTGAAGGGTTCCGTTGCCAGGGATAGTATGTAGGATATGCCCGTCCAAAGTGACAACTTCTACATGCAAGCGCATATGGATCGGGCTCTTTGCTTCTCGAAAGAGTAAGGACATATGCGTTAATGACCCCAATATAGGGTCCTCATATTATTGGGGCAATATTGGTTTGTGCATATCGAGTTGTAATCATGTTGAGGTTGGTTTAATTAATGATGGGTTAGGGGTGGTGGGCTTGGGGGTTAAAGACTGAATTGGGAATGCAAGTTGTACTTGCAAGGCAGAATATGTTCCAGCTTGTTTTTATCGAGTTACAGGTTCTCATATTATTGGGATATGACAAAGATAAGGAAGTAGATCCCAGATCTTGCTTGAGATATAATGGTAAGTGTATCTCTTACATTGAAATTGATAAAGGGAATGAAGTTTCAATGTTGACAAGGCGAGACAACTTTGATATAAAAATTCCTATATCAATGTAAATTATATATTTATATATATATATATATATATATATATATATATATATTTATGCAAATTTCTTATTTCAGATAATCCTCATTAAAGCCACTCAATACTATAATCAGTAATGACTACTAAAACCATCATGGATTGGATCTATGATCAAGATATTGTACTTGCAGTTGGACACATAATGTTTGTGGTTTTAATGTGCCAGTTTTCTCATAATAATGAGGAATGACAATTAAATTGATAATAGGACAACAACATAGGGTTTGTGTGTCTCTATGGTCTTGATTGCTCATCGAATGTACTTTAAAAGTGACATGTTGATGATTATCATAATTGTCAAATAATCATTATAAAATCTGAGCAGATGTTTCCATCATACATATGTGCTCTTGATATTTAATAATGAATGACATGGCTCACTGCATCATGTAGAATGGTGGTTCTATAAGAGATTATGTATTCAAAATGTTTGGGTACCTACCTGAACCTAAGTCTTTAAGAATTATGATGGATGTAGATACGATGAGTTTCATCATTCTACTGTCTAAGCTCAAGTCATTCATGAAGCTTCATAATATCCATATTGTATCATTGGAATGAATCATGTATAAATGTTGAAATACTCTTACAATGAACTTATTTGAATTCAACATAAGAGATCCTTTATCTTAAGCAATGGTTATTTATAGATGAAGAGAGAACAGTGGAAGTGTGGGTTGGACCCAAGTAAGAAGGAAAGTAAAAGAGTTGATTGTACTTCTGTGAGTTCGAAAGAGTTGGATGAATGCGAATACTACAAAAGGATTGATGTATTGATAGTATAACTATCTAGACTATCTAAAATCCTTAGAGACTGATTCAGATAGTGCATCGGAATAATGTTCATATAATCACTGAAATTGATTTTATTATTTGAAAAGATCATATTCTTATAATTGTATCTCTTTCTTTTAATAACACTTGCAATTGGTTTCATATGTCTTAGAAGACTAGAAATTTTGATCTTAAGATTTATTAGTCATCCTCATGGATATTGATGCAATCTCTATTGGACAGATAGACTTCAAATTTTTAGTGGGAGAGCCCTTAGTCATAGAGAATGTATCTATAATCTAGACATTATAATATACTCATTGTTTATTTCTAAATGCCGGGAATAAATATAATTTCTGAAATAGATCTATCAAAAAGAGTTATGATGGATATATTTCATAAAGTAATGTAACATCTAGAGGACTCTACTAAATTAGAATATTAATGAATGGTTCATTAACATTTCTAATACTAAAAATTAAACTTTGAAGATCAATATGTGGATGAAGGTCATTTGACAACGATCTGGCATCAAGCCTTGGACATTTGTCTATTGATAAGATGAATAGACTAGTAAGATATTGAACTTTAGATTGTCTAAAGGTTCAAAACTTGCATACTTGTGAATATTGTATAAAAAAAGAATTGTCCAATGCACCCTTCTTTGGGAATGCTGTAAGATATCAAGGTATTCAAGATCTCATACATATCGATGTATGTGGATCATGTGTATCATAATAAACATTGATGATATGTGATATCATTCGATGATTATTTGTGATAAGAAATTTCTTCCCTTCACCTTAGAAACCTTTGCATTGTTCAAAGATTTCACAATTTTTGTTTAGAACCAAAGTTTGAAGGAAGAAGAATGAATTTTATCTAACCTACGTAGCATGTACCAGTTATATGAATTCAAGGATTAACTTATGAAGAAAGGAATATCATTTCTATATCAATCCTCCTAGTGCACCTGAACTCAATGGAGTTGTAGGGATATCAAATTGGATCGTGTGTGACACGATTTGATTAATGATGAATCTTAGAATTATTACCACTTAGTTTCAAGGTGTATACGTAGCACATACTACAATATATATCCTTAATAAGGTTCCATGAAAGTGTTTAAGTCAAAAGTCGAGCGGTCTTTTCTTGCACAAAAGGTCGGAACACAGTCGTCGGGTTGACCACACAAAACTCGGATTAAAACAATTAACCCACAAAATATAATCAAGAAATGAAAAGCAAGAGTGGAGTTAAAATTTATTATAACTCTACAACAAAAACGTGTATAGGTGTAGAGTATGTGCAAGATTGGTGATTATGAGTATTTACCTATATGTGCTTTTGTGGGTTTTAATTTTATATTTGATATTTTATTTTTGATTTTATATATTTTATATATTTTTGTTTTTAATTTTTCGATTTTATATTTTATTTTTATATTTTTTATTTTATATATTTTCTTTTTCTCTTAATATATATAAAGTTATATATATAATATATATATACACAAGAGGGGCTTGGATATATATATAAATATTAGAAAAAATAATCAAAACAGGGTAAATAAATTTTTGCATTTGAGATAATTTTTTACGATTTTTAAGTTTTTTTAAGAAAGTTTGCGAATTTTTATATGTTTTTAAAGTCAAAAGACCCAAAATTAAGGTTTAAATAATTACCTAAATTTAAAATGGAGAGAAAAAATCAAAAAATAACAAAACCTCTCCAAATTAATTTTATTATAAAGATAATATATATATATATATAAATAGAAAATAGAAAATAGTTTTTTACGGGATTTCTTGGAATTTTCTCGATTTTTATAGAGGTTTTTAGGGTTTTTCTATTTTTTGAGTTTTTTTATTTTTTATGGATTTTTTATCTGTAGTTGTAAAATAAGTAGGTAAATATAAAATATATTTTTTTGGATTTTTTCAAAAAAATATATTTTTTATGGATTTTTTAGTGCAAACATGGATAAAAATGACACTTTATGATTTTTAATAAATAATAAAACCTCCTAAAATTACAAACTAAAATAGCATTGAATCTATATGCATTCAAGAACTAAAGTCTATTTTTTTATTTTTTAGAGCAATATAGATGTATGAAATAATTGCAAGAAATAAAGACACACTACACTGCTAGTAGTAGCAAAAATATAAATAACAGAAGTTCCAGGGGCCAAAGTGCAATGTTCAAAAACAAAATAATGAACGTGCTCAGAAAAACAATATTAATAGAAATATGCAAAGCCCCGGGGGCACTGCTGTAAAATCACTGCCCTTACGTATATGCACACATGAGCCACTAGGGGGACCAAAATGCAATTTCTCAAAAACTCAGGGGTCTCCTAACAATTTTACCAAAAATACAACACTTAAGTAAAAAGTTACTGGACTAATTAGAAATACAAGATATTCTAAGGGTTGCACTGCAAAATCACCACCTCACATGATGTGTCACATAAGGTGACAAGGCTAAGACCGAAATGCAAATCTAGGAAGTACGGTGGCCTATGCATAAATATTACAAATATTTTTAACACAAAAGAATGTTTTTGTATGAAATATAAATTACAAAAAGGTATTATGGTGTGACTGTAAAATACTCAAGCAAGGCGGGAGGCGACGGCTCAGATGCTTCCACTTATGCCACGTGTCGACCCCTCATGCAATGATGACGGTTCGTGAACTACGGTTGGGATTAGATCATCTTTTGGGGAATCAATGGTCGTGGAGGGCTTGATCGGACGGTGGTAGTGTAGCTGGAAGAATAGGGGCGAATCAAAGGTGTTGGAGGCGCTTAGATGAACTCACGAAGAATACGAGCGACACGAACTTCGAACGGCAAGATCTCCTCACATCAGCATCGTTCTGGCACACTGAAGGGTAATGCAGGTTCCTAGGAGTGTTCCTTGTTGTTCGAAGTCATCAAAATGCCCAAGCAATCTCCAGGGTGCCTCCATGTGGGTAAAGAGAATCTAGCACCTCCTTCTACGTGCAGACTATAAAAAACCAACCCCAAACATGGTTATAGAGTTCCCTAGTTCTGCAGAAGAGGTTAGCACACACAAAAGAGGGCTTTTGGGCTTTTATTAGCAGAGGAGTGAGTCGGGTGCGTTGGGTAGAGGTGCTTTCGCATGGACTAACCAGAAAAAATCCCTGGAAAAATTTTAATAAATTTTATTCAATATAATAATGTATTTTATTAAATTTAAGTTATAAAAAAATATTTATTATTCTGAAATATTTTATTATGATATTTATTTATTTTTTTAAGTTTATAATGACAAGTTACTTTTAGGAACTATATATAGTTATATTGATCTATATATTTTAGTCTTTTTTTTTATTTTATATTTTTGATTTTTTTAGTTTTTATTTATTTTTTATAAATTTATAACTTATTTTGAGATACATCGATATATTTTTATTTTATTCTTTTGATATATTATGTACACTTAAATAAATAGTTGTATTATCTATATAGGTATAGATATAGGTATTTAACCTATGTATTTTCTATAAATATTTTATTTTAGAATTTTCTAAGTGTTTTATTCCTATTTTAAAATGAACGTATATTATAAATAATATTTACAAAATTATAAAATTAGAAAATTAGAAAAATAAGGAATAATAAATAAAATGAATATTTTAATCAGTATAAATATACAATAGGGGTCCAAAATCTAACTTTCACATCTTAACTCAAAAAAATATGAAACAACATTCATGAAATATCTTATTAAAAGTTATATACAATAAATGTGATTTTGATATATTTTGAGTTTTTGTTGGATTGATATGGATCTGAGAAGTTAGGATTATGGATTCTTATTTAGATTGTAATTTGTACATTGTATAATATTTTTTAGTGAAATGAATTTTGTAATTTTCTATGTACTATTATCTACAACTTTCATGTACAAATCTTCTTTGTTTGAGGTATAAAAAGTGGAACTAAAAATGGGTCCCAAAAAATGAATAAAAATTAATTAAATAAAGGGGATTTTTATTGTATTTTGCCCCTTATCTCCCACTATTTCATCCCTTGTCGACATAGTAAACTAGATGCCCAGATCTCGGGGTTTAGGGTCATAAAATATTTTTAATATTTTATTCTTTTTCTTTTCTTTTCTTTATTCTACAATCTTGGCATTAAAAATTGTATTTTATACACTATTTACACAATTATGCATGAATGCTAAAATGCCTAAATTAAGGGTACTTACGTGCATTTACTAGGGTTTTTAAGGTCAAAATGATAGAATAAAGTTGTTGAAATGGAGATTCATCATCCTCCTATTCTTTTCTTTGCTAGTCCCTATAAAACACTTATGCAATAAGTGTAGAAAATAAAAACAAAGAAAAGAAAAAGAAGAAATATGGATTAAATGTAATTATCAAGCTTGTCATCGTAAAATTAAAGTTTGGAGCTTAAGTCGGACCTTTGGAATTTTAGTGTGGGCAGAATCTTAGTGGGAATCAGATTTGAAATCCAACAGCCTTCGAGAATCCCAAAATTCTGCTCAACTCCTCTCAATATCCATGTTAGAATACTTAAGTTCATATGAAAACCCTTATGACTATGAACCTAACTCGTATAGTGTAAATGATAGTTGCTCTCCCCAACTGAAATGGCAAAGAGACTGACTTCTCTAGAATGACAACCCAATGATTCCCCAATCCAGCAACTCCTTCCTCGAGGGGTGGGGTATTCCCTTCTAAGTTAAAGTGACAACCATCTCAAGAGGAGGGGGTCAAGAGAAGAATGGACAGTAGCCAATGTATCTACCTATCCTATAATGGAAGATCAATGTAGCCAAGTCATCCAACTGCAGGCTCACATATATGACTTTGAAGCTCAAGCTTCCATATCGACTATACAAATATATACACTCTGGCATGCATTTTATTTTCAATCGAGCATGTCCTCTTTTTGGAGTTTTTGCTTTTCCTTTTTTTTAAATACTATATACAACAACATTTACATAAGGAGTTTTTCTTCTTGAGCCAGTAGACTATCTCTCTTCTGAAGCATTATTGAAACCCAGACTCTCTTGTATTCAGAATCCATCATCACTGGACAGGTTGAGGTACACTTCCCTCCCTAGAGGAGGACAAATGTTTCCACTTGTGTGCATCTCATACCGGAAAATTCAATCCCCTCACCACTCCAACTGAGTTGAGCCAAGTGAAAGGAGCATGTGTCCAAGTCAGGTCATTATTGACAAGAATCTTGTGTGTGCTCCAAAAAACCCTACTTAGGTTGTCAAGAATCCATTGAACCAAGTCTCACGATCCTCAAAGAATTAAGTCAACTAGACTTGAAATACCTCAATTCCAGCTCCTATAAGGTTCCTATTAATTAGGTAGATTTAAGGTCCAACCAAGCTCCAATCTTTGGATTTTACATAGACTTGTTTAATTATCAAACTCAATCTGAAAAATGCGAATGCTATGGAAATGTTATGCAGAAATTTTTCTTGTGATGCAATTTTCACAAATTTTCAACTTTTTATGGATTTCTGAAAAGACCATGCATATGCATTTTTTGTATATTTTTTTCAAAAAGATTTTGCAAATGTTTTTGGTATTTTTAATTTTTCCAATGTTTTATTGGTTTTTGAAAACAAAAGATTTTGGATAAAAACTAGGTACAAATATTTACACGGAGATGCATATTATATTTACAAGAATTAGGTGTTTAAGAATTTACAAATGGTAAGTGCACAATTATATATATACACATAGTTTAATGAAGAATTTTAGTTTGATGCATATATTCCTTAAACTTATTTGAAATCATTTTAAAAATTTTTTGAATAACTATAGTCCAAAATATTTTTTATAAATAATTTTTACAAACACTTTGAAATCATTTTGTAAAGATTTTCCAAACAGTATATATAGATTTTTCAAATATTTTTGCAACCATTTTTCAAACCATTTGCAAATAGTTTTTCAAACATTTTTATTTCACGCAAAGAAAATAAATTTTTCAAAACAAAGCCATTTTACAATGGTTGAAAATATTTAACAAAATGTTTTCCAACCAGTTTTCAAAATATTTTTCAAAACATTTTTCAAACTATTTTTCAAACATTTTGCAAAAAACATTTTTTCCTTATTTATTAATCAGTAAATATAAACAGAATTAGAGGAATTATAGACGTATTTTTATTAAGTGGTTTCAATGAATTTTAATAGTAATTAGCCATAATTATTAAAAAAATGAAAGTACGAATTATGGCTAAAGGTATATACGGAGTATATACGACCCCCTATACTTAGCTTGAGTTATGTCCTCATAGATCAGAGAGAAAAGAGAAGACATAACTCGTACTGAGTATAGAAGATTCTAAAGAATAAATGAATAGAGAAATGAACGAACGAATAGGAAGTGGATCATCCCACTATTTTTAGGATCAGATAATCCTGAGTATAGAAGACTGTACAAAATGTAGGGAGGGTCAAGGATGGGAATGAACAGATCGTACTCATACTGTCTCCCCCTATAATTACGGTAAGATATCCCTAAGTATAGAAAAGGAGAGGAGACATTGGAGATGACCAAAGAAGGAAAGTAATCAGGGTGCACACCCCCCTATACTTAGGACAAAGTACGTACTGAGTATAGAAAACTAGCACAAAGGGGTGCCACCTTTTTGGTAGACGAATAAGATAGAAATAGAAAAGAAGAAAAGAAGAAAAGAGATGAAGATGGACGAAGGAGAGAGGAGGATATACACATCACTCCCCCTATACTTAAGGTAAAAGAGGCCCTAAGTATGGGCAACAACAGGAGCGATGAAACAGAACAACGAAGGAACACTCAGATCATCCACCCCTCTCCCCCCCCCTCCATACTAAGGACAAAGTACGTCTTAAGCAAGGCATACACGAGAATGGGGTGGATGAGCAATACGCAAGATGGACGAAGGTAAACGAAAGATAATGTGTAATAGAGTAGATATACAAAGGATCAAGAAGGTCGAAAGCAAACCTTGTCGTGGGACCACTGAGGAATAGATCTGAGATAGTGCAAGTCGACATCGGGGTCCTCAAATGACACAACCCGATCAGGGTCGACTGGGTGAAGGTCATCAATGGTCATAGGGTGTGAAGGCACAGACAGGTTTGTGGAAGAAGTACATCTAGGTCCGGCCTTGGGTGTCTCGCTAATGTCATCGTGAGAAGGGACGAACTCATCATCGGAAGAGGTGTAGTCAGTGTTGTCCTGTGAGGTCTCCTATAGGTCAAAACCAAAAGGAACGAACTCATCTGTGGAAGTAGTCGAATCATGTTCATCCTTAAGAGTCTCAATAGAATCATTATGTTCATTAACATGCCTGAATTACTGAATAAAAGAAACCAAATCAAATTCGGTCTTAGTCTCATCAATATCTGCCCTCCGCTCAATGGTGTCAATCATGTAAATCTCGTGGATGTCATCAACACATTACCAAGTCCAAGAAGAAGGAACTCCGAGGTCCATGCTTTTCGAGTCTTCCTCCTTGGAGAGGAATTCTCGGATCTCAGTGGAATCCAGTATACAACAAAAATATCTGATAGTATAAGGTCACAATCCTCGAGGTCATCAATGATATGTGTGGTCACATCAGGTGCAGGTCTTTTATCAGTAGTGGGTGTGGTGATTAACACTTCGCTCTTGTCAATAGGACAAAAATTAATCTACCTTGATCCATAGTCAATAATGATCCTCACAGAGGTGAGGAATGGTCATCCTGTGATGATTGGAGAGTGCTCCCCTGTGGAGGTCTCCATGGGCAAGACAACAAAATCAACACTATAGTTCATGCCCTGAATTGAAATAACGATGTTCTCTAGAATACCCTTCAACCTCTTGATAGATCCATTGGCAAACTTTACTATCATCTGGGTCATCTTTAGAGGTTCTAAATAAAGATACTATACCAGCGAGAAGGGCATGATGGTAATAGAAGAACCACCATCGAGCAGAGTGTGATCACATGTATGGTTAGAGATGGTGCAACTAATGAATGGTGTAGCAGTGTTCCTTTTCCTTGGAATAGGATCGTGTGTGATGGCATGGGCAGTGGCCATGGTCAATATATGACGCTCAGATATGTGCCTCCACTTTCTCTTCTTGGGTTGAAGAGCAGATAAACGGGTCATGGCCTGTTAAAGTGGGGCACGGATCATATCATGAATGGTGGCCACCACTTTGGGTTCAGTCAATAATTTTTTTAATTTTTGGACCTTCTCCATACAAGGGAGGAGATCAGAATTAGCATATACATGAGGAATGCCAGTAGTAGACTGTACAGTGGCATCCTCGGAGTCAAACGTAGGACAAGGTGTAAATGAATGTGCGAGTGAATGATCAAACAAGTGCTCCCTCTCCTCACAGTCTGAATCAACCATGGCTCTCCCAAAATCTTTTTGAGTTTTAAAATTTTCACATTATTTCATATTTTTGGCGATTGCAAGTTCTCATGATAATCCATAAATGAATCCAAATCTTCAAGGAATTGAGCATCATGTTGGATCTTAATTATGCTAACTATATCATTCATCCTCGAGTTCATATGCTCCATCATTTTATTCAAGATTTCAAGTGTGGAAATCATCGGAGGTGATTCTAAAATCTCAGTATCGGATGATTGGGATAAGGTGGTGGGTGCGGACAAAAATCACATTCCAAATCAAGATAATCTAAGAAGAGCAGGTTGTCAAAATGTGTTGGAGATGGTGGTGGAAATGATTGGTAAAGGTAAAAGTTTGAGTTCTGAAATAGTGGGTCTGTCGGATATGTACAAAAATCATGAGCAAAGTCCTCGTGGAAAAAGAGAAGTGGACCGACTTGAATGAACGAGAGATCCTCAAAATCCGGACAAAAAATGCTCCAGCCATCCATCTTGAAACAAGAGAAAAGTGATCAAGGGAGCACGATGGTCATGTCAAGAGAAATGAGAAAAAGGCGCAAATGCACAGAGACAATCGTGAATGCACACAAACTTTCACAAACAAACTTAAACAATACAAACCCCACAATTCACCAACCCAGCTCAATAGAGACCGTAAAAGATCAATCTTTTTATCTTGTTTGTTTTAGAGTTAGGTGAGACTCAAAATATTGTACAAACACTTAGGTTGGCTTAGATGGGATTCGGGCACTAACCTTCGTGTGTATGCGAGCAATGTAAAACGAATACAATGAGGGAATTGCCCGCCCTAAGATAAATATTTTTCTTTTTGGTCAAATTTTAGGGTCAGATAGTTTTAGCAGCCCTAATTTTATTGTTATCACTTTTTTGGATTTTAGTGAGAAATGCATGCGCCTAACGAGGAATCAATTCTTTTAAGCACCTAGGTTCTCAAAATTAGAGGTAGAGAGGCGGAAAAGCAATGCAAGTGACAAAAACGATGATGGATACTAAAGCGTAAATGCTCACCTGGCCTCTAGCACTCTACATGCAAGAATGCTCAGCATAATTGAAACCTACACAATATGCAAATGCAGACCAACGAAATTGCCCTAAATTTAGTAATTGTTATTCGTGAAGTACCAATGCTAATGACTTAGGATGGAACTAAGAGTCCGATCTTAGAGTCTCCTTGATGCCCACAACATTGGGTCCTGCAGCATTATATGGAGGACTGTTGTGGCACGTGGTTCCAAGACTAAGTGAGAAGAAATTTATAATTTGACTAAGTCCAAAAGTCATTAAAGGTACAAGAAATTGTAATTAAGTGTTTGGCCTTAATCTATCGTCAAGAAACTCCTAAGACTAAGGGCTCAATCACATAAAAATAAAGAAAACAAAATCGAGAACATATAGGGAAAAAATGCGAAGAAAACGTGGCAAAACTGTGGTGAGCCTCCGAGTGAACAAACAATTGAAAATTGGGCTCCAATGTCTAGAGTCCAAAGTACTTGTATTATTACAATTAAAAGTTTCTCTCTCTCACTTAAATTACACAAATAAGTACTACAAAAATAAGTGCTAAAAAATTCTCTTAAAATACTCTAAGTTCTTCTTTGATGCTAGGTTAAAGCCACCTCACGTGGGTGCGTAGGCGCTCCTACAAGAGCTCCTCCCTCGATCCACATTCCTCATACAAATCCAAACAAGGAGAGTGGTTAGACAATTTAATAATCAATATCAAAATGAAGAAAAGAAATGACGTAGAAATATAGGGAAAAATCATACAATCAATCAAAATCCATTCTCCACGTTATTGCAACCCAGCAACAGTGCAATTTGTTTAAGCCAAAAATCGAGCGTTCTTATGATCCACACAAGGCAGGAACATAATCGTCGAGTCGGCCACATGAAATCCAGATTAAAATAACAATTCACTCACAACAGATAATTAAGAAATGAAAAGCAAATGCGGAGTTAAAATTTATTATAACTCTACAACAAAGATGCGTATAGGTGCAAGTATGTGTAGAGTGTCGAACACAGGGGACAATCAGGATAAATCAGGCAAAAACTGCAAAATTGGTGATTGTGAGGATTTATCTATACGTGCTTTTTGTGGGTTTTTTATTTTACATTTTATTTTATATTTTTGATTTTATATTTTTATATTTTGGATTTTAATTTATTGATTTTATATTTTCTTTTTATATTTTATATTATTTATATTTTCTTTTTCTTTTAATATACATAAAGTCATATATAAGATATATATTATACAAGAGGGGATAGGATATATATAAATATTAGCAAAAATAATTAAAATGAGAAAAATGAAATATTTTTTAGTTTTAGATAATTTTTACTATTTTGGAGCTTTTTTAAGAAATTTTGTTAAATTTTATATATTTTTATTGTCAAAAACACTGAAAATAAGGGTTTAATTAATTCTCCGAATTTAAAATGGACGGAAAATATCAAACAATAATAAAAAAATTTCCTAATTTTTTTTGTAATATAAATATAATAATATATATAAAAATATAAAATATAAAATAGATTTTTTGTGATTTTTTGAAATATTCTATATTTTTATAGAGGTTTTTATGATTTTTC
This sequence comes from Ottelia alismoides, assembly GCA_037367405.1. Lineage (NCBI taxonomy): Eukaryota > Viridiplantae > Streptophyta > Magnoliopsida > Alismatales > Hydrocharitaceae > Ottelia > Ottelia alismoides. Next base: position 1,606,194 of record JAZKJV010004119.1, on the reverse strand, counting down.
TATTTTTTTAGTTTTCTTTTATATTTTTTTGGGGATTTTTGTTCTAGCATTGACAAAGAAGTAGAAAAATATAAAATATATTTTTGGATTTTTTCTAAAAGGTTTTATATTTTTATTGATTTTTTAGTGCAAACAGAGATAAAAATTACACTTTTTATTTTAAATAAATAATAAAACCTCCTAAAATTGCAAACTAAAAATATATTATGAATCTATATGCAATCAGGAGATTAATTCCCTTTAAGAGAAATATAGATGTATGAAAAAAACACAAGAAACAAAGAGAAACTACACTACTAGCATTGGCATAAATGTAAATAGTAGGAGTTCCACGGACCAAAGTGCAATTTTCAAAAAAATAATGAACATGCTCAAAAAAGTTACAGTACTAAATAGAAATATGCAAAGCCCTAGGGGCACCGCTGCGAAATCACCACACTTACGTGTATGCACACGTGAGCCACTAGTGGGGACCAAAATGCAATTTCCTTAGAAACTCAGGGGTCCGCTAACAATTTTCTCAAAAATACAACACTTCAGTAAAAAGTTACTAGACTAATTAGAAACACAAAATATCCTAGGGGTCCGAGCGCAAAATCGCCACCTTATGTGATGCGTCACGTGAGGTGATGTGACTAGGATCGGAATACAAATCCAAGAAGTACAGGGCCCTATGCATAAATATTACAAAAAGTTTTAACAGTAGAAAAAAGTTCTTATACGAAATATAAAGTACAAAAAGGCATCAGAGTGTAACTACAAAATACCCAGCAAGGCATGAGGCGATGACTCTGAAGCATCCATTTATGCCATGTGTCGACCCCTCCTGCGATGATGACGGTTTATGAGATATGGCTAGGATTAGATCATCTTCCGGGGAATCAACGGCCATGGGGGCTCGGGAAGAATAAGGTGAATCAACGACGTTGGAGGTGCTTTGATTAACTCGTGAAGAACACGAGTGGGGCAAGCTTCAAGCGGCAAGATCTCCTCACAACATCGTCATTCTGGCACACTGAAGGGTACCGCAGATTCCTAGGAGCATTCCTGGTTGTTTGGAGGCTTCAAAATGCCCAAGCTTTCGTCGGGCGCCTCCACAAAGGCAAAGAGAATCCGGTGCCTCCAAGTACTTGCATGAGATCAAAAACTGACCCCAAATAGGGGTCTAGAGCTCCCTAGTCATGCAAAAGGGATTAGCACACACAAAACAGGGCCAGGGGCTTTTATTGGCGGGGAAGTGAGTTGGGTGCTTCTAGTGGAGGTGCTTCCTGTGTATGGTGAAGGCAAAGCACCTAAATCCTAATCCATGGTGGATCTTGTGGGTTGGAGTGTGGTGGAATGATCAGAAATGAAGGGGGAGCATGTGATGGTGGTTGCGAGGCGGTGAACAGTCAGAAACAGAGGGAAGGAGGTTCGTCGGAGATGAACTCCGGCGAACTTCGAAAGAAGGATGTACGACTAATGCGAGCAATGGGAGAGTAATTTAATGGTATAAATAAAACATAATGATTAAAACTAAGCCAAGATGCAATAGAAGTGACCTCAAGAAGCCAAAGACTGTGAGATGGGGACCTAGATGCCGGTGGTCAGCGAAGGTGGTGGAGACCGTTTGAGACACGAATGATCTCGCTCCCCAAGGGCTAGCGAAGGAGGTTGTCACACTTCTCATTCCGAGGCATGCGAAAAGGGGCAAAAACAAGGGTCAAAAGGATTCAAAATCGAAAAAGATAAATAGGGTGGCATACATACAAAGTGGTTGGAGAGGCTCAAAGAACGAAGCATATCTTGCGATGTAGTGGAGAAATCTTCGATACGAAGCCTAGGCGTGTAAGGGCAACAATTGAGGAGAAAAAGGCATGGAGGGCGCAATGGTGCAAGATGAAACCTCCAAAAATACTCAAAAATGAGGTGAAAAACAGTTCTGACAAGCATCAGACCTCGGTCAAGAGTTGACCGAGGTCAAAGAACGAGAGGATCTAGTTGATCCACGTGGACCAAGCAGAAAAAATCCCTCGAATAACATTAATAAATTAATTAAAAATAATAAATTATTTTACTATTTTAGGTTATAAAATAAGAAATACTTATTATTTTATTAAATATTTATTATGATTTTTATTTATTTTTTGAGGTTTATATTTACAAATTACTTTTTAGAGGCTATATATTGGTATATTAGTATAAATTTTAGTCTTTTATTTTTATTTTTAATTTTTTATTTAATTTATTTTTTTATAAATTTATAACTTGTTTTTAGTTACATAATTATATTTTTATTTTATTTTAATATACACTTAAATAAATAGTTTTATTTTAATATACATAAATATATTTTATATACACTTAAATAAATAGTTTTATTATCTATAAAGGTATAGATATATGTATTTTACCTACGTATTTTCTATAGATAATTTATTTTAGTGTTTTCCTTAGTGTGTTATTCATGTTTTAATATGCACATATATTATAAATAAATTTAGAAATTATAAAAATATAAAATTAGAAAAATAATGAACAATAAATAAAACAAATATTTTAATCGGTATAATTATACAATAAGGGTCCAAAACCTAACTTTAACACCTTAACTCCCAAAAATATGAAACCCCCTTTATTAAATAGCTTATTAAAATTTATACACAATTAAAGGTGATTTTAATATATTTTGAGTTTTTATTTGAGAGATATGGGTCTGGGAAATTGGGATTTTGGATTCTTATTTAGATTATAATTCGTACATTGTATATTATTTTTGAGTGAAATCAATTTTGTATTTTTCTATATAGTATTATCTACAACTTTCATTTATAAAACTTCTTTATTTGAGGTATAAAAAGTGGAACAGAAGAATAGTTCCTAAAAATTAATAAAATGAATTAAATAAAGAGGATGTTTATTTTATTTTGGCCCTTATCACCCCTTAGTTTAGTCCTTGTCTACCTAGTCATTGAGATGCCTAGGTCTCGGGGTTTGGGGTCATAAAATATTTTCAATATTTTATTCTTTCTCTTTTCTTTTCTTTATTTTATAATTTTTGCATTAAAAACAATAATTTATACACTATTTACACAATGATGTGTGAATGCTAAAATGCCTAAATTAGGTGTATTTACGCGCATTTACTAGGTTTTTTAAGGCCAAAATAATAGAATAAAGATGATGAAAGGGAGATTCATCAGCAAATAAGTTGGAATCTAGCACTAGAGAGTGCTAATACATTAGGAAAATAAAAGAAGGTATTGGATACCTACTTTGTGGCATCGAGATTCTTAAAAGATGTCATTTCTGAGAATGATATTATTAGAGGATGACTCTCTTGAGAATCGAGACGAAAACGAAGTTAAGGAAATTATTTAATCTTGACTAGATAATGAGGCTCCTGAAATCGAAAACTAAAAGGATAATTAAATATGAAATACACATACCTCTTCAAATGAGTTTGAGGATTGATTCCATGTGTCAGTTAAGTATGATAATGATCTGACTTCATTTGACGAAGCATTTAAGGATCATGACATGCAAAGATGGATGTTAGCAATATGTCTAAAGTAGACTTCATATTAAAGTGTTGTATATGGACCCTCGAGGATCCACCTATATGGGTAAGACCTGTTAAGGTATAAATGGTTCATCAAGAGAAAGAGGGAACCTGATGAGAAGGTAGGAACCTTCAAAGCACGTCTCGTATGTACAAACATGAAGAAAGAAGATGTCGCTTGCGATGAGACTTGCTTTCTAGTGGTCATGCTTAAACCCATCAGATTATTCTAACTATAGCTACACAACTTGACTATGACATATTCAAGAAGGAAGTTAAGATTGTATTCCTTTATGAATACCACTCTGAGGATATTCATATGAGGTAGCCCCAGGGATTCATCGTTGAGGAAAGCAAGTTGTGTAAGATTTAGGAACTCAATCTATGGACTCAAATAAGTTTCTTGTAGTCAGAACATCAGATTTGATGAAATTATTATTTTTGTAATTTCAGATAGAATGTTGATGAGCCATGTGATGGAGGATATGGCAAAAATCCTGAAGCGCATCACGGAAGCGTAATGATCACATCGAATGCCATCGGGAGCGACTAGTCGTACTAGTTGCTCGATGCAACGGAATTTAAAAAAAATTATGTGATGAAACCACATGATCCAAGAACACTTCTCGGATTGTTTCATATAAACCACAAACAAGTCATAGGATTACCTCTTGAAGCGTGGTTGCGATCGAGTCTCTAAACCAAGAGACCTTCTGCCTCAAGTCCGATCTGACGGAGGAGACGCTTGCGAGCGCGGGGATGAATCGTGTGCTCCTCACAATCCATGTTGATGATCCAAGTGGCAGATCTCTTGATCTCGTCACACTATATCCAACATCTTCTTCACGAGCGAGACATACCGAAGGAGATGGAGATCCACGAGTAGATGATCCGGCAGTATAACGACGATGCTGCGTCGATGACGTCTCTCATAACGGCTCCATGGTGGACAGCCATTATAAGAGAGAGATAGAGACTTGGTGTGTAGAGAAAATAAGAGAGAGAGACTCGTCGATTCGGTACAAGTTGAAGAGCAAGTCACACCTCTTCTTATATAGGATTTTGGCAGTCCATGGACCTCAATCCATTGACAACACATGATCAATGGTTGTGATTGATTTGTGTTTCTTTCAATTGCCAAGATGTTGTTGTAAAACACACAACAACTATTTATTTAATTTAAATTAATTTCCATTGATAAATCAACAAAATTAATACGAAATTAAATCATCTTTGATAAGAGAAAAATAATGAAGAGGACAAACCAATTTCCCCATAAGAGGGGACGACTACTCTTCTCGTCATGGAGAGTTGTAGCCGTCCACTCCTCTTTGGTGGATTTGATCTGTCTCTTCAAATTATCATGAGATTGCATTATCTCGTGATATATATCATCATCTCTTGTTGACAATATTTTCACAAAAAATAATTACAAATTATCTTATGGAAAATATCAATCATGCCATTGAAATTATGTGAATCTTATTCACAACCAAAAACCAAATTTAATTATATTTTCAATTAATCATTCAATGTGAATCCCATTCACATTAACAATTAATCAACAAATATAAAACACAATATGCTGTCTCTAATATATTATAAATCACATTTGTAATATATGATTAATATGAATAGTGCTATCCACATTATTCATATCAATGTAATTAAATCACATTTAATCATCTTGGATATCTTATCTCGTGTACCCAAATAACATGAATTACATTTACATTATTCGTATCTTTGATAATTAAATCACATTTAATTATCTGAGATATCTCTCCTTATAATATGAATCAAATTCATATTATCCACGATAATTAAATCGCATTTAATTATCAATTTTCTCGATGCTTGGATACTTATATCAATAATGAAATTATCCATGAACTCTTTCAAGGATAATGCGCTTTCTCCGCAGATGCTTGGAGATAAGGATAGGGCGATTGTATTGTTCCACGTATAGTGACTTGGATATTGAGATCACATCTCAAATCCAGGTCTCGGGCCTCCTATAGTTGCTTGATTAAATTATGACCGCAAATCTAATCTTCTCATTGCATCTGAATCTCATTGAGATCAATGTCCAACATTTGGACCAAGATCAGATTACTTCTCTACTGAGAGGAGTCACTAAAATCCAGACTCGTTTCATCACTCCCTAGGAATGGAAGCGTCATGGTTATACAATCATTTATGATCACATCACCCTCAGATATTCCCAACACCTGTACATCCTACATACTGGAAGACCTAGAATAAACCCGAAGTATTAGATTAACTTTATACTGTCTACTTCAGGGTTTTATAAGTAAGTTTCTCATTTGATAATTGGGATATGGTATCGATCATATACTTTTCAAAAGCATATATCATACCTAGGTCTTGATCATATACTTTCCAAAAGTATATATCAAACCTAGAAATTCAGTCAAGCTTCCAAAGCTAGACGACGGTGCACGGAATTTGATTCTTCCCAATATCTCATTAGTGAGCTCATGTCTTCCGGTTCAGTAGTGAACCTGTATGATCCCTTTGAGAGATCGTATTACTCATATGCCCTTATATGCACACCAGCACGTCGGTGTATAGACCTTGGTTAGGTCATCAACTTATTGGTCTGCCAAATGTACATACTCAGACATATAGTAACACATCTGTCTCTGGTCAGAGGATGCGTGCCTATATCGTGACAGCATACGACACAGGACTTTGGTTATTTCGATCGCGTTAAGTCAACTCTTTGACCTAACATATCTGACATCTCCGAATCTCTATTCCTATGTAGAGGACCCGCATAAAGAGGCCGGTCAGATATCAGCCTATGCGAGAAAGGATTGTCATCTCCTACTCAGGCTGGAGATCATCTCTTAACAATCATTTGACGGTGCTTGATGAGTCCTCAATCTAACCCTTTAGATATTCATCCAAGCACCAGCCTCTATGATTCAATAATTGAATCAACAGTTGTATGATCATTTATTGAAGGTGCTTGATGAGTCCTCAATCTAACCCTTTAGATATTCGCAATAACATTTATTGCATAATGGCTCGTCGTGGGCTCGCATGTCCAACATGTGAAGCTTAGTAGGAGTATCATTGTGTTCATCATGCTAAATGTATATGATATGTTAATTATTTGAATGATGTAAGGATAAAAATGAGTGTTTTATAGTCTGACTATTCCATACCTTGAGATATGATCTCAACGGTACCTCTTAGATCTTATTTCTAAAATTGTTCAAAAGTAAAGAAAAGAGGGTATTGGGACCACCACATTAGTGGTACACCTTGGACATTTCCAATTTTTGAAAAATCCAAGGAAGGCTTCTTTTCCTTAAGGTATGGTACTGACATATCTGAAGGATAGCATCCCAATGAGTTGAGGAAGTTAATGCTAGAACTACTTGACCTTGTGCATTGGTTATGAGAAGTCGAATGTATGCTAGATGTGTACAAAACTCTGATGTCTTCCATGCAGTGGGAGTAGTAAACTGATACTAATCCAACTATGGATATAAAACACTTAGTTGCAATAATAACAATATCGTCAAAGAGGACAAGACCTTCAAGATAATGATCTCTAAGTATTATCGTCAAGAAATAAAGACTTAATAGATGGAGATCTATAATGGTCTCAACTACAGATACCTTAAAAGAAAGAGATCTTCAGGAATAAGGGACTTCTAATAAGAATTATGGAAATACTAGTTATAATAACTATTAAACTGTAGTGTCAATGACACTATAACTGAAAAAATTGAGTATTGGTTGCATCATATACAACATTCACATTGTATGTGAGCACTGTTACTGAGGGATATGCAAGTTCCATAAGAGGAGTTGGCATAGTCTCTCAAGAACAGAGTGACTGATCATCTTACTAGCTATTTTCTAAATAGCCTACGATTTCCCACATGAGTTTGGGTTTAAAGATTAGCCCATTAATCTCTCTTTGGGATAGTGGGAGATTGACGGACATGTGAGTCCATGATGAGCCATTATGCACTAAATGTTATTGGGAATATCCTTCCCTAATCTGAAATGAAGGATGAATAATTTGCATAATAGGTCCCTTAGTACAATTATGGTTATGTTCCATGACCATCTTTGATGATCATACAATTATTAATCAATTGACGAATCATAGAGGCTAGTGCTTGGATGAATATCTAAAGAGTTAGATTTATGACTCATCAAGCACCATCAAATGATTATTACAAAAGAATGTTTAGCCTGAGAAGGAGACATAAATCCTTTCTCTAAAGGATGATATCTAATTGACCTCTTGATGCAGGTTCTCTGCATAGAAATAGAGATTCGGAGGTGTTAGATAAGTTAGGCCAAAGAGTTGACGTAACGAGATCAAGATAACCAAAGACCTATGTCCTATGCTGACATGATATAGGCACACATCCTCTGACTAGAGACAGATGCGTTATTATATGTCTGAGTATGTACATTTGCCAGATCAATAGGTTGATGACCTAACCAAGGTATATACATCGGCGCGATGGTGTGCATGCAAGGACATATGGCTAATACGATCTCTCAAAGGGATCATACAGGTTCATTACTGAACTAGAAGACATGAGCTCATTCATGAGATATTAGGAAGAATCAAATTTTGTGCATGGTCATCTCACTTTGGAAGATTGAGTGAATTTGTAGGTTTGATATATACTTTTAGAAAGTATATAATCAACACCTGGGTATGATATGTGATTTTAGAAAATATATGATCGATACCAACTCCAATTGATCAAATGAGAAACTTAACGATAAATTCCTGAAGTAGATCGTGTAAAATAAATCTAAAACTTCGGATTTATTCTTGGTCTTCCAGTATGCAGGATGTACAGCTATTAGGAATACATAATGATGATGTGATCATAAACGATTTTATAACTATGATGCTTCCATTACGAAGGAGTGATTAAACGGGTCTGAATTTTAATGACTCCTCTCAGTAGAGAAGTGATATGATCTTGGCTCAAATGTTGGACATTTATCTGAATGTGATTTAGATGCAATGAGAATATTATATTTGTGGTCTCGATTTAATCAAACATCTATGAGAGGCCCACAAGATCTGGATTTGCGATATGATCTCAATATTCAAGTTACTATACGTGGAACAATACAATCACCATGTCCTTATCTCGAAGTCTCAGCAGAGAAAGTGCATTATCCTTTAAAGAGTTCATTGATAATTTCACGGTTGATATATGCATCCAAGCATTGAGAAAATAGAAAATTAAATATGGTTTAATTATCACGAATAATATGAATTGGATTCATATTATAGGTAGATTTGTCTAAGATAATTGAATGCAACTTAATTATCAAAGATGTGAATAATGTGAATTTGATTCATATTATTTGAGCACATGAGAATGGAGATCAAAGATGATTAAATGTGATTGAATTATCATGGAAATGGATAATATGGATAGCACTATCCAATTATTCATATATATTATAAGTGTGATTATTATATATTTGAGAGTGAATATTGTGATTTATATTTCTTAATTAATTATTGATTTGAATTGGATTCACATTGGATGATGAATGAAAAATATAATTTACATTTTCTTTTGGGATGTGAATTTGATTCACATTTTTTTCCATGCAAGATTGCAATATCCACGAGATAATTATGAATTATTTTGTGAAATAATTTACATCAAATATTGTTGTAAATCTTGGATATATCATGATATAATGAGGTTTCATGAAATAATGAAATCTTAGATAATTAACCCATTCCACCTTATACACCAACGTTAATTGGGATTATGTGGCCATCCCCTCCCCCCTTTTAGGGGATATGGTCAATCTTCTCATTATCTCCAAGATTGATTAATTAATTTGATTTGAAATTAATTTAGATTGATTTAGCGATATATATTAATTTAAATCAGATTAATTATTATTGTGTTTTTACAACAAGATCATGGCTATTAAAAGAAACACAAATCAATCACATCCATTGATTTTATTGCCCATGTATTGAGATCCACAGATCCCAAAATACTATTATAGAAGAGGCAACCCTTGCTCTTCAATTGATAACAAGAAATACAACATATGCTCTCTCTCTCTCTCTCTGTCATTCTCTACAAGCCAAGTCTCTCTCCCTCTCTCTTCTGGCCATCCACCTTGATGCCCTAGAAGAGAGTTGCCATCACTGCAACATCATCGTTATGCTATCAGATTGTTTGATCATGGATCTCTATCTCCTTCGATGCATCTCGTTCATGAAGAAAACATCGGATCTCGTGTCACGAGATCAGGTTGCAAGGATCACATGCCACATCAACGTACTCACAAGCGTCTCCTCCGTTAGATCGGACTTTATACAGGAGGTCTCTTTGTTTAGAGAGTCGATTGCAACCACGCTTCTTGATGACCGAAAAATCAAGCACACATAATCCGGGTGAGGTAAAAATAATAACTCTCGGGTCGTTGCGAGCGGATCGAGAGAATTCGGTCAATCAAGAAAAAGATAGAACCACCAATCGAAATATAAAACAATAGAAGCAAAAGCAGTCCTCGCTAATTTTATTTAACCTGGTATAGAGACCACTCGATGGCCGAGACGTCCTAAGAAGTAGTCAAAATCGAAGAATAAAGAATAAACTGTTTTTGGTGGACTTTTATGTTTTTTAATTTTTTTGTGTTTTTAATTATATAAGAAAAGATATAAACAAGCAACAACCACAATTTATTTAAGCACTCAAAAATACTCCAAAAATTCAAATAAAATTGTTTTTTGTTTTATTTTTTAATTGTTTTTGGTGAATTTTTAAGAATTTTTCAATTTTTATTTGATTTTCTAAAAATCAAGAAAGAGGAAAAAAATGGGTTACTGTGCAGCCAGACTTGAAAGATCAATTAAAAATATATAATTGATTTATAAAAGTCTAGAGACAATGTTTCTCAAAAATATATACAAAAACTAAACTACAGAAAAAGAGTTTGCATTTTTTGAATTTTATGGAATTTTTAATGATTTTTATGATATTTTTAGGGTTTTGCAATTTTTATGAGTTTGATAGATCCAAATAAGTCAAAATTTTGACAAAATCTAGAAAAGACCAAAATTAAATTTCACTAATTTTTTTAGAATTTTTAAAGAAATTTTTATATTTTTCTTTTATTTTTCAATTCAAACAGTAACAAAAATACGTGTTTTTGATTTTTTAAAAATACCAAACAGCCTCAAAAATGTCCCAAAAATTCAGGGAAATTTTTACATCTTTCACCTAATTTGGATTTGATATTTTATTCAATAAAAACAAGGCACACAGCAAGCAAGGACCTAAGTGCAAAGAAACATACTTCCAGGACCAAATAATAATAAATAACGAAAGTCCAGGGTCTGGAATGCAAAAAGCCCAAAAAAGTACGCGCGTAGCACATGGTTCAGACACATAGGGGCATAAGTGTAATTCCTATTTAAAAATATGCAATCAATAACACATAGGAAGTATATGACTAAACATGTAAATATCCCAAAACCTCACGTGTCGATGCACGTGGCTCACATAAACGAGGACTAAATTGCAAATAAAATAAACCTAGGGTCCTAACTGCAATTGTTCTTGAAATAAAAACAACGTAAACTAATATTTACAGAACTACACGACAAATAAGAAAATGACAGGGGCCTAAGTTAAATTACCTCTTTATTAAAGATCGACGGTTGGAGACGCGCCAGGTGGAGATCAGATGGTGGCTGAAGGGGCATGCATGTTCGCTGGATGAATGGACCTGATCAAGCCCCAGGTGAATCGGACGGTGGAGACGCTCTGCGGATGAACGTCGATGATCAGAACTGGTGGAGGGAGCTCGATCCAACGGTGGCTGGAGGTCCTGGAAGAACTCGACTCCGGCGAAGTTCGCCGGCTCAATCTGTGTGTGTTGGACCTCCTCCTGGGCTGCTGATATGTGTAGAAGGATGCTCGGACTCTTCCGCAGCTGGTTGTGTGCTCAGATGGGGTCGAGAGCGTCGGAGACGCTCCGGCGACGACAGAGCTCGGAGCTTCAGTGCCCGAACCAGTTGGACACCCAGCTGGGGTTCTTTGACCTACAAAACGACACCAAACAAATCCTGGGTCAAGGGAAAGTGCCTCGACCCGGTTATGGGTGGAATGGGTGATCGGAAGGGGGGCGGAGCGTAGTCTCCGGCAAAGCGACGATGGAGGAGACATGAGGTCCTGCTCCGAGGCGAGAAAGGATGATCATAGATGCGTAGCAAATGGAGAGGAGTCTCGTGAAGGTGAATCGGGGGTCGGATGATCGAATGGGTGACTGGAACGTCGTGAATCGACCGGCGAAGCCCGGCGGCGCAAATGGGCAAAATTGAAAATTATCCTAACCTAAGGGGTATCGAAGTTACCTGATGAGCGTGGTCGACTGTGGATAAGATGCTGGGTCTCTAGGTATCGTCGCCTCGATGGAGCGTCGCCTACAGAGGCTCTGGCGAACCTTGCGGCGGCGCACAGCGATGAGACTCGCCGGACCTAAGCTTCAGACCTTGAATCCTCACTGCAACACCTCCCCTCGATAGCTGTCACTATAGGAAGGAAAGTGGAGGTCCCAGGAGACGAAGGTGATGGCCAAAGGTGGATTGTGATTGCGGCCGGAGGTGAGACTATATACTAGGAAGGATCCGATAAGATTGGAATCGGGAGAGGTTCTGGGAGCACGGATCCCTAGGACAATGATCGGACGTGAGTCTCGGATGGATCAAGTGTAATCAGGACCCGGGGTTTTAGGATATGGCGATCGGATCAACTAGCGAAAAATCGACGAAGTCAGGTCGGGGCGAATGATCCGTCCTGGGTGGTCCTGGGGGGAGAGTTGATCGGGGGTCAACAATCCTCCGTGGACCAATGGAATAATTCCGTGCTTTTATTATTTGGAAATTCAATTGAAATTAGTAAATGACTTTATTTAGAAAAAGTTTAAACATGACAAATGTTTATTATTTTTCAAATTATTTTTTAGTGATTTTTATTTATTTTTTTGAAAAATAAATAATGTATTTACATTATACTATTTTTATCTGAAGGTATATGTACATATGTATTTTTTATTTTTATTTTTATTTGTTTATTTTTGCACAATTATTCCAATTTTATATTTTATTTATTTTAAACATAAAATTTGGAATAAAAAGGTATTTTTATTTTATTTTTAGGATTTATTTACATGAGTTACATAAATAGGTTTATATACATGTGTACATGGTATATATACACGGCTGAAAATGATTTCCTTTTATTTTGTTTTTATTTTTATGATTTTGATTTTATTTATTTACATCATAAAGTATGGAGTATAAAAATATTTTTATTGTATTTATTAATTATTTACAAGGAGAAAATATATAGGCATTTTATTTTATATACAAGGTCTATATACACTGATGAGAGAGAATTTTATTTATTTTTATTTTTCTTTGGTTTTTCCCATTTTTATTTTAGTTTTATTTTTACAAATATGTACAAAATATGAGAAACACTTTTTAATTTTTATTTTGAGGAAAATAAATTTATTTAGATGCATAGGATTATGTGCACCATGATTGACCTTATCTCTCTCTACTTGGGTTCTTTTTGCGGTCAGGCCCATGCTGAGCCCTCCCTTGGGATTAGGTCACTCAATATTTATTCTAAATATTTCCCTCTTTTTATTGTGTTTCTTTATTCCTTTATTTTGACACAAAAACATGCTAATTACGCATATTTACATGATGCATGCATTTTGACAACTTATAATATTTAGACATATTTACATGGTATTTGGCTAGGGTTTGTAGCTAAAATAAAGGAATAAAGAGTGATGAATGGGGATTCATCACCCCCCCTATACTTTACTTTTGCTAGTTCCTTAGAAAACACTTATTTGAAAAAGAAGTGCAAAAGAGAAAGAAAAAGAAAAAGAGGAGAAATTAAGGTTGATTATGTCACTTTCCTTCATTAAATCAAAATATGGAGCTCGGTCAGACCTTTGAGTTACTAATTTGTCGGAACCTTAATCAGACTTAAGCTTAAAACTTAACAGCCTCAAAGTTCCACCACTCTATGGTCAAGACTCCTCAATAAACCAAATCAGAACAAGTCTACATACACAAACTCTAATGACCATGAATCTTTCCTTGTACTGTGTAAGTGATAGGTAGCGCCCCACCTCAAAAGTAATACAGAAACAACCTCTTTCAATCCGGTAACTCTAATGCCCCGGTCTAGCAACTCTTTCCTCGAGAAGTGGGGTATTCCCTTCTAAGTTCAAGTGCAGCCGGCTGAAGAAGAAGAGGGGGAAGGAGAGAATGGACCTTGACCAGTGTAGCCATGTATCCTTGGGAGCTCTAACCAGTGTAGCTGAGTCTCCCGCTGCAAGCTTCATGAGATGGTCATGTATAACATAAGCTTTGCTTTATTTGACTATATACACTCCTATGGGTGATGAATCTCGTATTCATCACTCTAAGTCTCATTTATTAAGCTCAAATCCCTCAAAATCAACAACATTCTTGCATCTATTTTGCATAATTAGCATTCATGCATGTTTCCATAAGAATGACATTTTAGCACAAAATTCTGCATAAAATAAGAAGCCAAAAATCCAAGCCAAAATGACCTGTAAATAAGCCTAACTTCCCAGATTTTTAAACACATACATGCTAACTCCGAATAACTCAAAACCACTTCCACTGTGTACATATCACTAACAAGAATAAAGGGAAAATACAAAAAAAATAACTAACCCAAATAAGTGGACAAAAATCCAAACCCTAATTTCAGGATTTTCGGACAAAAAGTCACATATCTTCTCCATCCAGTGTCCAATTTAATCCTACTCACTTTTGAACTGATGTGCATTCAATTACCTTCAAAACAAGACCAAGTTCAAGTGAATCGGAGCTCGTATGTGAAAGTTGGGTTTTGAGCCTCTTTTGTACATTGTATATTTTCGCGGTTTTTTTTACCTTGTATTTTACGTATATATTTTATTAATCAATAAAAATCCAAAAAAAATTAGAATTAAGTGTCTTTATTTATCTCGTATTTTACTGTAATTTTTCCGGATTTTTATCTGATCAAAAAAATGACATAAAAATTACAAAACCCCAAAATTAAGGTATTCTATGTACATAGGATACCCCAAAAATTCACTTTGTGCAAATGATCTATTTTGGTTTTGATGTCTTCATGAAAGTTGTAGATCTCATCGAGACGAGCAATTTTTGTGAAGAAAGTTTTTCGATCCGAGGTCATTTACTATTTATTTTCGATTTTACAAGATATTTATTTTCGGAATTTTCTGGTGCTGACACGTGGCAGCATCTGGTGCCGCCACGTGTCAGCCATTTTTGGCACTATTATATATTCGTTTTATATAAAAAAAATTAAAATTAAAACCGCACGTGCGAGGCACGTGCCTCCCAGGCACGCGCCACGCACGTGCCTCGCCTGCTATCCCTGAGACCCGCCACGTGTCGCACGCAGGGCCGCCCGATCTCGGCCGATCGGACGGCCCCTGCTCATCTTCCTCCTCCGCACCCCTTTCCCAAATCAGAGCGCCGCCCCGATTTCTCCGCCGCAAAACTCGGCGTGCCGCCCCTCCGTGATCCCCCGAATCTCGCGCGTCGCCGCGCGAGATCCTCTGAATCTCAAATCTCGTTAACTCGAAATCAGATCGCCGCCCCGATCCTCCTTCCATCCTCGATCGAAACCCTCCTCCTATTTAAGAGCCCCGCCGCCCCTCCTCGCATTTTATCCGCCGTTAGCATCACAGAGGACCGGGGTGACAGCCCGGCCGCTCTTCGTCTCCGGCGAGGTCCGGTCACCATCGGGTGGCCGTCGCAGCGCCTCCCCGCGTACTGCTTCTGCTCCGGCCAGCCATCGAGCCAACGACGCTTCACCGACACGCCATCACCAACGTTACGCCATCAACCTCCATCTTCCTCGACTCCGCCATCGCCGTCTCTTCGTCGTCTTCGACACGCCATCATCACCGCCTCCGACATCGCCGCTCGACAACCGCACCACCGGCCCTTCTTCCTCGACGACCGTCGGCCGTTTGTCGGCCACCACCGCCTGCTGGAGCCCCTTCATAGCCATCTTCATCCTCTTCAGCAGCTTCGCCCCTTCGTCTTCGACACGTCTTCATCGACTCCAGCACCCCTCCGACGAACACCGCGCCCCACTTCCACCGTCCAAGCACCGTCGCACCACCACGCCAAGGCCGTGCCCTCCGCCACCAGTCGCCGGGCGCTCAGGCCCGAGGCCCTCCCCACGTGCGAGGCACGTGACGGGAGGGGTCACGTCAGCACCTCATCAGCCCGACGTCATCAGGAGCAGGAGGGTCACGTGCTGCGCACGTGACCGCTGAAAAAATTGCGAAGACCCCCCTGGGAGATCTCCATTTTGCGCAAAGAGCCCCGCCAGCCAAGGGCACGTGACACGCACGTGCCCCACTGGAAATTTTGCAGCAGTCTCCCTAGGCCTATTGGTAATTGCTCTTAAGTCCCCCCTGCAGCTTTATATTTATTTATAATATTTGCATCTGTACCCATGTGTTCCCTCGTATATTTGGACCTCATCTCTACATTATTTTCTTAATCCAAAAATTGCATGATGTTTGTTAATTGATTCTCTCCACTTTGACATATTGTGGGTATTTTTGTGACGGATGGTTAATTAATAAATAATTATTGTGTGAAAATTGGTGTATTTTACCCATTTTCTACTCTGAAATTGATAATTGACTAACCGTTGCTCTAGAAATTCTCGAAAAATCACATTTTGTAGAGTTAATTATTATTAACATTGTGCCCAAAAAGATTTGCATTTGCATGCATATTTTGTCCTGTAAAAATCATTTTGCATCTTTTAGTATTTAATTTTTAATAGATATTAAACCCCACATTTTTGAGGTTTAGGATTTTTCTGAGATCCGTCACCTAGTGATAGATCTCAGATAATTTTGATTCTTGAAAAATAAGTAGGTTTGATATTTATTAAAATAAATATTAAAAATCATTTTGTTTGCATTTAAAAATCCATAAAAAAAAATCATATTGCATCCAAAAATTTCAAAAAAAATTACAGTGCACCCATTTCATCATATTTTACATCTCGGCCAAGTTTCGTATTTTTCGGACATCATTTGAACGTAATTCATATTTTAGTCCATAAAGTAGGCCGGATTTGCATATTGCACCCTATATTGCATTGAAAATTCCAAAAAAAAGACCGACTCGAAAACCGAACACGAACTTTGATAGACTTAATTCTAGGTTGTTCCTTTGCCTCCTTGTGATCGACCTTGGGACTTGCCCAAGTAAAATAAACATAAAACCATGAGATTAAAAATTGAATAACTTATTTGTAGTATTTTCTTGATCGTTTCCGATTGCCGCCTACAATGCACAACACGATAAAAAAACCTTTTTAAAAGCGACATTTCCGGATACGTCAGATGACGCCGTTGCCGGGGAGGCAAACGGCTTAGATTTTTGTCTAAAATTTTTTATTCGGTTTTTCGCATTCGGATAGTCTGACCCCAAAATTTTTATTGTAAATTCCATTTTTTCTATGCAATTTATTTTCAGCATTTATTTTTCATATTATTTTGAGTCACCCTCTTACAATTTCTTTCTTATTTTTATTGCGAGGTACCTTGTACGTGGAGCGGTTTTCAATAACCGACGCAACTTCACTGACTCTGGCAAAAACCGCAATTAATTTAAGATCGAGTCGAGTCGTGAGAGAGTGTAGAGTCTAGGTTTTAATTCCTGCAATTTTTTAAAAAAAAAATTTGTAATTTTACAGCGGTGTCCGTTTGGACTCTCGCGTGTGTAGAAAGACCTCTGACTTTATTCTGTGGTGTGTCGTGGCCTGTTTCACTCTCCGGTGAGGGTGGGGCCCGACTTGAGTGGCGATTAGGATAGACCTGCACATACGGCTCTCAGAGCATTTATATTTTTGCTTGTGCTCGTAGAATCTTAAGCCACACTGCACTTAATTGAGACGCACATAGATCGTTCAACTTAGCCAAATTTAAATCAATTCTTCCCGCTAATAGAACTTTCTGTTTAGGTGCGGTTTTTACATCGACTTGCACATCATATAGAATAATTTTTAAATTCTGTCTAGCATCCCACATGGAGATTGCGAGGATTCACTGTAAGTCTTCTAACTGAGCATTCATCATAGTTTTCCGCGTGCATCGGCTTTTCCCGAAGTCCTCCCTCTTGTTTTATAACATAACTTTAAAGGAAATTGGGACTGGACGGTAGACGTGTATTTTTGCTCATCTAATTTTTCAGTGATCACCTCATTAAAACTGGGACTGCTAAATATAGCCGATCTTAATAACCCATAAAATCAAGAATTTCTGTGGGAGAGCAACCCCGACCTTGGATGATTTTATTTTTCTGAGTAAGAGAGAGACGACACTTAAGGATAGAGCCCAAATCCAAAATCTCAGCTCGCTAAATTTTTGCCAAGATTGAATTATCACCAACTAAAATTGAAAAGATAATAGCCGAACTCTTACGGCTTCATTGTGTGAGTTGGTGAATCCAGGGTTTGATTTATGTTTGTATTGGTGTGCGTGAACCGATATCGAAGATAAACAACCGCACATTTGATAAAATTTCTATCCCATACAAACTTCTCTCTCATTTCTTGATCCCATCATGGAAATCTTTCCAAATTTCAGATCCAACCCATCATTTCTCTCAACTCCTTCAAAAATGACCAAACATCACTATGAAAACAAATCTGTCTTGGTTTGGCCCAAATCAACTACATCTTCTTCTTTCAATAATCCTCCAACATTTGCGGGAAACTTTCACCCACATATGACCTCGGCTCCCCCATTGAATCCTTACTCAAGTCATCCAACTACACATGACCACCTACCATCTTGGACTAAACTGCCTTATTCTCAATCTCTCGCCAATGAAACCTTTCAAGATCGAAATCCCTTTAAATCCCATGACTGGCAGAGAAACCAAACCCAGATGGAAGGACATGCACTTAATGATCATCAACGTTGGATTGACCACGACAGAACCCTCGTCAGACATGAAACCCATACAGAGGATTGGACGGACCTCCTAGACACATATAGACCCTGTATGCTGACTCCACAATATCAAGATCTGACCAATCATGATCAAAGGATTGAACTATACTCAGATCAAATACACATGCATGTACCATATGAGCAGCCTCCTTCCATAATTTTTGAGGAGAAATTTTCAAGAAATAATCGTATAATGGATATTGCAAGAAATTCTCCTCTCCGCACGTACAAAAAAATGGAAGACGGAATCATTGAACAAAATCCGAGTGCTCCCGTGGTTGATCATGAACAAAATTGTGAGGATAATGTTTCGAGGATAAAAACAAGATTTGAATCGATGGAGGATAGATTTCAAAAATTTGCCGACCGAGTAATCTCATTCTACGGTGGATCGGGTGTAAAACTAAATGAGGAAATGATTGGATCCCATGATGAAAATTTTGAGGATATTCAAAAACCTAGGGATGAGTCTTATATCAACACCTCTGCTCATTATTCCCCTAGGAATGACTATGCCTCTGACCCAAACTCTGAATATCAAGGCCCCTTCTCATCTAAGGAAGACACCACATCGCCACACCACACAAAAAATACAAAAAAATTGAAAATCCAGAAAATCTCATAAAAATTGAATCTGAAGAAGATCTGAGGAATTTGGATCCTGCTTTACGGGAAGCACTAGAAAAATACTTGATTTTTGAACTTCCCATCATAAAGGCCATTGAACACTTCCCTGACCTTAAGAAATTTCTAATAGACAGATTAATCATGAAAAAGTCAGGAAGGATTAGAACAAAAACTGAAAGACATATCTTGTCAATGGCCTCCTCCTTGGTGTTGAGGAGAAAAACCAAGAGCCGCATAGTGAAGCGGTTGCCCAGATTTGACTGTGAAATCAAAGACACGATTTTCACACATGCTCGTATTGATGACGATTCACCAATCAATATCCTCCCGACCTCTGTATTTCAGGAACTCAAACTCAGACCAATTCGGAAGATACGAGAGATTGTACAATTAGCCGATCGATCAATAAAAAGGCCGAGAGGAACCATTTCTGTCGTCATGAAATTCCAAGGTGCTCCGCTCAAGGTAGAATTCACGATCATTGATATTGAGCATCAAGGAGAATTCACCCAGTCTCCAATCATTCTCGGAAAACCATTCTTGGCATTGGCTAAGGCGAGTATCGATTGTGAGACTCGGGAAATAAATTTTACGGCATTGGAATCACTACGACCTGATACAGTCTTTGAGGAACCACAATTTTTTGAGGTAACCCACGAAATCCCCAACAACCGCAACCGTAAAGAGGTAGAAGAGCCCTACCCCGCTACGACACCTGAGATAGCGGTTGTTGTTGAGACCATTGGTTTAAAGAATCTCCCCATTCTTTCAACTCTCCCGGATCTCAAAATAGACAAATCCTTCTACTACGACCCTGAAACATATGCATGGTCGCACCCTGGAGCAACATACCCGGATTATCTTGACCAAATCCTCCCAAATCGAGAGTGCACCAACATCCAGGAGACTAAAAACAAATCCGTAGCACAAACACCGACCAAGGAGAAGAACAATAATGGCTACTCATCTGGATACTCAAGTGAACCAAACTTCACGAAATAAGAAAAAGAGAGTTAGATTTGACCTTTCGGAAGAGGAATCAGTTGATGATCCCTCATCAGGTCCGTAAAAATTAGTCTACATAAGTGAAGTCTGTTCAGCAGCTCTAAAGCCATATCTTTGCAAGGATCCAAAATTCGATTCTCGTTGGACAACTCTCGTTCCTAATTATTACTCATCCAAAGCCGATGCACCTACCTTACACAAGTACACTGGAATTATATCTTATGAGCTGACTGAGACCGGAGCATCTGAAGATTCATTCGAGGATAAACCGATTGATCTTAAAAAGGAACGAATTTTGAGGAAACAATTGAAGGAACAAAAAGACAAGAATATCTGGAGTATGTCCACTTTCAAATACTATTCCTCTGAGGATAACTCTGATGATGGGTACCTTTCATCTGATTCAAATATTTCATCTACTATCCATCATGATTTTTCTGAGGATGACACTGACAATGGTGGGGAATCTTATGCTTCATCTCCGTCTCATCATTACGATCTCCCACCACAGGCTCACAAAAAGATCAGCCGTAAACCGCCTTAATCATCGGCTACCCTCCCTCCCTCCCGACCACATCGATCCTCTTGTACAACTTCTTCTTCTACTTAGGCCAAGGCCTAAGTATAGGGGGGGACCGATGCCATCTGTATATACCATTTCCCTCATCACATTCCGACCTCTCGCTCACTCCATATCCATCCTTCTTCTATACTTAGGCAGACTAAAGCCTAAGTATAGGGGGAACCGCCAACCACCTGTATATACTCTCCTCATTTACATATCCCGTCCGCCTCTTTTTGCGCTCTTCTTCTATACTTAGTCTAAGTATAGGGGGGCGAACCATTGACTATTTTTTCTCTCTTACGCTTAGCCTGAGCTATGTCTTCATTACGCTTCTTGTGCTCTGAGGACACAGCACTCGCTAAGTATAGGGGGGTCTGTATATATACTATGTATATATTTTTGCCATACCTCCTACTTGCGCATAAGTCTATATGTATTTACGGGATGGGTATTAAAAAAAAGAAAAAAATGATTTGCCACTAACACTGACTGTACCCAAAATTTTTTGAAAAAAAAATGGCTTCTTATTCATTTTTTTGTATAAAAAGACAAACAAACAACAAAAATCCTTTGCATAAAAAAATTCAAAAAAAAATGTCTGCATTCCACCTGCATTTCATCAAGCATCGCATTTGCATATGTGAAAAGTCTTTGGGTTCTGAACCGAGTTATGAGCCAAAACCGAGAGTGGTTTGGACTTGATCAACCTAATTTTCAGAGGAACTTCACCGAGAAATAGGATTTTAGAGTCTTCAGGTCTGTGACTTAATTCTTTGAGTTCCACATAACAATGCACAGAGTTTGACTCTTAGTGTCTAACCTGGTCTCTTCATTCTGGTTACAACTCTGGAATAAGGAATTAATTTGTACTCTCGCACTATGCTCAACTCAAACATTTGTTGGAAGACTGTGTGAATTTCTTTTCTGGTAGCGTGGAAATCTAAAGACCGGAGTACGGGTTGAAATAAAGCTTCAGAAAAGGGATGGACGACTGGGCACATTTTTTTCTAAGACCCCAAAAAATGTACGGAAACAAAAGATGCTATATCCGTAGGGGCAAAACAAGATCCAAGCAGAACCACCAAAAATTCCAAATACAAAGAAGCAACTACCAAATAAAATCTGACCAAAAAGTTCCAAGCTTCAAGAAACCTGCAGATCTTGGTGGAGACTCGGCTACACTGGCCAGCTTCACAAGGAGAGGTGAACTACACTAATCACCCTCCAGTTCTTTTCTCATTCTTCTAACTTCTCCCCCCAATTCGATTGTGAACACAGCGCGACAGACCTTAGAAGGATATACCTGACTCCCTGAGGACGAGTTATTGGAGAGGAGGCTTGCGCGGTAATCCGGCATTCTGAGTGGGAAGAGCTAAAAACCTTTCACACACAAGAGTCGGTTATTCAATGTTCATAGGGTATACTTTGGGAAGAGGATTGATCTAAGATGACTTCTGAGCCGAAACTGTAAGCAATGATTTGTAGAACTCGAGGACTGTTGATTTTAAAATTCTAAGTCTCACAGAAGTTCCGACACACAAATAATCCAAAGGTTGAATTTAGGTTCACTTTCACCTTCAGCTCATGGTCTTGGTATGGAACCCAATCTCATTTCACCTCATGGCATTTCTTTTTGATGCTCAGGGACGAGCATAGTTTAAGTATAGGGGGATGATGAATCTCGTATTCATCACTCTAAGTCTCATTTATTAAGCTCAAATCCCTCAAAATCAACAACATTCTTGCATCTATTTTGAATAATTAGCATTCATGCATGTTTCCATAAGAATGACATTTTAACACAAAATTCTGCATAAAATAAGAAGCCAAAAATCCAAGCCAAAATGACCTGTAAATAAGCCTAACTTCCCAGATTTTTAAACACATACATGCTAACTCCGAATAACTCAAAACCACTTCCACTGTGTACATATCACTAACAAGAATAAAGGGAAAATACAAAAAAATAACTAACCCAAATAAGTGGACCAAAAACCCAAACCCTAATTTCAGGATTTTCGGACTAAAAGTCACATATCTTCTCCATCCAGTGTCCGATTTAATCCTACTCACTTTTGAACTAATGTGCATTCAATTACCTTCAAAACAAGACCAAGTTCAAGTGAATCGGAGCTCGTATGTGAAAGTTGGGTTTTGGGCCTCTTTTGTACATTGTATATTTTCGCGGTTTTTTTACCTTGTATTTTATGTATATATTTTCTTAATCAATAAAAATCCAAAAAAATTAGAATTAAGTGTCTTTATTTATCCCGGATTTTACCGTAATTTTTCCGGATTTTTATCTGATTAAAAAAATGACATAAAAATTACAAAACCCCAAAATTAAGGTATTCTATGTACATGGGATACCCCAAAAATTCACTTTGTGCAAATGATCGATTTTGGTTTTGATGTCTTCACGAAAGTTGTAGATCTCATCGAGACGAGCAAATTTCGTGAAGAACGTTTTTCGATCCGAGGTCATTTACTATTTATTTTCGATTTTACAAGATATTTATTTTCGGAATATTCTGGTGCTGACACGTGGCAGCATCTGGTGCCGCCACGTGTCAGCCATTTTTGGCACTGATATATATTCGTTTTATATAAAAAAAATAAAATTAAAACCGCACGTGCGAGGCACGTGCCTCCCAGGCACGCGCCACGCACGTGCCTCGCCTGCTATCCCTGAGACCCGCCACGTGTCGCACGCAGGGCCACCCGATCTCGGCCGATCGGACGGCCCCTGCTCGTCTTCCTCCTCCGCACCCCTTTCCCAAATCAGAGCGCCGCCCCGATTTCTCCGTCGCAAAACTCGCCGTGCCGCCCCTCCGAGATCCCCCGTATCTCGCGTGCCGCCGCGCGAGATCCTCTGAATCTCAAATCTCGTTAACTCGAAATCAGATCGCTGCCACGATCCTCCTTCCATCCTCGATCAAAACCCTCCTCCTATTTAAGAGCCCCGCCGCCCCTCCTCGCATTTTATCCGCCGTTAGCATCACAGAGGACCGGGGTGACAGCCCGGCCGCTCTTCGTCTCCGGCGAGGTCCGGTCACCATCGGGTGGCCATCGCAACGCCTCCCCGCGTACTGCTTCAGCTCCGGCCAGCCGTCGAGCCAACGACGCTTCACCGACATGCCATCACCAACGCTACGCCATCAACCTCCATCTTCCTCGACTCCGCCATCGCCGTCTCTTCGTCGTCTTCGACACACCATCATCACCGCCTCCGACATCGCCGCTCGACAACCGCGCCACCGGCCCTTCTTCCTCGACGACCGTCGGTCGTTTGTCGGCCACCGCCGCCTGCTGGAGCCCCTTCATCGTCATCTTCATCCTCTTCAGCAACTTCGCCCCTTCGTCTTCGACACGTCTTCATCGACTCCAGCGCCCCTCCGACGAACGTTGCGCCCCACTTCCACCGTCCAAGCACCGTCGCACCACCACGCCAAGGTCGTGCCCTCCGCCACCAGCCGCCGGGCGCTCAGGCCTGAGGCCCTCCCCGCGTGCGAGGCACGTGACGGGAGGGGTCACGTCAGCACCTCATCAGCCCGACGTCATCAGGAGCAGGAGGGTCACGTGTTACGTACGTGACCGCTGAAAAAATTGCGAAGACCCCCCTGGGAGATCTCCATTTTGCGCAAAGAGCCCCGCCAGCCAAGGGCACGTGACACGCACGTGCCCCACTGGAAATTTTGCAGCAGTCTCCCTAGGCCTATTGGTAATTTCTCTTAAGTCCCCCCTGTAGCTTTATATTTATTTATAATATTTGCATATGTACCCTGTGTTCCCTCGTATATTTGGACCTCATCTCTACATTATTTTCTTAATCCAAAAATTGCATGATGTTTGTTAATTGATTCTCTCCACTTTGACATATTGTGGGTATTTTTGTGACGGATGGTTAATTAATAAATAATTATTGTGTGAAAATTGGCGTATTTTACCCATTTTCTGCTCTGAAATTGATAATTGACTAACCGTTGCTCTAGAAATTCTCGAAAAATCACATTTTGTAGAGTTAATTATTATTAACATTGTGCCCAAAAAGATTTGCATTTTCATGCATATTTTGTCCTGTAAAAATCATTTTGCATCTTTTAGTATTTAATTTTTAATAGATATTAAACCCCACATTTTCGAGGTTTAGGATTTTTCTGAGATCCGTCACCTAGTGATATATCTCAGATAATTTTGATTCTTGAAAATAAGTAGGTTTGATATTTATTGAAATTAAATATTAAAAATCATTTTGTTTGCATTTGGAAATCCATAAAAAAATTCATATTGCATCCAAAAATTCAAAAAAAAATTACAGTGCACCCATTTCATCATATTTTACATCTCGGCCAAGTTTCGTATTTTTCGGACATCATTTGAACGTAATTCATATTTTAGTCCATAAAGTAGGCCGGATTTGCATATTGCACCCTATATTGCATTGAAAATTCCAAAAAAAAGACCGACTCGAAAACCGAACACGAACTTTGATAGACTTAATTCTAGGTTGTTCCTTTGCCTCCTTGTGATCGACCTTGGGACTTGCCCAAGTAAAATAAACATAAAACCACGAGATTAAAAATTGAATAACTTATTTGTGGTATTTTCTTGATCGTTTCCGATTGCCGCCTACAACGCTCAACACGATAAAAACAACTTTTTAAAAGCGACATTTCCGGATACGTCAGTGGGATTATTAAATTTTCAATCCGACCCACCACTTTTTTGGACTTCTTTTTTTTTCACACATTTTTTTCATGTGCATCTGTACAACATATCTACATGGTGCAGCATATATACAAGGAGTTTTTCCTCTTGAGCCAGTAGACTATCCCTCTTTTGAAGCTTTATTGCAACCCACAACTTCTGTCTTTAGACTTCATAACCACCAGACCAAGTTGACACGCACTTCCTTCACTATAAGAAGAAGAGAGGTTCCGCCTAGAAGTACTACCCTCATATGCTACCCCAAGACAAAGGAAACTGCCTCCTCACCACCTCATCCGTGGAGAGCTATGTGTATAGTGCTGGTGCAAGTAAAGCCATTGTCTGTGAGAGTCGTGCATGTGTTGTTAAGTGCTCTACTTAGGCTCATCAAGATGACATATGCTCATAGCTTAGTGGACTCAAAGAATTAAGTCCCAATGGACCTGAAAAAGTCTCAATCCTAAGCCCTATAAGATTCCTCTTATTATTAGGTGGATTAAGGTCTTAACCAAGCTCCATTTTTCAATTTAATTCCAGGCCAGTTTAAATGTCAACTATGATTTGGAAAAACTGTGCAAGTATTTACAAAGATGCAATTTTACAAATATTTACACATGTGCAAAAATTTTGAAAAATGTTTGAAAACATGGATGTATGCATGAATGCCAAGTTTTGCAAAATATTTACAAAAAATTACACAAGGTTTTTGCAAACTTTTAGTTTTTCAAACATTTTACAAAAATTTTGTACTATATACATAATTTTGATTTGAAAATATTTACAATATATTTACACAAAAGATTTTTACAATCATTGTACAAAATAATTTTTATAAATAAATAGGTATGTGCAAGAAGAATTTTATGTACAAGGGAAAGTTTTAAATTTTTATTGATTTTTAGCCATTTTATTTATTAACACGCTCACACAAAGTACGAGTTATGGCTAAAGTATATATGAAATATATACGACACCCCCTATACTTAGCTCGAACGATGTCCTCAGAGTGATCAAGATCGATGAAGAAGACAACTCGTGCTTAGTATAGGGAAGTGAAAAGGAATGGTATATACAAAGACAAATCAAAGAATAGAATAAAGAGAACTTAGTGTTTCCCCCTATACTTAGGATCAAGTAATCCTAAGTATAGCAAGTTGTACAGGAAGGGAAATCCTAGTGGAAGGATGTACAGGGTCTACCCCCCCTATACTTAGGGTGAAATATCCCTAAGTATAGGAAGCAAAACAGGGGTAGAAAGAATCAATAGGATACCCGAGAGTCCTACACCCCCCCATACTAAGGGTAAAGTAGACCCTAAGTATAGCATAATAAAAGATGAGCAAAGGGGTGTGGGACTAAAGAATAGAGTGATATGGAAAACTGGATCTATACAAGTCGGAAGAACAGTGATAATCAGGCGTAAGATGCAATAGATGTGAGTCAAGAGATCACATCTCACACAATGTGAATCGGGGCAACATCAACGACCCGCGGCTCATGATCACGAAAGGTAACATCAGAAGACAACTCAGATATATCAATACTCCCATTGTCATGTACCTTTCTAACCAAATAGGGTCCCTTCCATTTGCTCTGTAGCTTCCCTGGAAATAGACGAAGCCTAGCATCAAACAGCCATACTCTCTGTCCTGGCTCAAACTGCCTGTGGCAGATATGAGAATCATGCCACTCCTTCACTCTCTCCTTATAATGTAGGTTGTTTGAAAAGGTTGTATCACGTAGCTCCTCCAGGGCTGCTGACTCTGCCCTCCTCTGAT
Organism: Ottelia alismoides; assembly: GCA_037367405.1. Classification (NCBI taxonomy): domain Eukaryota; kingdom Viridiplantae; phylum Streptophyta; class Magnoliopsida; order Alismatales; family Hydrocharitaceae; genus Ottelia; species Ottelia alismoides. Next base: position 1,578,857 of record JAZKJV010004119.1, on the reverse strand, counting down.
CTCCTACACTCTCTTGATCCAAAAGTATATCAGTGACAGCCCAAAGTGACCTATGTCTCAGCTCAACAGGTAAATGGCACGGCTTGCCATAAACGAGGCGAAAGGGAGATGTACCCAAAGGCGTCTTGAAAGACGTCCTGTATGCCCACAAGACCAAATCCAAAAGCTGTGACCAATCCTTTTGGTTAGGGCAGATGACTTTCTGCAATATAGTCTTCATCTCCCTGTTTGACACTTCAGCAAGACCATTAGTCTGAGGGTGGTATGGAGTGGCAACTCGATGGTCTACGCTGAACTCGCTAGCAAGGGCCTGTATCTTGTCGTTGACGAAATGAGACCCCCCGTCAGATATCAACACTCGAGGGACCCCGAACCATGAAATGATATTCTTCCTCAAAAATCTGCATATAGTCCTAGCATCTGCGGTTCGGGCGGGGATGGCATCAACCCAACGACTCACATAATCCACGACCAACAGAATGTACTCGAATCCCTGACTCCTAGGGAATGGACACATGAAATCGATGCCCCATGCGTCAAAAACCTCACAGAAGTGTATGGGCTGCATCGGCATCATATCACGCTGTCCACAAGTGCCCATACTCTGACAGTCAGTACACCTCTTCACGAACTCATCAGAGTCCTTGAAGAGAGTAGGCCACCATAGGCCGGATTGGAGCACTTTCTGTGCCGTTCTCCTCCCTGAGTGATGTCCTCCTGCCTCAAGCTTGTGGCAGTAAGTAAGGACGTTGTGATGCTCCTCCAGAGGAATGCACCGACGCCGGATACTATCCCCTCCCTTGTGGTACAGGACGGGATCCTCCCAATCGTAAAACTTGGCCTTCGCGAGGAAGGTCTCAAGTTTCTGCCTGGGCCAATCATGTGGAACTTTCATGGAGACAAGATAGTTCACAATATCGGCATACCATGGGAGCGAGGCGATAGCAAGGATTGCCTCATCTGGGAAGGTCTCACAAGTAGGCTCGATTATGCTCAGAATCCTCAAGATACTCCAATCGGGAGAGATGATCCGCCACCACATTCTTGACTCCAGGTTTATCCTTAATCTCTATATCAAACTCCTGGAGTAGAGGATCCATCTGGTCAATCTAGCTTTGGCATCCTTCATTGCCATGAGGTACCTGATGGTGGTATGATCAGTATAAATGGTCACTCTAGATCCAATGATGTAAGATCTGAAATTATCTAGGGCGAAAAATATGGCTAGCATCTCCTTCTCAGTGACTGTATAGTTCCATTGCGCGGCATCCAATGTACGGCTAGCGTAGTGAATAGAAAATGGGACTCCATCCCTCCTCTGTCCCAACACGGCCCCCACGGCAAAATCGGAGGCGTCCATCATGATGTCGAACGGGAGAGACCAATCAGGTGCCTGGAGAACAGGAGCCTCTACAACACAGCTCTTGAGAGTCTCAAATGATGATAGACACTTATCATCAACAGGGAACTCGGCGTCTTTCGTCAGCAGATCAGTCAACGGTCGGGCAATCCTGCTGAAATCATGAATGAAGTGTCGGTAGAATCTTACGTGCCCTAGAAAAGACTGTAACTGTCGTAAGTTGGACGGTAGATTGAGTTATCTAATGACATCCACCTTGGCCGGATCGACCTCCATGCCCCTGCTGGAGATGATATGACCAAGAACCGTCCCCTGAGTCACCATAAAGTGACTCTTCTCCCAAGACAGCACAAGGTGAACCTCTATGCATCGCTGATGGACTCGGTCTAGGCAGTCAAGACAAGAATCGAATCCGTCGCCCTAGACCGAGAAATCATCCATGAAGACCTCCAAGCACTCTCCACCATGTCTGAAAAGATGGACAGCATGCATCTCTGAAATGTCGCCAGAGCGTTGCACAATCCAAATGGCATGCGTCTGAAAGCATATGTCCCGAAGGGCAGGTGAAGGTGGTCTTGTCCTGATCCTCGGGCGCGATGGCCACCTGATTATAGCCGGAGTACCCATCCAAGAAACAATAATAGCTTTTCCCTGCCAGCCTCTTAATAATCTGATCAATAAAGGGCAGGGGAAATGATCCTTCTTGGTGGCCTGGTTCAATCGTTTGTAGTCTACACAAACCCGCCATGAAGTGGGTACCCGGGTAGCGATCTCCTCTCCAGACTCACTAACAACTGTAGTGATGCCCGTCTTCTTGGGCACCACATGCAATGGAGTGACCCACTTGGAGTCGGAGATGGGGTAGATAAAATTGGTGCTCTACCATTACGAGATCTCCTTCATGGCAACCTCTCGAATATTCGGGTTCAGCCGCCGTTGGAACTCATGCGCCGGCTTTGCCTCCTCCTCGAGATAGATATGGTGGGAGCACAGAGCCGGACTGCAGATCGGCTACACTCCATCCTATCACCTTGGGTTCTTTTCAAGAACCCCCATCAGACGGGATTCTTGCTCTCCAGTCAAATCAGCTGAGATAATGATTGGGTACATCTCATGCTCACCCGCAAGGAACCTATACTTCAGTGATGACGGTAGCGGCTTCAGCTCTGGACAAGTAGGTGCTGGCGGATCTGTCCTCTGAAAAATCCGAGTGAATGCTGCCAAATCTGCACGGGAGAATGAGAACTCTCACTCACAAAATGGATCTGGAGAAGGCTGCTCCGCTAGACTGTCTCTGATATGCATGGAATCAACCTCCTCCCTAGCTGTAGGCTAAGTAGAAGTCAGACATGGTGTCAGATCATCGAACTCTGCCCAATCAGTATCTAACTCTAAGGGATCTATATCATACTCACAAAAATCTGTCTCACGGTCAAGAACCAGATCTGTTGCCTGAAATGTATCCTGGACCAGGAATGTGCTCTCCAAACTCTCCTCTACTAGCGTCTCTGCATCAGCGAACTCTGAAGGTGAGAGGATGGCCTGTGCGACTAGATCTACCCAAACTTCCTCATCATCTGTAATCACAAAATAACAGTTCTGTTGGATGTCTCGCCCTGCCTCCGTCATCTACTCTGAATCTGTGGTTGGTTCTGAGCAAGCTGAATCTCTGGCTCTAGTCTCCTCGACCGTCTCTATTTGTATACTCTCACCCTTGATGCGAAAGTACACCTTCCCGCTATCATGGTCGGACCCTGCCTTGGCTGAGGCCAAGAACGGGCATCCTAAAATGATGGGGGTATGGATCACAGACTCAAGTATCTCCATGTCCAACACAACAAAGTCCACGGGGAATTTCAGGCCCTGAATCGTGACAACAAAGTCCTTCAGCAACCCCTTCGGCCTCTTGACTAATCGATCAGCAAACTGAAGGACCGTCCTGCTCTATCGGAGAGTGCCCAACTCGAAGCGGTCAAGAAGGGCTTCCGGAAGTAGGTTGATCGAAGAACCGTTGTCTAATAGAGTGTGGTCAAACCTCTGCTCGTGAATGTGGCATCTTACATACGGGGCTCCTGCATCTGGCCTCTTGGCTGGCAGACGGTTCTATATCGCGAAACAAGTGGCTCGAGTAAGTACATGGATCTCATACTAGTGGTTTCTCCTCTTCCTCCTAGCTGTGGTCTTGTCTCTGAGTGATCTCTGGAGTAGAGGGATGTGCTCCAAGGCCACCTAAAGAGTCAGCTGTATATGGAATCGATCGATCATCTATTGGTTGAACTCCATCAGGTGATTCTTTTTCTGATTTTCTATTTTCTTCCCCTTTGCCATGTGAAGTGCTCGTGGAAAGGGGATCACGGGGTCCATCTCAGATGAAGGACTAGGGGAGAGCCTGGCGTGCTCATGAACAGCAGAATCCACACAATCATCATCAATCAACACATGTGGATCCGAAAATAACAAACCCTTTCCTTTATTTCCAGAAACGTCCTGAGATACATGTACAGACGGAAAGAGAACAGGACTAGCAGAAGTAGAAATGGTGGCCTCAGTATCACCCTCCGCATGTCATCTCGCGGCATCAGTACCGCGCTCTGGCTCAGCAACTGTGGTGGCGTCAATACCACCTCCTCCATCTGGTGAAATGACGGCCTCAGTACCATCGACTGGATCATCATCCATGGTGGCGTCAGCACCATCGTCATCATCTCTTGCGGCATAAGTACCACGCTCCTCCTCACCTCGCGCCCTGGAAGTGGCGTGTGGTCGTCGCTCAGACGAGGCGTCGCCTGCTAGTATCCTACCGCTCCTAAGTGTAACAAAATCAGCATCAAACATGTATGCAGACAAATCACCAAATGAATCACTAGGAGTGGTTATCTCTGTGAACTCTACCTACTCGGACCTCCTCTTCAGATTTGGGGAGGAATGGCGGCCTTCCCTATCACGATCTCCCGCATCTCCTGGCGGAACTGATCCATCTCCCATCTAAAGGTATCCTGCTGCTCAGTCATGAGGCGGGCTAGGTCGTCTAAGGTGGGGTTCTCATAGGCTGGCCCATGAGAACCTGACGGGTGACCTCGCTGGTAGTGAGGCTGCTGCGGCTGGGGCGGGTGAGAGGGGTACTACTGTGGATGATACTGCTGAGGTTGCTCTCGCCTCCATGATTGTCCCTGCTGATAGGGACGAGGCCCATACTGGCATGACTGCTACTGCTATTGCTGGTGTATTGGGGGTTGGGGCTGCTGGTGCTCTTGCTGATGGCCGTACTGGCCACCCTGAACTGGAGGCTGCTGTTGGGAACTGGCACCTCTGGCTCACCAACGGAATCTGGGATGGTTTCGTCGGATACTAGGCTGGGGTCGGTCGTACCAAATCTCGTTGACATCCATCAATAGCTCCGGCTCGTAAAAGGGGAGCGGGAGTACTACCAAGGGCTGATCCGACTGGTAGACCACCATATGAGTGTCTGGGGATGGTGGCAATTGGTAGTATGGCTGTGGCTGCTGGTATGGCTCCGCCTGTACAAGGTGAGTCTGTATAGGCTGACTGGAGCACTAGGATGAGCTGTCGTTGTTGTTCGGATCTCCTCGTGACTGAAGACAGGGATGAGAAGCCGTTTGTGCCTTCAGGAGACACATGACCTATGTCTTCAGATCACTCAGCATCTGTGCCATCTGATCCATCTGAGATATGCCCTGGCACTGCTACTTCTCTATCAGCTCGATCAGATCCAGCTTCTCGCTGATGATCCCCATGTCCGTGGTTGTAGACTCGGCCTATGCGGCTGCCGTGAATGAAGTAGAAGGACCGGCATCAAGCCATGCTATCCTCTGGTACTGCATGGTCTGTGGATGTGGGCGTCCTTGAGTGTAGAGTCTGGTCTAGGACATCACAGTGTAGTTCTCAGCCATCTCCTCGTAGATAGCCCAGACCTGATCCTTATCCTTGGCGAAGTAGGAACCGCCATAAGAAGCATTCACCAGGCCCCGCAGCTCTGGTGTCAACAAGCAGAAGAAGCTCTGAACTAGGTTCGGCTTCGTGATGTCGTGGTGCGGGCATCTGTCGATAAGCTCACGGAACCTCTCCCATTCCTCATGAAACTGCTCGTTGGGGAGCATGGAGAAGTTGCTGATCAGGGCCCTCGCTGCATTCGTCCGCCCGAGTGGATAGTACTTGTTCAAGTACTCGGTGCGGAGGTGCTCCCAAGTATACACAGATCTCCCTAAGTGCTTCAGCCAGTTGGCTGCTCGTTCGACCAGGGAGAAAGCAAAAGCAATCATCCGGATGGTATCCTCGTCCACCTACCGATCGTGGACGGTACTGCAGATCATCTCGAACTCCTAGAGATGAAGATGGGGCTCCTCAATGGCGAGCCCGTGGAAGCGGGGGAGTAGTTGAAGTGTATTCGGGAGGAACTTGAAGTCCCCCACGATAGCCGGAAGAACCACCCACCAGTGTGTCAGTGTCGATCCGAGGTTGTATAACTCCCGCATCGGTCTCGGCTCTGCTACTGCTGCCGGCTGGTCTGGCTGCTCTGGCCGATTGGGACCCCTCCATCCCTCGGCTCGCGGCTGGTCTACTACGACTCTCAGTCTCTCCATCTCTCTCCTCATATCCACCATGAAAGCCCTGTGATCCCGTATGTGTCGCTGCATCGTCTCAAGGGAGGCTAACATGGTGGTGTTGATCACCCCCTGGTTCAGAACGTATGTGGTCATCTCTAGCCTCTGACTCTCGGTGCGCTCCTCACTGCTGGCCATGGTCTCTGCAAAGGCAAAAGACCCAAACTCAGGTGATGAAATATCATCTGTCTGTTGTCTCGCATTTGGCACTGGTAACCCGGGAATAGAAGAAGGATGGTCAAGGGGGAACAGGGCGGAATCGAACTCGGATTCGGAGAGCGGGTCTTGGCTCTCACGAACCAACCTAGATGAACGGGCTGGAGTGCTAAAAAGCGGTGCAGTCAGAGGCTTCCTAAGAGACCTCCTACCCATCATCTTGATCTGGCGAGTCGGGCGGATGAGATCTGGAAAACAAACAAGATGAGCAAACAAACCCCGAATTCACCTACTCCACGCTAAGCTGAAGACCGTAAGAGCTCAGTCAATTATCTTGTCAATTTTATTTAGGTGATCATGTCAGGATATCAGAGCAGTTACGTGACCTGATAGGAATCCAATCCGCCAACCAGACTGTCTCGTATAAAAGGCCGGTAGTCTGATCAGGGCTCGAATGTGTCTATAGCCTAGTGTGTGGGTCACTCTCTCACGCAATCAAACCAGACAATGAGGGGGTTGCTCTCCCCAAGACAGATTTTTAGGTGAGGTTTCTTTTAGGGTCAAGTTTGTTTAGCAGTCCCAATTTTATAGTTTTTCTTTTTTTTAGATATTTTTCAAAGCAATCAACGCCTAACGAATTTTTCAGTTCTCCTGATTATTTTAAGTCCAAAAATCGGGGGGAGAAGACAAAAAAGTCAATGTGCGGGAATCAATGATGCATGCAGAGTAAGAAATGCGTACCTGACTCCAGCATTCTACATGCAGAGTGATACGCGCATAAAATAAAGACATAATATAAACTACCTATATGATGCACGCAAAAACCGGCCCTAAACAAAGTAGTTCTACTCGTGAAGAACAGTAGCCGAGTACTCAAGCCTAAGTCCGGAGTCCAATCTTAGGAGCCACTCGGTGTCCGCCACAACGGATCCTACATGCGCTGTGTGTGACTCCTCAAGGCACGTGGACTAGAGCTCAAATAATCCGACTTTTTCTTTGTGATTTAATTAATTAAGTCCAATTATTGATCTATAGGAACAGGTAGATAATTAGGGATTTGGCCTTAATTAATTCCGCAACAATCAAAGAAAACTCCTAAGCTAGGATAAAACCACATAAATCAAAGAAGCAGTAAATAAACAGTCAAAAATCCAAAACCGGCGAAAATCGCAGTGAGGTCCCCCGAACACACCGGTGCTCGGCGAAACAGACCCCGAGATCAACCATGTCCAAATGTTTGTGTCCCTGTATTATTACAATAAAATATCTGCTGAAAAATAAATCTAAACTAATTCTATGGCTATTCTACGGTTATTTCGTGGCTATTCCGCGGCTCCCACACTTCAGTCCTCCTCCTCGTGCTCTCCTGCGGCTCCGTAAAGAAGAGAGCCGCCTCCGACTCCTGCGGTTGCTTTTGCTTTCAAAAAGCTGCCTCGGTCATCGAGCCCTCGCAAGAAGCAGATACAAAAGTGTGTCAGTCCAGAAAAATATATAGATAAAGCAGAGAAAATATTTCTACAAATATCTACAAAAAGCCACAGAAAAGAAAACCGCGAAAAGTCAAAAAAGACTACTAAGCCATGCTCCCCGGCAATGGCGTCATTCTGATGATCGAAAAATCAATCACACTCAATCTGGGTGAGGTAAAATAATCACTCTCGGGTCGTTGCGGCCGGATCGAGAGAATTCGGTCGATCAAGAAAAAGATAGAACCACCAATCGAAATACTCGCTAATTTTATTTAACATGGTATAGCGACCAGGGTCGGACTCAAGGAGCACGGGATGGCCGAGACGGCCTACGGAGTAGTCAAAATCGAAGAATAAAGAATAAACTATTTTTGGTGGACTTTTATGTTTTTTAATTTTTTTGTGTTTTTAATTATATAAGAAAAGATATAAACAAGCAATAACCACAATTTATATATACACTTAAAAATACTCCAAAAAGTTTTTGTGTTTTTTATGTTTTTAAGTATTTTTTGATGAGTTTTTCAGAATTTTTCAATTGTTATTTGAATTTCTAAAAATCAAGAAAGAGGAAAAATATGGGTTACTGTGCAGCCAGACTTGAAAGATCGATTAAAAATATAAAATTAATTATAAAAGTCTGGAGACAATTTTTATAAAAAATAAATAAAAAAACTAAACTATAAAAAAAGAGTTTGCATTTTTTGAATTTTATAGAATTTGTAATGATTTTTTATGAGACTTTTACGATTTTGCAATTTTTATGAGTTTTATAGATCCAAATAAGCCAAACATTTGACAAAAGCTAGAAAACACCAAAATTAACTTTCACTTTTTTAGAATTTTTAAAGAAGTTTTTATATTTTCCTTAGATTTTTCAATTCAAACAGTAACAAAAATACGTGTTTTTGATTTTTTAAAAATAGCAAAAAGCCTTAAAAATCACCCAAAAAATAAGGGAAATATTAACAAAGTGACAGGAGACACGTATCCAAATTTCACCTAATTTGGATTTGATTTGATATTTTATTCAATAAAAACAAGGCACACAACAAGCAAGGACCTAAGTGCAAAGAAACATACTTCCAGGACCAAATAATAACAAATAACGAATGTCCAGGGCCTGGAATGCAAAAAGCCCACAAAAGCACGCGTGTAGCACGTGGTTCAGACACATAGTGGCATAAGTGTACTTCCTATTTAAAAATATGCAATCAATAACACATAGGAAGTACAGGACAAAACATGCAAATATCCCAAAACCCCACGTGTCGATGCATGCGGCTCACATAAACGAGGACTAAATTGCAAATAAATTAAACCTAGGGTCCTAACTGCAATTGTTCTTGAAATAAAAACAACGTAAACTAATATTTACAGGACTACAAGACAAATAAGAAAATGACAGGGGCCTAAGTGAGATTACACCTTTATTAAAGATTGACGGCTGGAGACGCACCACGTGGAGATCCGACAATGGCTGAAGGGGCATGCCTCTTCGCTGGATGAATGGGTCTGATCAAGCCCCAGGTGAATCAGACGGTGGAGACGCTTCGCGGATGGATGGCGATGATCAGAACTGGCGGAGGGAGCTCGATCCAACGGTGGCTGGAGGTCCTGGAAGAACTCGACTTCGGCGAAGTTCGCCGGCTCAATCTGTGCGCGTTGGACCTCCTCCTCGGTTGCTGATATGTGTAGAAGGATGCTTGGACTCTTCCGCAGCTGATGGTGTGCTCAGATGGGGCCGATAGCGTCGGAGACTCTCCGGTGACGAGGGAGCCGGAGCTTCGGTGCCCGAACCAGTTGGACCCCCAGCTGGGGTTCTTTGACCTGCAAAACGGCACCAAATGAATCCTGTGTTGAGGGCAAAGTGCCTCGACCCGGTTATGGGTGGAATGGGTGATCGGAAGGGGGGCGGAGCGTGGTCTCCGGTGAAGCGACGGCGGAGGAGACCTGAGGTCCTGCTCCGAGGCGAGACACGATGATCGGAGATGCGTAGCAGACAGAGAGGAGTATCATGAAGGTGAATAGGGGGTCAGATGATCGAATGGGTGACTGGAACGTCGTGAATCGGCCGGCGAAGCCCGACTGACCAAATGGGCGAAATTGAAAATTATCCTAACCTAAGGGGTATCGAAGTTACCTGATGAGCGTGGTCGATTGTGGATGAGATGCTGGGTCTCTGGGGATCGTCGCCTTGATGGAGAGTCGCCTCCAGAGGCTCTGGTGCACCTTGCGGCGGCACACGGCGATGAGACTCACCAGACCTAAGCCTCAGACATCGAATCCTTACTGCATCACCTCCCATCGATAGTTGTCACTCTAGGAAGGAAAGTGGAGGTCCGAGGAGACGAAGGCGATGGCCAAAGGTGGATTGAAATTGCGGCCAGAGGTGAGACTATATACTAGGAAGGGTCCGATAAGATTGGAATCGGGAGAGGTTCTGGGAGCACGGATCCATACGACAATGATCAGGCGTGAGTCTCGGATGGATCAAGTGTAATCAGGACCCGAGGTTTTACGATATGGCGATCGGATCAAGTAGCGAAAAATCGGCGAAGTCGGGTCGGGCGAATGATCCGTCCTGGGTGGTCCTGGGGGGAGAGTTGATTGGGGGTCAACAATCCCCCGTGGACCAATGGAATAATTCCGTGCTTTTATTATTTGGAAATTCAATTAAAATTAGTAAATAACTTTATTTCGAAAAAGTTTAAACATGAAAAATGTTTATTATTTTTCAATTTATTTTTTAGTGGTTTTTATTTATTTTTTTGAAAAATAAATAACGTATTTACATTATACTATTATTATATGTAGGTATATGTACATATGTATTTTTTATTTTTATTTTTAATTGATTTTTCACAATTATTCCAATTTTATATTTTATTTATTTTCAACATAAAATTTGGAATAAAAAGGTATTTTTATTTTATTTTTAGGATTTATTTACACGAGTTACATAAATAGGTTTATATACATATGTACATGGTATATATACAAGGCTGAAAATGTTTTTCTTGGATTTTTGGTTTTATTTTTCTGATTTTGATTTTATTTATTTACTCCATAAAATATGAGTATAAAAATATTTTTATTGTATTTATTAATTATTTACAAGGAGAAAATAAATAGGCATTTTATTTTATATACAAGGTCTATGTGCACTGATGAGAGATAATTTTATTTATTTTTATTTTTCTTTTTGTTTTTCCCATTTTTAATTTTGTTTTATTTTCACAAATATGTACAAAATATGAGAAACACTTTTCAATTTTTATTTTGAGGAAAATAAATTTATTTAGATACATAGGATTATGTACACCATTATTGACCTTATCTCTCTCTACTTGGGTTCTTTTGCGGTGAGGCCCATGCTGAGCCCTCCCTTGGGATTAGGTCACTCAATATTTATTGTAAATATTCCCTCTTTTTCTTTTGTTTCTTTATTCCTTTATTTTGACAAAAAAACATGCTAATTATGCATATTTACATGATGCATGCATTTTGACAACTTATGATATTTACACATATTTACATGGTATTTGGCTAAGGTTTCTAGCTAAAATAAAGGTATAAAGAGTGACGAATGGGGATTCATCACTTCTAGAGGTAATGCTAATACTTGTTTGTGATTTAGATGAAACGATCCGAGAAGTGTTCTAGGATCATGTGGTTTCATCGGATTAAAAAAATTAAATTCTGTTGCCTCGAACAACTAGTGCGACTAGTCACTTCCGATTACATTCGATGTGGTTCTCACGCTTAGGTGATGTGCTTACGGAATGAGAAGAAAATCATGTACAAAACTTCTACCTACTCCTTGCTATTATAAGTCCTGAGCATTCTTACTCTTGTGGTATACTGAGTGCTAATCACATTTATAAAGTTCATTACAGCAACACAAACATCACTTATATGTTTTAAAAGGTACATATGAGTACTTTGTATAAAAATATAAATAAAAGTCATATACTACATATGACAATGCATGCACTTCATACTTGAGAGACCCCAAATATTAGAATGCACTAACTCGAATGCATATGTAGATTTACGAGTAGATGATAGAAATCTAGTGCATGTTTGCTTTGAAATTGACAAACCTTACATTGCAAATCACCCTTAGTCAATCCATAGAAAATTCCAGGCATCAACTTATGGAAAGAAAACATGGATATGAACATGATGTTCATGTCATTTTCAAACTAAAGTGGAGTTGTCTTTTTGCAAGCCAAGATTTCATCACATATGTAAGTAAACCTACTCGAGCTTGAAGATGATATAAACCATCCTCAATTAATCCAATTCTAATATTTTCTCCCTTTTGCTAGAATTTTAGAACACATCACTCATGAAAAAAATCAGCCTACAGTGCAATTTTTTAATATTCTTATTGATAGATAAAATATATATTGGAAAATTGGGGACGTGAAGTGCATAAGAAGAAGGAAACTACCAACAATAGAAATCGTTCATTTTCCAGCAACAGTAATAGGAGACTCATCTGCAATGGTGATGAAGCTATGTTTCATCGTCTTTATTCTATCATTTTGGCCTTAAAACCCCAGTAAATGCGTGCAAATAGTGTTAATTTATACATTTTATCATTCATGCATTATGGTGTAAATAGTGTATAAAATGCGGTTTTAAAGCTAAAATTTTAGAATAAAGAAAAGAAAAGAAAAAAAAAATATTGTAAATATTTTATGACCCGAAACCCTGAGACCTAGGTATCTCGATGACTAGGTCGACAAGGAATAAAGTTGGGGGAGATAAGGGCCAAAATACAATAAAAAAACCTTTTATTTTATTCATTCTTTATTCATTTTGGGACCTATTTTTGGTTCCAATTTTAATACCTCAAACAAAGAAACTTTGTACATGCAAGTTGTAGATAATTAAATATAGAAAAATACAAAATTGATTTCACACTAAAATATTGTAAAGATAAAAAGTTATGATCTGATAAGATTCCAGAATCCCAACTTCCCAGACATGTATCTCTCAAATAAAAACTCTAAATGCATCAAACTCACTTTTAATTGCTTATAATTTCAAATAAGCTATTTCACGGAGGTGGTTTCGCATTTTGCGGAGCTACGGTTTGAAAGTTGAGTTTTGGACCCCTATTGTAGACTTTTACAGATTAAAATATTCATTTTACTTATTATTCATTTTTTTATATTTAATAGTTTTATAATTTTGTAAATATTATTTGTAACACATATGCATATTAAAATTGGAATTAAAACATTAATAAAACTCAAAAATAAAATACGTATAAAACACCTAGGTATAATACCTGTACATATACCTATATAATTTCTATTTCTATTTTATTAAGTGTACACAATACATCCGAAAAATAAAATAAAAATATAGTCAAGTGTATAAAAAGATTTTATAAATTTATAAAATAAGAAACAAAATAATAAAGCTTAATATACAAAATAAAGAAAATATTAATATATATACCTACGTTGGCCAAAAAAGGCAACTTGTATTTTACCTTTAAAAAATAAATAAAAATCATAATAAAATAATTTATAAAATAATAAACATTTTTTATTTAATAACCAAAAAATAATAAAAACACTTATTCGTTTTAATCGATTTCCTAACTATTTTTTCCAACAATTTCTCTGGTTGGTCCACATGGACCAACCTGATTCATACGTTGGGTGACCTCGGTCAACTCTCTAGTCGAGGTCTGCCATTGCGTCAGACCTAGTTTTCTGTCCATTTTGGAGGATTTTTCTAGGTCACATCTCTCCTCCTTTTATGATACTTCCTTCACGACTTTTGATCCTAGTGGATCCATGATACACGCCTATGGATTGATTTGATCCCTGGATCGCTGCATCGTCCAATCTCCTTCGTTCTTCGAGCTGCGACCTTCACCCATTCAAAACCACCCTCGTCACTTCCTTTATCTTTTGAACCCTCCTAGCCCTGGCCTTGGCCCTCTGGATTGCTCAGAATTGAGGTCGATGACAGGGGCCACTCTAGCTGCTCCGAGCGTGTCCAGGCGACGGTGGAGGAGCTTCCACCCATCTCCAGCGGGCAACGCCGTCAGGTACCAAATATCAGGTTATCCGACCATGGAGGTGCTATTTTCTTTTCTTTTAGTGAGTCACTTCATTCTGGGTAGATGTAGGATCTAATATCCCTAATATTTCTTGTGTTTTTCCGCTCGATCTTCCTGCTGATCACCTCGCAGGAGTTTGTCTGGCGAGTCCTCACCCCGCAGCTTCCACCCTTTTTTTGCTAGCGGGAGGTGCGCGACAATATGCCCGTGCTCCTCGTCATCATTTTTCCTGCAGGTAGTTGCGCATACGGCTCGCCTGGGGCAATTTTGTGACGACCCAAAGGCACCTGGGACGCGCAAGTTCCTCCACCCTCGCGGGTGAGCTCCAGTACCCCTTCGGCCGTATTGGGACCCTTGGACGACTCAAAACTCCTCAAGGAAGAAGCTCGGCATTTTTGGGACTTCACTGAACGTCGGGGGGGGAGCGGATAGGAATGAGGAAGCTTGCCTTGGCCGGCGAGCATCCCTGTTCTTCCATCGCCCTCCGTCGTCGTCGGATTGCCGCCAGTTCTTGAAGACAAGCCAGCATCCGTCCGATTTGGTCGCCCCCAGTCGTTTGATCATTCTTCTCTCATCTAATCCTGGCCGTTGGGAAGCGAAGAGGTATCGTGTCGCGAGAGCTCGACACATGGCAAGCGAGCCAATATCTACCGTCTGGTCGTGCCCTTGCTTTACGTAATTGGAGTCCTAACCTGAGACATTTTTGTATTTAATATTTAATATTAAATCTTTCATAGGCTATTGAAAAACTTTTGTAATAATTTCACATTGCCCCTCCAATTTTAGAATATTACTTTTTAGTCCTGCCTGGTCACGTACCTTGCGCACGTGGATTTGGTAGTTTTGCAGAATTAACCCTGGAGTTTTGGTCCAAAAAGTTTCTAATTGCCTTGCAATATTTTGGAAAAATTCCATTTACACCCCTGGCCTTTCTGATAATTCCAAAAATACCCTTGTTAGTTGCAATTTCTTTTTGTTGCCTTTAATTATTTCTGGAATCTCTAAATTGCTAAAAAATCCACAAAAATTATCATAACCTCCTGTTGCATTCTAGTTTCACGACATATTTTTATTTTGCATTTTTATTGCATTTTCATTTTTATTAAAATTTTGAATCATGCATTTTCAGCACTATTTGAATTAGAAAATACATAAAAATTAAACAACGTTTTTGAAAAATTCCAAAAAAAAACTGTATTTTGTGTGTTTGCATGTCTTTTAATTTCAATCAAAAAATCACTAAAAATTACAAAAGAAAACTCATAAAATTTATAATAGCCTAAAAAATTATATAAAAATCTTAAAAATTCCTCAGAACTCTTAAAAATACATTTTTTGTCTATGAATTTTCTTTGTTCTATTAGCTTTATTTTAAAATTAATTTGAGGAATTTTGGACACTTCTTGATTTTTTCATCCTCATTTTAATTTCGACCATTAATTTTGTTCACTATTTTCTAGTGTTGTTCCCTTTAAAAATATTAAAAAAAATAGGAAAAATCTAGAAAAATCATAAAAAACATTATAAAATTATAAAAAACTCAAAAACACTTTATTTCCTGTATTTTGAATATTTTTATCTATTTTTATTCTCTCTTATCTCTAGTGTATCTATATTCCTTATATATTATATCTTTATCAAATAGAAAAAGAAAATACAAAAAATGCAAAATATAAAAAGAAAAATACAAAATCAGTAAATTAAAAATCAAAATACAAAAATATAAAATCGAAAAAATAAATAAAAAATATAAATTTAAAAAACCACAAAATAGCATTTATAGACAAATCATCACATTCACATTTTGTGCATTATTGCCCCATTCTACCTGTTTGCTCCTTGTGTTCGACCTCCATACTGCTTGCACACTATACAGATCCTTGTAGAGTTATAATACATTTTAACTCTGCACCGATTTTCATTGCTCGATTTCTGTTGTGGATTAATGGTTGTCTGAAGATTTGATTTCTTACGGGTCGCCTCAGCGACATTGTGATACCACCTTGTGTGGATTACTCTAGACCTGTGAAAAAATGCCTTCAACAAATGGTGACTTTCTCTCTTTCTGACAATGATTTATAATCATGAAACAATTGTGAATCACATGTCATGTGATTGGACACATCACTGTTGATAATCAACTTGGATTTACAAGATCAAGCATTCTTACTTCGCATCATATTTATAGTTGAACCACTATCTCATGATTGCAAAGACCCATGTCCTTTCGTAAATGATTCCGTCATAGCATGATGGTATCCTTTGCCAAGTCAAGTTCTTAATATGCTCTAAGCACCTTAATGTCATTCACTAGCAAAAATGTATCCTTTCGACTGACTATCTCTCACAAACCTTTTTTCAAACACCTTTAGTCTAATACCAATAGTAGAACTCTTACAAACCATCAAACACTTGGTGTTCATGACTAGACATACATGGTAGATCCCAACTTCTCAACTCATTCTTGCAAAAATAAGGGGCAAAAAAACCCAAACAACACTCAAGGGATATGTCCAAACAGTTTTTCTCTTGTAGCATAGATTTAACCTTAAGGGTTCGAGACCATGCCTCGGTAAGACTGATGGGTTTCTAACCTCTAGTGCAATCACAAGGTTCTGCGGTCTGACAACGACCATGAGGGTAATGGAGCAGTCAATTTGGAAAGAAGAAACACCAACTTGCAGCTCAAAAGGAGCATGATCAGGGCATGGTATGATCTGCTCAAGATCTAGAAATGATGGCACGATTTACTCAAGATATGGGCACGATTTGAGCACGATATGTACAGTCTGCACGATCTGATCTTATCTGCATGCTGATTTGCACAATTTAGAGGAGCGCGATATGTACGAAGAGAGTCTAGGCACAATCCGATCCGGAGGAGAAGCCCTAAATCTGAACTGTAGGGGTGAAATGGATTGGAGAATCTCGAGAGTTGCACGGGAGTGATGCACAACAGAAGGCTTATGCATGATGATCTGATTGATTCGTTGCTCTAATACCATGTTAGAATCGAACACAACAAGCATACACAAAGTTGAAGACAAGGATTTACGTGAAAACCCCTACGGATCGAGAAAAACCACAGGGCCATACAATCCTTTATTTCTATCTATAAAGATTAGGACTCTCTTCACTGAGATAAATTCCAATGAGAGGTGACTATAATATCGACAAGGATGGGTAAAATGATTGCTCATCCAACGACATGCTTACACATATAAGCACAATAACTCAAAAAGTATGATCAACATCTTAATTTAATGAATGATGCTCAATGTAGCAATTAGGATTTGCTTGCCACTTTATACTTTCTTATCGAAATCATTGAAAGCAGGATCACATTATATTTCTAGTTCTATAAATAGAAAGCATATTGGAAGGTTACCACGCAAAGCGCTATAATATCCTCAAATCTAGTCAACTGTATCTTCCAAGGTCCCATTCCAGGTGCGAACAGCTGAAAAATAGTCACAGATTTCAAATTTCGCTTGAATTATTCCACTGTGCGGAATAAATTGGATTTTACTTAAAGGGGTTGCATTGCAAGAAGACAACTTGGACAAATGTTACCAAGATTTTACACATTACAAGAACATGGCAACAAATGGTCATATCTCGTGATTAATTAGAGGAGCCTTTGGTCTCATTAACGGGGAACCAATAGCGGTTATGAAACCACATCGAATCCGCCACAACCGCATCGCTGTCGTGATTCCGGTGCCAAGCATAGTGGGCGTGAGTCCGGTTCCTGATGTCGAAAATCGCATGGCCAAAACTGGACTCTCTGAAAGCTGAGTACTTCGGCTGTGGTTCTGTCATCCTGTAGAATGCTAAGAGATATCAATCAACTGCCAAGTGACTTAAAATAAGTGAAAAAATTAGTAGAATCTCGTCCTAATGGTACTTGTCAGCAAGGCCTTCTATGTTGCCTCCATCACCAATGGTGATATAAACAGGAGCTGCATTGTTTGGAACAGGAGCGCATTGCCCATTAACGATGTTGTAATCAATATTTGAAGTCCGTTTCTGCGATGAGATTGTTCATTATACATTGGGCATCCATTAGAAAGTTAGTTATCGACCGCCTCATGGGCAATCTACGAGAAGAAAACATGTAGTTACCGAGCGTTCGTAAGCATGAACGTGACCTGCAAATACAACATCGACTTTGTATTGAACAAACCACGCCTCGAACATCACCCTCATTGTCTCTCCTTCCATATAGTGGTAGCTATTACTGTTGTACCAGGGCGAGTGCATAAGGACGATCAACCACGGTGTTTCGCTCCTGTTCACCTTTGGGAACTCTTCAAGGAGCCACTGGTATTGTGGAGTATACATACCTATATAAGAAAATGCGATGCAATCTTTAAATTGTGAATAAAGTCATTAAAGCAATTTAACGCCTATGATAGTATGTATGAATGACCGAAGGATATAAGTATAAGTGCATACCATAAGCAGAATACGAAGACAACACAATTATATACGCCGAAGCTCGTTTAACAGAGTACCAAAGAGGAGAACTGCTATTTGATGCTCTATATGGCACATGATACCTGTGTAAGTAGGGCTTAAAAGGCTCCATTTCTCCCTGGAAACATATGAAAGGTAGTTAAAAAAATGTCAGAAAATATGGTTTTTTAGTCAAAGCAGGACGATTTGTTATGATCATCTGAATAGGTATGCTTACGTATTCAGGCGCATAATCGATCTCATGGTTTCCAGACGTCCAAATCCAAGGGTGATATGCGACGTTTCTCTCGACAAACCTCGCCCATGTATCCCACCTTCTATTGTCATGTGCAGGGTGATTATCCGCATAAGAGAGGTCGCCCACGTATAGAACTGCCTGCGCTTTAGGATTAGCCTCGTAGTGAGAAAGTGTGATGTTAGAATCATAAGTCTGTCCAAGATCACCTGCACAAGATCATTAATTCCTTTTAAATGCCCTGAAATGTTATTTACACAAAATTCACAAACAGCTATCGATTAAAGCACATTTCTACAGATGAAGTAAAGCACATTTCTACCTATAACACCGAAAGTACAAGGAACGTCAGGGCCAACTCTCGGAGGAGTTGTAAACCAAAAGAGTCGCGTGGTGTTGCCCCTTCCAAGCTCATAGAAGTACTTCTCTTTGTACTGCATTGAGAAAAATCAGCCTTAATCCTTACGAACAATTTGTCGCCAATGGTACAAAAGTAGCAAGTTTAAATGAAAGGATATAAGATGGTTTACCTTCAAATTCTTAAGGGTGCAATGATGGATATATCCTGAAGTGTAATTGTAGTATTTATACCGGGTGGTCATGCCTTGTGCTCGAAATTTTAGCTTATGCTGTGAGGTCCCGTAATATACGACATTGGATCCAGGTTCATCCTCTGTAACCCAAGATATGATAATACCAGACCCACCATGGTCCCCTTGTGTGATATGAACCTTCATATAGGGACTCGTTAACAAATTAATTGAGGTTCACATGCATTCAATTGAAAAGATAACATAACTTTTAAGAATGGACATTCGCCTGAGATCTTAAACTTTGTGCACATGAAATCCAAATTATTCGCGCTGTTGTTAGTGACGTCTACCTGCTGGGGTGCATTGTAGCCCTGAGGGATGCGAAAGACGTCGCTGTGGAGAGGCATGTCGACGGACTTCTCTTGCCTGCGGACGTAATAGCTGGTGACCCCTCCATTGCACTGAAACACCAGTGTATCAATAAGGAGCAGTAGAGCGAGAAGAGAGACCACCATGGGAGACCAGGTGGTCTGAACTTCGCGTAGTCTGTGTGCCCGTCCCTCTCATCTCCACCTATTTATTCATATTTTGCAAGCAGCAAAGCAAAAGGAGGGTGCACAGTCACCTCACCCTATTGCATGCTGGCAGCTTTATTTGATTGGACGCGGCACCACTCTGATTTATATATTTTATTATGTATTATTGAATGATTGTTGAGACGATAGTGTCCTCCATAGAAAACTTGCGGTGCGGAATATGATGCCAGCAAAGGAGCATCATGTTTATCATTTTGTTTCACTGCCTCCCTTTGTTTCAATTCCATGTCTTGTGTAATTTATCGGGTTTAGTTCTCCAGCCCACTAATGATGAAAGCTAACTTTAAAATCTGTTGGTTTCGTGTCAAAGAACAATTTGAATACTATAAAAAAATATTTAGGCGTGTTCGGTAGCGGGATGCAGGATGTACCATCACCATGGCAGCCCATTGCAACCAGTAGAAGAATACGACGAGAAGGACAAGACCCGTGGAGGGCATCGTAGGTCAGAGCTGCACTGTAGAGAGGGCGTTGACCGATGGAGGAGGTTTTCAGTGGCAGGAGCAGTCGGTGCAAGGGAAAGAGGATACGAAGGATGGGGAAGCCCTACTGGAGCGCTGCCAAGCCCACATGTGACGCACGTGCTCCATTCTACTATCTTGATCCAAAGATAGAAAGGTTGCAGGATTAGACAGGATTGAGAGCCCCAGTCCCCCAACCAAACACCCCCTTAACTTAAGTTTGTTGGGAACATTATCCATTTCGAATAATAAAAAAAGGGAAAAGGCCGATTATCCCTTTGGAGACTCATACTTCATGTAGGAGTTGGATTGGAGAGAGGAGGCAAGAGTAGTATAAATAAGACCCCCATGCATGACATTGGAGATCAACCCAACTCAAGCATCTCTCCCTCTCTTCTCTCTTAGTTCTCTCTCCCCAAGTAAGGAGAGAAGTATTTTACGCAAGGCGTGAGGAGTAAGTTTGCGCAAGACGCAAAGAGTTAGCCTGCAGGGATGCTAAGAGAAGTCGCATCCGCAAGGAGCGTCTGCACCAGAGGCGCGAGGAGCAGCCGTCAGGGAGGTTCGTTCTCGAGGAGGGGCATCACGTGACGAGGAGAAGTAATGGTATCATGTTCTCCAAGTACAAGGTGATAGTTATCTGATTTATTCTTGTAAATGATCCTCAGTTTTGTTGGGCAACAAAACTAAGAAGATATTGTGCCCTCTCATTTTTCCGGCCGAATTTTGTTGTGGGTCGTCATGCCCCGTGGGTTTTCCCCTCTCTCACATCGAGGAGAGTTTTCCCATGTAAAATTTATTGTCTTTTATGTGCTTGTTTGATTATTGTGCTACGATTATTTTTCTTAGTTCCCGTGTAGGGAACGCCCCGCCGCTAGTCATCCTTTACAATACAGGCTAAGGAAATCTCTCGATTTCCCAACAAGTGGTATCAGAGCTTGCATTGTCGAGATGCGGAAGGATGATGGAGGCACGATGATCAAGCTGTTGAGCACAAACTAGAAAATATTGAAGACCAAGATGGAGGACATCTTGTATTGAGAGGACCTCCCTGATCCAATGGAAGGAGAAATGGCCCAGCTCGAGGGCATGTTGGCAGGTGACTAGAGGAAGCTGAACAGGAAAGCAATCGACACCATCAAGAAATAGTTGGACTTATTGGTATTCCACAATATCGTGGAAGAGATAGATGCGAAGAAACTACATGTGAAACTGGTAGGGATTTATAAGTAGAAGATGGCCACCGACAAGGCATTCTTCATTCAGAAGTTGGTGAATCTAACGTACAAAGATGATATTAAAGTTGTTGAGCACTTGAATAAGTTCTAGAGTCTCATCAATAAACTGAGTACCACGAACATGACGCTAGATGATAAATTGCAGGGGCTTATTCTCCTTGGTTCCCTACTTGACAGTTAGGAATCTCTGGTGATTACCGTGAGTAACTCCACTACTGACGGCAAGCTGACCATACCTATGGTCAAGAGCAGTCTTTTGAAGGAAGAAATCAGACAATGATCATGTAGAGAGTCCCCTTCTTCACATGTATACGCAGTTAAGATAATATGTATGTCCAACAACATGGGAGAATCACAAGAGAAACAGAAATCTAGGGAGAAGTCCAAGGATAGAGGAAAGTGACATCATTGCAACAAGCCTGGTTACTGGAATAGAGATAATAGAGCCTGGAAAATAGAGCAAGAAGAAGCCAAAGAGAATCAAATGAAAGATGAAGAAGAGAACATTACTACGACGATGATCAGTTGGTTTTCACTATTCAGGAGCATTGTCTACATGCATGGGATGACTCCGAGTGGGCCGTCGATACAGCTGCCTCCTACCACATGACTTTGTACTGGGAGTTCTTAACTTACTATATAGAGGGAGATTTTGGGAGTGTCAAGATGGGTAACAACAGTAACTCCAAGATCGTTGGCATGAGCACCATTTCAGTTCGGACTAATATTGGATGTGCAACGACTCTACAAGATGTTAGGCACGTTTTCGACCTGCAACTTCGCCTCATATCCGGTTCTCAACTGGATAGCGAGGGCTACCATCTGAAGTTTGGCAACAATAGATGCGAGATCAACAAGGGCTCTCTTATCGTAGCCAAAGACAGGTTGTGATGCACGTTCTACAAGACTCGGGTGAAGGTTATGTATTGGCCTACATGCTAGTGAGGGTGACACATTGAATCTCTGGCATTGTTGACTTGGACAAATGAGACAAAAGGGCTTATAAATTTTAAGTTGGGAGTTGATACCATGTCACACTGACATAACACTGTCACCGTGTGATTCATATGAGATTGTAAAGAACAAGAGTGTACCTTTCAAGAACATCTCAAAGGTGAAGAAAGACCTTTTGTAGTTGATTCACTTTGTTGTGGGTGGTCCCATGGACACAACATCTTTGAGAGGAAATAACAATTTTCTGACATTCATTGATGATGCATCAAGGAAGGTTTGGGTTTATATGTTGAGGATGAAGGATCAAGTCGTTGATTGTTTCAGAAAATTTCATTCCATGGTGGAGCGCGAGACAACAAAAGTATTGAAGCATCTGCGCATTGATAATGGAGGGGAGTACATCTCTCATGGTTTCCATAACTACTATGGAGAGCACGGAATCTGGCATGAAAGGATAGAGCCCGGCACAACCTGACACAATTGTGTCGCTGAATGGAAGAATATGACCATTGTGTAGAGAGTTCTCTACATGCTAAAGACAACAAAGCTATCCAAGACCTTTTGGGCTGAGGTGGTTAGAACCTCCTATTTTTTGATTAATCGATTTCCATCCGTTCCATTGAAATTTCTTGTCTCTATGCATATTTGGTCTAGAAAAGATTCCTCATATGCTTACATGAGGGTCTTCGATTGCAAAGCTTATGAGTTTATACCAAAGGAATAGAGGAAGAAGAATGATGACAAGGCAATGCCCTGTATTTTTGTTGTCTGCGGAGATCATGAGTTCGGATATTGACATTGGGATCCGAAGAAGAAGACTATTACAAGGAATGGAAATGTGATTTCTATGAGAACTAGGCTTTGGCTGAGGTTGATAGTTGTGATGGTAACTCAGATGGGATTGCTATGGATGATGACAACGATGAGGACTCATACTTATCCAGTACCAGGTACAAATGGAAAAGATGCACAACTAGAATAATATGAGCCAGATGCAGACCCCACAGCTGCAGGTCCACGGGATCTTGGGCAGGGGTAGCAACCTCATCAAGAAGCAGATGCAGCAGAGCCTCGGGTTAAGAGATCTGGGAAGGTACATCATCCATCATCTCACTATCTTACTTCCCAGTACGTAATGGTGATTGATCATGATGGGGCATGCACTTTTGAAGAGGCGCAAGAGCAGAAGGAGAGAGATCATTGGAAAATTGCAATGATTGAAGATATGAGGTCTCTAAAGAAAAATCATACCTATGATCTTGTTGAGCTTCCTACAAGCAAGAAAGCACTGAAGAACAAATGGGTCTACAAGCTGAAGACAGATGATGGTGGCAAGCAACTAAGGTGGAAGGCCAGATTGGTTGTGAAAGGATACAACCAGAAAGAGGGTGTAGACTATGATGAGATCTTATCACCAGTTGTGAAAATGAATTCTTGAGAGTGGTGCTACGTCTTGTTGCAAGCCTAAACCATGATATGGATCAAATGGACATAGAGACAACTTTTCTTCGTGGTGACTTGAAGGAGGAGATATCCATGGAGCAGCCATAGAGATACCAGGAAAATGGGAAAAGAGCATGTGGTTTGAAGGTTGAAGAAGAGTCTCTATGGATTAATGCAAGCCACTAGATACTGTTACTTGAAGTTTCATGCCATCATGATGAAGCAAAACTTCAGAAGGAATACAACGATCCATGCGTGTACATTCGATGTCTTCCCAATGGCATGTTCACTATCCTGTTGATATATGTGGATGACATTCTGATAGTTGGTCATGATCCTGGGTTGATTGTGATGCTCAGAAGGGAACTCTCCATGGAATTTGAGATGAAAGATTTGGGAAAAGCAAGCAAAATACTGATGAATCTCCATTTCATCACCTTTATTCTATCATTTTGGCCTTTAAAAATTTGGTAATTGTGTGTAAATACCCTTAATTCATGCATTTTAGCATTCATGCATCATTGTGTAAATGTTGTATAAAATATCGTTTTTAATGACAAAATTATAGAATAAAGAAAAGAAAAGAAAAAGAATAAAATATCGTAGATATTTTATGACCCTAAACCTAGAGACGTAAGCATCTCGATGACTAGGTCGACATGGAATAAAGTAGCAGTAGATAAGGGTCCAAAATACAATAAAATTCCCTATATTTTATTCACTTTTTATTAATTTTTTGGACCTATTTTTTGTTCCACTTTTTATACCTCAAATTAAGAAACTTTGAACATAAAAGTTATAGATAATTAAAATATAAAAATACAAAATTGAGTTTACACAAAAATAATATACAATTTACAAGTTATAATCAGAGTAAGATTTCCCAATACCTACATCCCAGACCCATATCTCTTTAATAAAAACTCAAAATATATCAAAATCACCTTGACTTATATATAACTTTTAATAAAAAATTTAACGAAGGTGGTTTCAGATTTTTTTGGAGTTAAATTGTGAAAGTTATTTTTTGGACTTCTATTGTATAATGACCCGATTAAAATAATCATTTTATTTATTATTTATTATTTTATACTTTTTTATTTTTACAATTTTGTAGATATTATTAATAATATATGTACATATCAAAACTAAAATAAAACATAAAGAAAACATTGAAATAAAGTACTCATAAAAAAATACATAGGTAAAATACCAATATCTATACTTATAGAATAAATAGACCTAATTATTTAGGTGTACATATTATTTCAGAAAAATATAATAAAAATATATTTAAGTATGTAAAAAATTATAATTATATCAAATAATAAACTAAATTAATAAAATAAAAAATACAAAATAAAAATAAAAGACCAAAATACATAGATAAATATATCTATATAGCCCCAAAAAAGTAAGCTCTAAAAAAATAAATATCATAATAAAGTAATTTGAAAAATAATATATACTTTTTATTTTATAACCTAAAATTAATAAATTCTATTAATTTTTTATTGATTTTCTAATTAATTTCCAGGAGATTTTTCCTGGTTGGTCTACGTGGACCAACTAGGTGGCGCAGAGGGTTGACCACATGTCAACACTCTGACCTAAACCATGTAACTGTCAGACCTAGTTTTGAACTCTATTTGTCGATTTTTTCCTCAAAGATCTACGCGTCCTTTGGGTTGGATTTGTTCTGACTTTTTCTTCCTTGATCTCTGACGATTCATTGGAGTATCTCTCCTTGGGCTATGGATCACTGAGGTGCCTAACTTGGTCTTCTCATCTCCCAGGTTACCGATATAAAGTATCACCTTCGACCCAATTTGAAAATTGATAGCTCTTACACATTCAAACCCTAAACCTAAGCATTTGAGGGTCCTCCTAGTGACAATAGGAATCGACTCAACCCTTCCGGCATTCCTCAAGTGTCAAATCGAGTGGATCCCGACCCCGCCACCTCCTCCATCCGAAGCTCCCTCCAGGCATATCTCCCGGTGAGTTCTTCCCTCTTTTTGTGATCTTTTCACCCTTTAGTGTAGTAGTAGTCTCTAGTCATAATTTATTCCTATTGATTTCATCAAACTTAGTGTACATCCAAGATCTTCGTCCAGTAGAGATCTAGCTCTACCTGTTGATTCTAACTGTCTCAGACACCTTCCTCCTTGCCAACCCCCTCATCTTCTTCCCCTTCACATTCTCTCCATATGACGCACCTTCGTTCACCATATTCTTGCACAAAACACGAGTCACCATTCTCCTCCCTCAGTCATTCATCAGAGAACACCATTCCGACACCCAGTTCATCCCCAGTCTTGAAACTACCCCGAACTTCTTTTTTGTTCTTAGACTAACCTCTATAGGAAAAGAAGAAGAAAGGAGGCCGATCGAGCCTTGGTGACCAGCAGGAACACCCTCTAGGACCACTCCGCCACCATCCATCTCCGAAGCCCTTCGAAGTATTCTGAAGCATCCACTCAACGTGGGAGGGTCTTGGGAGTCTTTTTTGAGCCATAGACTGTTGCCTGCTCTATTCCCTTGCTTCCTATGTTTGACCCCTACTTTCTTGCCATTATACATTCTTAGTAGGGTATAATAAATTTTAGATCCTGCTCTTAATTGCTTTATTATATGTGTGGGTTAATTGTTGAAACAATGAGAGAGTTGGAGTAGTCGCCTCAGCGACAGTGAGCCTGGTTTATCAAGACATTAATTAGCAATTCCCAATATTCTGTTTTCAAATGGCGTCGTCGCCGGGGAGCATTAACTTTTAGAGTAGATTTTATTATTTTACTTTCTTAACCAATTTTTATTATCTTTCATTGCTTGATTATTAATTTTGAACTATCTGACGTCTCTTTTCTTGTCTTCTTTTGAGGGACCACGAATCGAGGAGTATCACCTAGGTGATTTTACACAGCCTTAGAACCAGAGATGGCTATTCTGATCTAGCAGATAGGAGAAGTTTGAGAGAGAGATAGGATAGTTTAGTATCTTTAATTTTTGACGAGAGAGAGATTTACTTTGATTATTAGTTTGTAATAATACACATACTTTAGACTTTGGACACTCGGGCCCAATTTCCAAGTGTTTATTCACCTGGGGGCTCACTATGATTTTCCGTCGTGTTATTTTCTTTTGTTTCTTGTGATTTGAGATTTTCACTTTTTTTTTATATTTCTTTTGTAGAATGAGCCCTTAGTTTTTAGCCTTTCTTGATCATGTAGTCTATGGCCAAACACCTAATTACTTTTCATTACCTATAGTATTCATGTTTGGACTTAGAATTAATTAATTGCGCGTCACTTAGTCTCGAAACGTGTGCCGTGAGAGAACTCCATACATCACTTGCGACACCCACTGTTGTAGGCACTGAGGGGGTCCAAGATCAGACTTTAGGTTTCGTTCTTCGTGTTCATCATTTGGTTCTTCACGATAGCAATTTCCTGCTTACGATGATTTCTGTGTGCATATCTGCATATAGTATAGGTTTACAAATTCCATTTTTGCATCTCGCATGGAGAGAGCTAGGAAGCACTATAAGTCTTCTAACTGAGCATTCATCATTAGGGAACTAAGGTGAGATTTCCATCTTAGTGTCGCCTTGCATTTCTTTTCTGTTATCTCCCTCTGTTTTTGGATCAAATAGGATTCAAAGTAAATATAAAAAATGTTAGGTGCTTGTATTGAATCTACTCAAAGCAAGTGAATTGATAAAGGGACTACTAAAAATACTTGACCTAAATAAAGTTGATTAATTGGACACATTGCCTTGGGTGAGCAAAGCCCGCATTTGTTTTTAGGTTGCATTGGAAGGTCTCCTTCCTAGTGAGAGAGCGGCTTCATAAGGATTAGTGCCCAAAACCAATTTGTGTCTGCCTTGTGTATCGACTGGATTTCCAAAGTATTGGCACTTCTATCATACGTAGACGAGTAAGGCGTAGTCAACAATGATACTCTCTATTATGTAGGGCATCGACCTTATCTGAAGTATTGAGCATTGGCCACGCCTCCACGGCGATGTTTGTCTCATCATATTTTATCCGAGTAGGTTCTTGCACACTCACTAGTGATTCCGTTGTCAGCAAGATCTGAAGTATTGGTTTCACTTATCGACTTCCTCCCTCTATTTCTTTGGCTGAGTAGGGATCCAAGAAGAGTTACAAGGACCTTAAAAAGTGCAGACTACATGTTATAATGGAGGTGGACAAGTACGCCATACTTTTCCGGCAATACTATCTCCTACATGTGTAACGCTCTAAGTAATCGTTCAAACATAAAGTGCCTGCAAATCAAATCTAAAACTTACGAAGATAATTATCGAACCTTCACGGCTTCACGGATCGAGTTGGTGAATCCATTGTTTGGAGGTTTGGTTGTTTAGTATTATTAAGATCAAGATCAAAAACATCTTGTATTTGTGTAATTTCACCCTCCTTCCTATTTGGCCCTTGATCATTGTGAGCTTTCTGCTATTTTATAATCCTTTTATTCCTTGTTTGCCTCTGTAAACTTCATCATATATATATCTTGACCCTCTCAAGATGTCGTCACACAACTGGCTTATTCGGGACCCCGTTGACACCCACATCGATTCTGTTTCGCCAACATCTTTAATAAAGTAGGGTGATCTCCAAGAAGTTAGTTTGGATCTTGATGACTTCTCATTGGACTCCCAGATCCTCTCTTTCTTCAGTACTTGTCTTTCTCCAATAAATCCACTGTTCGAAATTGACTCGTAGCCCGAGCTTGCTCTTCCTCTCCAAAAAAAAGGATTACTCTTGCCCTAGAATTAACCCCTTGTCGGTGAAGATCAATTTCAGTCAATATCCTATGCTCCGTTCGCATCAATTAGGAATTAACCTTAATTCCTAATTCATCTGAGTCTTTGGTGTTCAGAAAGAGATTGATCAAGTTTTACACTATCATGCAGATTCTCGACCAGATCACGAGCCATACATTCAAGCCAATTCATAGATGGCTCCTATTGGAAGAGGAAAGGGTCCACAACCCCAGCCAATCGAGTAAGCAGAACAGTTGGAAGGATAATACACTACCTAGAATGTGGTCAACAGTTATTTGCTTGTGTTGAGCGAGATTCTTTGGGGTTTTTGATTTAAATTATATATGGAAGTGTTGTTGACCCAAATAATCCCGCGACAAACAAACAAAATTTTTTATTCTCAAGCTGCAAAACTAACTACAAGCGAATAATGAATCAAGAGAAACTTTTGCTACTTATTTAATTATATAACAGATAGGATCGAACTCAGGGAGGCTACAATTCCCGAGGGTTACTCAAATAACCGACAACAAAAATCAATTAAGAGAAAAAACATGAATCTCTAAGGCAAACTATCCTTGGTTTTCGTGGATTTTTTCTTTTTTATCTATTAATTTTGTTATTTTATTTGTTTATTTTCTAGATTTCAATTTTTTAATGATTTTAATTTATACATTTTTTTAAATTTCAAATAAGGACTAATATGCACAGGATAAGAAATATGCACACCAAAATCTTTTTGTATTTTTCAGTTATATCAAAAATTTCTCAGAAAAATCCAGATAAAATATTTTGATTTTAAAGACTTTGAAATGTTTTAAGGAATTTTCGTAGAATTTTTAGATATTTTTGTATTTTTTTCTAAAAATCAAATTGTGGTAAAAATGATAAACAATACACAGCCTGGAGTAATTTGCAACTTAAAAAATATTTTAATGCCCAAAACTCCTGCCAACTATTTTTATGATGAAATATAGGAAAATATCTACAAACAGGAACTAAAATCACGATTTTTGGATTTTTATAGAAATCTTTATGATTTTGTATAAGATTTTTAGCATTTTTAATTTTTTTGAGTTTTGAAAAGAATTAAGGGGTGAAATTTTGGAAGAAATTAAAAGACAATAAAATAATACTAATATATTTTTTTGGAGTTTTTTAGAGAAATATTTATGAATTTTTGAATTTCTGAAGAGAAAAAGACACCATCTTTAATTTTTTAAAAATAATACATGATTATAAAAAGCAATGAAAATCTTATTACAAAAATATAAACACATCAGGAGCATAGCATGATTTTTGGAAAATTTATTGACCAACTAAAACATTTATTTCAATAAGAAAAGCAAGCAGAATAAAGGTCTGGAATTTAGGGACTAGTTTTTAGATATTCAAAATTTTTGCATTAAAAATTAATAGGAAATAAAGAGCGGTACAAAAATTCAAATTACCTAGTTGAAACATGTCACGCATGTGATTGGACTCTGGAGAGGGTTATTTTACAAATTTGGACACACCAAGGACTGAGATGAAATTTTACCAATTTTTTTATTTCAACATCTCCGGGGTTTTTCTTATTTTCCAGATTTCACCAACAAATGGGGGGGGAGGTGAGCCACCCCTCCTGTCCTCTTCCACGAGAACATGCGGCAGTAGGAGCTTGCAGGCAATGGTTGCGGTCTTCAGGCACGGTTGCTTGGTGGATGAAGGTGGCCGCTACTATGGTTGACGGTGATGATGTTAGATCGGGGGCGTGAAGATGTGAGATCGGTGAACGAGAGGGGCATGGCTGGTGGTGAGTCATGACCGAAGTGGATCATCAAGTTGCCGCTCCTGGCAGTCGATGGAGCGCGAATCTGGAGGGTTCATGCAGGCTCCCTACGACAGAGGGATGGCGGTGGCGTTGACAGCCATGGGCGATGGAGATCCAATGGTGAAGTCCAGTCGGAGGAGCTGCGTCGTCGCCTTGGCATGTGGTGGAGGTGTTGGTAGTCGGGAGTGTTGGAAATGCGAGCCCACGACGAGCCATTATGTAATAAATGTTATTGCACATATCATTACCTGATCTGAAATGAAGAATGAATAATTTGCAATATAGGTCCCTTAGTATAATTAATGTTATGTACCATGACCATCTTAATAATCATACAGCTGTTGATTCAACTATTGATTCATAGAGGCTGGCGCTTGGATGAATATCTAAAGGGCTAGATTGAGGACTCATAAAGCACTGTCAAATGATTGTTAAGAGATGATATCGAGCCTTAGTAGGAGATGGCAATCCTTTCTCAATTAGGATGATATCTGACCGACCTCTTGATGTAGGTCCTCTGCATAGGAATAGATATTCGGAGGTGACAGATTTGTTAGGTCAAAGAGTTGACTTAACGAGATTGAGATAACCAAAGTCCTACATCGTATGCTGTCACGATACAGGCACGCGTCCTCTGACCGGAGACAGATGTGTTACTATATGTCTGAGTACGTACATTTGGCAGACCAATAGGTTGATGACCTAACCAAGATATATACACCGGCGTGCTGGTGTGCATATAAGGGCATATGAGTAATATGATATCTCAAAGGGATCATTTCATTTATTGAACCGAAAGGCATGAGCTCACTCATGAGATATTGGGAAGAATCAAATTCCGTGCGCATGGTCGTCTCGCTTTGGAAGCTTGACTGAATTTGTAGGTTTGATATATACTTTTGGAAAGTATATGATCAAGACCTAGGTATGATATACGCTTTTGGAAAGTGTATGATCGATACCAGCTCCCAATGATCGAATGGGAAACTTACTGATAAAACCCTAAAGTAGACAGTGTAAAGTTGATCTAATACTTCGGTTTATTCAGGGTCTTCTAGTATATAGGATGTACAGGTATTGGGAATACCTGAGGGTGATGTGATCATAAACGATTGTATAACCAAGACGCTTCCAATCCTAGGGAGTGATGAAACGGGTCTGGATTTTAATGACTCCTCTCAGTAGAGAAGTAATCTGATCTTGGTCCAAATGTTGGACATTAATCTGAATGTGATTCAGATGCAATGAGAAGATTAGATTTGTGGTCTTGATTTAATCAAAGCATCTATGGGGGGCCTGCGATCTGGATTTGAGATATGATCTCAATATCCAAGTCACTATATGTGGAACAATACAATCGCCCTATCCTTATCTCCAAGTATCCGCGAAGAAAACACATTATCCTTGAATAGGTTCAGGATAATTTCATTGTTGATAATATGCATCCGAGCATTGAGAAATAGATAATTAAATGTGATTTAATTATCATGAATAATATGAATTTGATTCATATGATAAGGATATTTATCTTTGATAATTAAATGAGATTTAATTATCAAAGATGTAAATAATGTGAAAGTGATTCATATTATTTGGGCACACGGGAATAGAGATTCAAGATGATTAAATGTGATTTAATTATCATGGATATGAATAATGTGGATAGCAATATCCATAGTAATCATATATATTATAAATGTGATTTATAACATATAAGAGAGAGCTATTTGTAATTTACATTTGTTAATTAAATGCTGATGTGAATTGGATTTACATTGGACAATTAATTGAAAATGTAATTCACATTTTATTTTGGGTTGTGAATATGATTCACAATTTTCCAATTGTAAGATTGCAATATTCACAAAATAATTGTCAATTATTTTTGTAGAATAATTTACAACAAGTGTTGTTGTAAATCTTGGAGACTTCCACGGAATAATGTAATCTCATGAGATCTCATGAGATTACATGAGATTGCCACCAAATCCAATATTATGGAAGGAGGCAATCTTCATTCCATAATCTCCATGCTTGATTGTTTTAATTTGGGATTGATTTATATTGATTTATCAATATAGAATTAATCTAAATTAAATTAATTGTTGTTGGTTTTTACCAACACAAATCTTAGCCATTAAAAGAAACACATTCAATGAGAGCCATTGGATTTGTGTTGCCCATGTATTGAGATCCATGGATCCCAAAATATTATAAAAGGAGAGGTACCCCATTGCTCTTCTTTACACACAAGAGAACATAAGTCTCTCTC
Organism: Ottelia alismoides; assembly: GCA_037367405.1. NCBI lineage: Eukaryota > Viridiplantae > Streptophyta > Magnoliopsida > Alismatales > Hydrocharitaceae > Ottelia > Ottelia alismoides. The sequence goes on along the minus strand of JAZKJV010004119.1, from coordinate 1,546,352 downwards.
TCTCTCTTTCTCTCTACACATCAGCCCCCTCTCTTCCTCTCTCATGGCCGTCCACCACGGATGCCCTAGAGGGATTCTCCATCGCCGCAGCATCGTCGTTATGCTGCCCGATCGTTTGCTCGTGGATATCCGTCTCCTTCGGTGCGCCTTGCTCGTGAAGAAGACGATGGATCTCGTGTGTCAAGATCAGGAGATCCACCACTTGGATCATCAACATGGATTGCGAGAAGCACGCGGTTCATCCCCGCGCTTGCAAGCATCACCTCCGTCGGATCGGACTTGAGATAGGAGGTCTCTTCGTTTAGAGACTCGATCGCAACCACGCTTCAAGAGGTAATCCTATTACTTGTTTGTGGTTTAGACGAAACAATCCGAGAAGTGTTCTTGGATCATGTGGTTTCGTCGCATAAAATTTTTTAATTTCCATTGCATAGAACAACTAGTATGATTAGTCATTCTTCGTCGTATTCGATATGATACTCACTCTTCCGTGATGCGCTTAGCGATCTAACCGTATCCTTCAGGGAGGAGAAAGGAACGGTGATAACCGAAGGATGGCGGCGTGGTCAACCGAGGGTTGGGCGCCAAGGTCGCTGTGGGGGGCAGCATAGTTCGCCTAGGCTATGGCGAGGGTTGTCCCACGTGGAAGTTTCTTTCCTATTTTTTGATTTTTTTACTAAATCAGAAATGATAGAAAAAATTCTTTATTTCACAGAACTGCAAATACACACACACACACACACACATATATATATATATATATATTAAATTTTATTTTTTTTTGTTTTTTTTCTTTTAATCATCCTTTAAAACAAATGTTAGAAACAAAGGCTAGATATATATATTTTTATTTTTAAATTTTTTAGGTTTTTATTTTATTTATTTTTATTTATAAACAAGTGAGGACACGAGCACGACGTCTCGGTCCCAAAATCAAAACAGGAGATGTGAATGGAGATCTGACGAAAAATAAGGAATGGATCTGAGTCTTCGGCCACCGTGCGTGGCTGGGGTTGGGAGATCGTGATAGGTATAAAAGAACGTGGAGAGATCAAGATGTGAGATAAAAAATAGAAATCGATGGCAATGAATCAAGTTGTGATGGATTCTAAAATATATATAAAATATGATGATGAAATTAAAATGTGAAAAATTAAACTAAGGTTAATCTAGATGAAAGATAAGAAGAAAATGATGGATCTCACCTTAGAAGCGAAAAAGACCTTGATCACCTTGACGAAGGCTGACTTGTTGTCACCGGACGGCTCGTAGGTTGGCACCCTTATGCAACAAGAAGACTCTCAGAGACGGGGCTTCTCTCACCAAAGATTGATTAAATTGAAACGATGGAGAAGGAGACATATTGATATATAGAATGGAATTGAAGTTTGAATTTTTGGATGAAGATAAGAGATAAAGGAGAAGAAAAATTGAAATGAGATAATGTAAAAAAATATTTACAAAACTAAACTATTTTTTTATATTTTCATCACTTTATATATTTGAAAATTAAATGATATTTTTTTTTATTTTTTGTGGTAGTTAGTTAAAATAATTAACTATATACATATGGTATATACAGATATGACATTATATACATGGGTAAATAAGCAAATTAGTTTTTTAGTTTAAAATTATTATTTTTATTTATTTATTTATTTTAAATAATTAGTCAAAATATTTACAAATTTTTACAAATACAATATATACAAATAAATGGAAAAATTGCACAAACCAACCCAGAAAACCGACTTTCAACCATAACTCCAAAAATTATAAAATGACAGCCATTTTAAAGATAATTTAATCTAGAATACGAAGGAAGTTAGTTTGGTTCAATATGACTTCATATGGATCCGGAATTGATCTTTAAATTATCGCTTAATGGCTTTTTCAGGATGTGGTTACTTTTATTATATACATGATTTCATTATACAATTATTTTTATTATTTAGCAAACATTTTTAGTTACAATTTTGTTTTGAAAATTATTTTATTTAAGGTCAATTTATGTACAAATAAAATAGTGTTAGTTTTATACAGATATACACAATTAGTGAGAAGTATTTACAACGTACACATTTTTTGGATTTTCTAATTAAGGACCCTATCGCCCCCTACTTTATTCGTGGTCTATCAGGTCAAGTCTTGACCTTCTCTCGGGGTTCAGGTCAGCCAATATCTATTACGTATGTTCAACCTTCTTTTATTTTATTTAATTTTCCTTTCTTTCTTTCTTTATTTATTTTAGGTTAAAATAATATAGAAATATAAAATATTTACACACATATGCAAATTAGTAAGAACATGGAGTTAGTATTATATAGGTGTTTTATAAGGGATTTAAAGCTAAAATAAATGAATAAAGATGACGAATCGTAGATTCATCAGCTTTCTTCTATCTAGGACATCCAACATCAGCTGACCAATAAGGCCTTGGCCCATATCGCATTTCAAGACTTATTGAACGACTTGAGGAGGAGAGCTGACTAGAGAGATGGCAAATGGGAGGATGAACAAGAACCATGGCATGAACCCAATCATGGAGGTGTAGGAGATGAGTTTTCAGTGGGTGGACCTGATGACCCAAAAATCTCGAAGACCCGGATGAAGGTAATAAGACAAGGGTCGTTGCAACCCGGATCTCAGAGGATAGGTATATCAAGAAAAAATGAACCACTCACAAAATACAAAATCAATCAAGCACAAAAGCGGTCCTGCTAGGAGATTAACCTGGTATAGCACCCAGGGTCGAACACAAGGAGCACGGGTTGGCCAGAGGCCTACGAAGTAGTAGAAATGAACTAAAATAAAGATAAAATATTTTTAATGATTTTTAATGATTTTTATATTTTTTTGGATTTTTAATATAATGAGAAAATGAAAGAAAACAGAAACAAACACACTTTATCAATTTATTTAAAGCATCAAAAATCAAGCAAAAATTCAAGAAAAAATGTTTTTATGTTTTTTGGGTTTTTAGGTGTTTTTGGTGAATTTTTGATAATTTTATGAAGTGTATTTTATTTTCAAAAAATCAAACAGTGCTAAAAAGACAAGGTACTGTCTAGCCAGGTCCAAAATCCAAAGATAAAATATCTAATTATCTCAATAGGGCCTGGAGGTAATTTTCCTGTATACTAGAGAAAACAAGGAAAATTTGAGCACCACAATTATTGTTTTTGGGTTTTCAGATTATTTAATATGATTTTTATGAGTTTTTAGGTGTTTTTGAATTTTTAGGGTTTTTAAGCAATGAAAAATAGCCAAAATTGGCTAGAAAATCAAGAAAGACAACAGAAACAGTATCTAATTTTTATGGAATTTTTGGTGGTGTTTTTATATTTTTTGTGATTTTTAAATCTAGACAGTAGCTAAAATGATGGTTTTTGAATTTTTAAAAATAACAAATAAACTCAAAAATGTCCTCTAAAATTCTCAAAAATTCTACAACATGGCAGGAGCCATGTGTCAAATTTTCAGCGAATTTGGAGGTGATTTGATATTTTATTCAAAATCCAAAAGGGGGCACTGTGCATAGGGACTTAAGTGCAAATACCCAAAGTTCTGGGGGTCCTGGTGCAAAATACCCAAGAAATCACGCGCGAGGCGCGTGCTTGGGGCACTCAGGGACCTATATGTAAGAGAAACAAGTCCGAGGACCTTTTGGTAACTCGTACCAAAAAGTCCAGGGCTTGTTATACAAATAACCCACTAAAAGACGCACATGCGGAAATAAAACGCTCACAGGGGCATAAATGCAATTATCAAAAAGCTTTCATTCATTAAAGAACATCCAGAACTACAGGGCTAATGTTGCAAATACACCAAATATACACGTGACGATGCACGTGGCTCACACAAACAGGGGCATAAATGCAAATAAACTAAAGGATAAGGTCCAATGTGCAAATAACCCAACGTAAATAAAGTACTCAAAATATTTACAGGACTGACACGTAAAACAGAAACTACGAGGGGGCCTAAGGTAAATTACCCCTTCATTACGTCGACGGCTGGATGATGGACGCGTGGCTGATCCAACGGTCTCGGACAGCGGGCGCTTCTCCTCTTCCGCACGTGGGCCTGATCGACGCCTCAGAGGGGCCACGTGGAAGATCTGACGGGTCAGGTGCTGGTGCCTCTCTCCTCTTCGCTAACGGTCCGGATCGACCCTCGAGGTGATCAACGGTGTCTGCTCCTCGATGAATGGACGGCCACGATGGAACCTGGAGCGGAGGGCGATCGGACGGTGGTGGAGGACCCTCGAAGAACAGGTGGCCGGCGAGGTTCTCCGGCCTCGTGCGCGTGCTGTGGGCCTCCTCAGCTGCCTCTGAAGATCGGAGAAGGTCGGCGATGACGTCCCGCAGCTGGTGGTGGCCTCCGATGGCCCAACCGAGCCCTGGAGAGGCTCCGGCGAGGACGGCGGAGGGAAGCTCCTGGCCTGGATGTGAGGGGGCCTCAGATGGCCTCCTCTTGACCTGCAAAACAGCTCAAGAGCTTCGTGGGTCGAGGGCAAAGTGCCTCGACCCGGTTAGGTGGGGTGAAGGTGCGCTGTGGGTCGGGGCGAGCGAGCTCCGGCGAGCGGAGGACGGTGGAGCTCGAACCCCAGCTCCTGTGCGAGTTGGGTTGAACGAAGGGGCGGAGAATGTGCGCGGAGGAATGGCGATGGTGAGCGTAGGTTCCGATGATTGAGAAGATATACGATATGATCGGAATCGACGGAACTCGGCGGAACTATGATTTGGGGGTAACTCAAAATTAAGCTAAACAAGAAGGCTAGAAGGTTACCTGGGCGGTGTGGAAGACTGTGCTGGAGCTGAGGTAGCTTCTGGTCGTCGCCTCGAAGGTTGTCAAGGCCTGAGGCTCGAGCTCCTGCACGGGGCGGAGCACGGCGGCGCAAAGTCGCCGGATCAGTGGTCCGGCCACCTCCTCCTCACTGCGACAAGGGCAATCGCGAGCTGTCACCTCAGGGATTGCTATGGAGGTCACGGGACTGAGAGTGGGGAACCAAAGATGGCGAAAATGAGAGGCGGAGCTCGGCTATATACGTGAGTGCCGACCCGACTAGGGCTGGTCGGGTAGGGCTGCAAGAAGCACGGATCCCAATGCGAATACCCCGGTGGTCATGTCGGATGTACGAGGAATCGATAGGACCCGGGGTTTGCGGAGAAGGCGAGCGGATCAAGCGCGGAAAAAGAGGCGAAACCGGGTCGGGCGCGAGATCCGCAGGAGAAGGCGGTCCGCGGAGGGAGTTGACCGGGGGTCAACATCCCCCGTGGACCAATGGGACGCTGCCACGTGGACAAGATTTGAAGTTCAAAAATAAGGCAGCAAATGGCCGATTTTGCAAAAACTTTCAACATGAAATATTTTTATTTTATTTTTTTCTATTTTTTGGTGATTTTAATTAATTTTTAGAAATATAAATAGGGTATTTACAATATATAGCTATACATAGGTATATGTACAATATAGGGTTTTTGATTTTTAATTATTATTTTTATACAATTTTATTCCTATTTTATATTTTATTTATTTATAGAATAAAATGAGGAATAAAAGGATATTTTTATTTTATTTTTATTATTTATACACATAGGTGAAATAAATAGATATATACAACTATGTACATGGCATATGTACAATATGTTTTTGTAATTTTAATTTTTGTTATTTTTATTTGATTTTTGTTGTGTTTCTTTTTATTTATTTTATTTACAAAATATACCATCGAATATTCACAAAAAGTTTTGAAAATAAATACATTTATTTATAGGGTTAAATAAATAAAGGATGATGGTCTATGCACATGGTGGAGGGATATTTTTGCATTTTTGATTTTTAAATTTTTATTTTGTTTTTAATAGTTTCTAAATATATACAACATATGTACAAGCATATTTTTGGGTGAGGAAAATATAATTTTATTTAGTTACAAAAAATCTATACACATGAGCTCCTATCTCTCTCTACTGTGGCTTTTATGCGGTCAGGCCCATGCTGAGCCCTCCCTTGGGTTAGGTTGCTCAATATTTATTCTAAATATTTCCCTCTTTTTCTTTTTGATCTTTATTCTTTTATTTTTGCACAAAAACATGCTAATTATAGGTTTTTACACAATGCATGCTTTTGGTAATTATTGATATTTACATATATCTACATGTATTTGCAAAGGTTTTTGTAGCTAAAATATAAGAATAAAGAGTGATGAATGGGTATTCATCACCCCCCTATACTTAACTTTGCTAGTCCCTTAGCAAACACTTATTTGAAAAAGAAGTGAAAAAGAAAGAAAAAGAAAAAGAATAAGAGGATGTACATGGATCAAGGTTGAATTATTAAACTTTCCTTCATTAAATTGAAATATGGAGCTCGATTAGATCTTTGGATTATTAATGTGACGGAACCTTATTTGGACTTAAGCTTAAAACTCAACAGCCTCTAAGTTCCACCAATCTATGGACAAGACTCCTCAATAAACCAGATCAGAACAAGTCCACATACACAAACTCTAATGACCATGAGTCTTTCCATGCAGTGTAAGTGATATGTGGCTCCCCACCTCAGAAGTAACAAAGAAACCGCCTCCCTCAACCTGGTAACTCTAATGCCTCGGTCTAGCAACTCTTTCCTCGAGAAGCGGGGTATTCCCTTCTAAGTTCAAGTGCAACCGGCTCAAGAAGAGGGGGTAGAAGTATAGAGTTTTGGAAGCTTAGCCAGTGTAGCTAAGTCTCCCGCTGCAAGCTTCATGAGATGTAACATGGATACCATAAGCTTAGCTTTATTTGACTATGTACACTCCGGTGGGGTTATTAAATTTTCAATCCAACCCACCACTTTTTTGGAGTTCTTTTTGCATTTTTGCATTTTTTTTCAAAGACTTCTGTACAGCATATCTACATGGTGCAGCATATATACAAGAAATTTCCTCTTGAGCCAGTAGACTATCCCTCTTTTGAAGCTTTATTGCAACCCACAGCTTCTGTCTTTAGCCTTCATCACCACTAGACCAAGTTGAGGTGCACTTCCTTCACTAGAAGAAGAAGAGAGGTTCCGCCTAGAAGTACTACCCTCATATGCTACCCCAAGCCAAAGGAAACTGCCTCCTCACCACCTCATCCGTGGAGAGCCATGTGTAAAGTGCAGGTGCAAGTCAAGCCATTGTCTCTAAGAGTCCTGCGTGTGTTGTTAAGTGTTCTACTTAAGCTCATCAAGATGACATATGCTCATAGCCTAATGGACTCAAAGAATTAAGTCCTTATAGACCTGAAAAGCCTTAACCCTAAATCCTATAAGGTTCCTCTTAAAGTTAGGTGGATTAAGATCTTATTCAAGCTCCATTTCTCAATTTAATTCCAGGCTTAGTTTAAATGTCAACTCTTATCCAGGAAAAATTATATACATATATGTACACAAGGTGCTATTTACAAATATTTTACAATCATGCAAAATTTTTGAAAAATGTTTTGAAATCATGAATGGATGATGATGCATGAAGTGCAAGTTTTGTAAAAAGATATTTACAACAATTTACACAAGATTTTTGCAAACTCTTGATTTTCAAAACATTTTGAAAAAATTTTGTACTATATACATAATTTTGATACAAAAATATTTACACAAGCTTTACACAAAAGATTTTTTGAAATCATTTTTACAAAAATACTTTGTACACTAGCTATGTATGTGCAAGATAAAAGAAGTTTATGTACATGAAAAATTTTTAATTTTTGTGATTTTTAGCCATTTTATTTATTAACACACTCACACAAAGTACGAGTTATGGATAAAGTATATATGAAATATATACACACCCCCCCTATACTTAGCTCGAACGATGTCCTCAGAGTGATCAAGAGCGATGAAGAAGACATAACTCGTGCTTAGTAAAAGGGAAGTGAAAAGGAATGGCTAAGTACATGAACGAATAAATGAATAGAACGAGAGGAGCTCGGTGGTTTCCCCCTATACTTAGGATTAACTAATCCTAAGTATAGCAAGCTGTACATGAAGGGAAATCCGAGTGAAGAAGATACAGAGTCTGCCCCCCCTATACTTAGGGTAAAATATCCCTAAGTATAGGCAGCAAAACAGGAGCAAACCGAATGAAAAGAATACTCGCAGGTCCGACATCCCCCCTATACTTAGGGTAAAGTACACCCCTAAGTATAGCATAATCATAGGATGAGAAAAGGGATGTGGGACTAAAGAATAGAATGATATGGACAACTGGATCTATACAGGCAGAGGAACAGTGAAAATCAGGCGTGAGATGCAAAAGATGTGAGTCCAGAGACTACCTCTCACGCAAAATGAATAGGGGCAACAATAACGTCCCGCGGCTCATGATCTAGAAATGGCTTGAGCCGCTGGCCGTTCACTCGAAAGGTGCTCTCAGAAGACAACTCGGATATATCAATACTACCATTGTCGTGCACCTTTCTGACGAGAAAAGGTCCCTTCCATTTGCTCTGTAGCTTCCCGGGAAATAATCGTAGCCTCGCATCAAACAACCATACTCTCTGTCCAATCTCAAAATGCTTGTGGCTGATATGAGAATCATGCCACTCCTTGACTTTCTCCTTATAATGTAGGCTGCTTGAGAAAGCTGCATCTCTAAGCTCCTCTAGGGCAGCTAACTCTGCCCTCCTCTGGTCTCCCATACCATCTGGATCCATAAGAATATCTGTAACTGCCCAAAGTGACTTGTGCCTCAGCTCAACAGGTAAATGGCACGGCTTGCCATATACGAGGCGAAAGGGAGATGTGCCCAATGGAGTCTTGAAAGACGTCCGATATGCCCACAAGACCGAGTCCAAAAGCTGTGACCAATTCTTTCGGTCAGGGCGGACGACTTTCTGCAGAATATTCTTGATCTCCCTATTCGACACCTCAGCTAGACCATTCGTCTGTGGATGGTAAGGTGTAGCAACACAATGATCTATGCTGAACTCGCTAGCAAGGGCCTTCACCTGGTCGTTGATGAAATGAGACCCCCCATCAGAAATTAGAACTCGTGGAACCCCGAACCGCGTGATGATATGTTTCCTCAAAAATCTGCAAACAGTCCTCGCATCAGCGGCTCGGGCGGGGATTGCCTCCACCCAACGACTCACATAATCAACGACCAACAGAATGTACTCAAGTCCCTGACTCTTAGGGAATGGACCCATGAAATCGATGCCCCATGCGTCAAAGACCTCACAGAAGTGAATGGGCTGCATCGGCATCATATCACGCTGTCCACAAGTGCCCATCCTCTGACAGTCAGTACACCTCTTCACGAACTCATCAGAGTCCTTGAAGAGGGTAGGCCACCACAAGCCGGATTGGAGCACTTTCTGTGCCGTTCTCCTCCCAGAATGATGTCCCCCTGCCTCAAGCTTGTGGCAGTAAGTGAGGACACTATGGTGTTCCTCCTGAGGAATACACCGACGCCAGACGCTATCCCCTCCTTCGTGGTAAAGGATGGGATCCTCCCAGTGGTAGGACTTGGCCCTCGCAAGGAAGGTCTCAAGCCTCTGCCTGGGCCAATCTTGTGGGACTTTCCCTGCAACGAGAAAGTTCACAATATCGGCATACCACGGGAGTGAGGCGATAGCAAGGATCGCCTCATCTGGGAAGGTATCTCGAATGGGATGAATCTGCTCAGAATCCTCAGGCTGCTCTAGTCGGGAAAGATGATCCGCCACCACATTCTTGACTCCAGGCTTATCCTTAATCTCAATGTCGAATTCCTGGAGTAGAAGGATCCATCTAGTCAGTCTAGCCTTGGCATCCTTCTTTGCCATGAGGTACCTGATGGCGGTGTGATCTGTAAACAAAGTCACTCTAGATCCAATGATATACGATCTGAACTTATCTAGGGCAAACACTACGGCTAGCATCTCCTTCTCTATGACCGTATAATTCCGCTGGGCAGAATCCAATGTGCGGCTAGCATAGTGTATGGCAAACGGAACTCCCTCCCTCCTCTATCCCAGCACTGCCCCCACGGCAAAATTGGAGGCGTCCGTCATGATCTCGAATGGGAGAGACCAATCAGGCGGCTGGAGAACAGGAGCCTCAATAACATGCTGCTGGAGAGTCGCAAAGGACGAGAGACACTTGTCATCGACAAGGAACTCGGTGTCTTTCGTCAAGAGGTCAGTCAACGGTCGGGCAATCTTGCTGAAATCTTGAATAAATCTCCTATAAAATCCAACGTGCCCCAGGAATGACCGTAGCTGCCTCAAGTTGGATGGCGGTGTGAGTTTCCGAATGACATCAACCTTGGCCGGATCGACCTCGATGCCCCTGCTGGAGATGATGTGGCCAAGCACCGTCCCTTGAGTCACCATGAAGTGACTCTTCTCCCATGACAGAACCAAATGAAACTCGATACATCGCTGGAGTACCCGGTCTAGGCAGTCAAGACAAGAATCGAATCCGTCGCCGTAGACCGAGAAATCGTCCATGAAGACCTCCAAACACTCCCCTACCATATCCGAAAAGATCGACAGCATGCACCTCTGAAAAGTCGCAGGGGCATTGCATAGCCCAAATGGCATGCGTCGAAAAGCATATGTGCCGAAGGGACAGGTAAAGGTGGTCTTCTCCTGATCCTCAGGAGCGATGGCCACTTGGTTGTAGCCCGAGTACCCATCCAGGAAACAATAATGGCTCTTCCCTGCCAGTCTCTCAATGATCTGGTCAATAAAAGGCAGGGGGAAATGGTCCTTCTTGGTGGCTTGGTTGAGTCTCCTGTAGTCAACGCAAACCCTCCAAGAGGTGGGTACTCGTGTAGCGATCTCCTCTCCCGACTCACTGATCACAGTCGTGATGCCCGTCTTCTTGGGCACCACATGCAAGGGGCTGACCCACTTGGAGTCGGAAATGGGATAAATAAAATCTGCGCTCCACCATTTGGATATTTCCTTCATCACGACCTCTCTAAGGTTGGGGTTCAGTCGCCGCTGGAACTCACGCGACGGCTTCGCCCCCTCCTCAAGATAGATATGGTGGGAGCACACTGCTGGACTAATCCCATGGAGATCCGCTACGCTCCATCCGATCGCCTTGCGGTTCTTTTCAAGAACCCCCATCAGACGGGATTCCTGCTCTCCAATCAACTCGGCGGAGATGATGACTGGGTACATCTCTGGCTCGCCCGCAAGGAATCGATACTTCAGCGAAGTAGGGAGCGGCTTCAGCTCTGGAATGCTAGGTGCCGGCAAATCTGGCTGCGGAAGAAACTGAGTGAAAGCTGCAAGGTCGGCCAAATCTGCCTGGGAAAGTGAAAGCGTACTCTCGCAAACTGGATCGGGAGAAGGCGGCTCAACTGCACTGTCTCTGCTCGGCTCTGCATCTACCTCCTCCTCATCTATAGGCTCAGGTGAACTCAGGTCTGGCATCTGATCATAACAATCGGCCCAATCAGACTCTGAATCCGAGGGATCTGCATCAATCGCGGTGGCATCAGTACCACCGGAAAACAAGGTGGCCTCAGCACCACCATCACTGAACATCGTGTCGCGATCAAGGACCGGCTCTGCTGCCTCCATGGTATCCTGAACCAGGTCTGTGCTCTCCAGACTCTCCTCTGCTATCGTCTCTGCATCAACTGTATCTGAAAGTGAGAGGGTGGTCTGTGTCTCAAGATCTGCCCAAGCTGCCTCATCATCTGTGATCACAAAATCACAGTCCTGGTGGATGTCTGGCTCTGCGTCTGTCAGCTGCTCTGAATCGGTACTCGCATCGGAGCGGGCTCTGAGTCTGGCTCTGTAGTCCTCGACCGTCTCTATTTGTATACTCTCGCCCTCGACGCGAAAGTACACCTTCCCACTATCATGATCAGTCACCGCCTTGGCTGTGGCCAAGAATGGACGACCAAGGATGATGGGGGAATCGGTCACTGACTCAGGGATCTCCATGTCCAACACTACGAAGTCCACGGGGAATTTTAGGCCCTGAATCGTGACGATAACGTCTCGTAATAACCCCTTCGGCCTCTTGACAGATCGATCAGCGAACTGAAGGACTGTCCTGCTCTGTCGAAGTGTGCCCAACTCGAAGCAGTCGAGAAGGGCTACCAGAAGAAGGTTGATCGACGATCCGCTATCTAGAAGAGTACGGTCGAACCTCTGCTCACTAATCTGGCATCTGACATACGGGGCCCCTGAATCTGGCCTCTTGGCTGGCAGTCGGTTCTGGATCGCGAAGCACGTGGCTTTCGTCAGCACATGTATCTCCGAAGTGTGGTTCCTCCTTCTCCTCCTGACTGTAGTCCTGTCTCTCAAAGATCGCTGGAGAAGGGGGATGTGCTGCAAAGCCTCCTGGAGGGTCAGCTGGATGTGGAATCGATCAATCATGCTCTGGCTGAACTACTCAGGCTCTCTCTTTTTTGGATTTTCTTTTTTCTTCCCCTTCCCCATCTGAAGGGCGCTAGGGAAGGGGATCACCGGGTCCTTCTCAGATGAAGGACTAGGAAAAGGTCTAAGCGGTTCAAGGACCGGATCCACACATACATCATGCACCACAGTGGGACCAGAAGAAAGTAAACCTTTTCCTTTATTCATAGCAGAGTTCCGAGATACATGAGTGCGAGGAAAAACAACATCTCTCTCTGTACACACACCGGTGGCCTCAGTACCACCACGGGCTGGCTCTGCTGCTGCTGCTGCTGGTAGATGTCGTGCGACATCAGTACTGCTGGCTGGCACGGCTGAATGAGTGGCATCAGTACCACCTCCTCGAACTGGTGAAGCGGCGGCCTCAGTACCGCCGGTGGGATCAGCATCCTTGGTGGCATCAGTACCACCGTCATCATCTGGAGCGGCCTCAGTACCGCTCTCCTCCTCCTCATGTGGTGCCTCTGGAGTGTCCTCGTGGTGAAGCTCAGATGAGGCGCCGCCGCCTGCTGGGGTCCTACCGCTCCTAAGTCCGACAAAATCAGCATCAAATAGATCCGAAGATGTATCATCAAAAGGGTCACTAGGAGTGGCTAACTCAGTATGTACTACCTGCTCAGATTTCCTCTTAAGGTTGTTCGGATTCGGCTCGATCTGGGATGGTATGGCGGCCTTCCCTCTCACCAGGTCCCGCATCTCCTGGCGGAACTCGTCCATCTCCCGTCTGAATGTGGCCTGCTGGTCCGTGAGGAGGCGGGCGATGTCATCCAAAGCGGGGCTCTCGTGGGAGCCTGACGGGTAGCCTCTCTGGGGGTGAGGCTGCTGGTGAGAGGGGTAGGATGGAGGCTGCTGCTGGTATCCCTGGTGAGCCTGCTGCTCACGTCTCCAAGACTGTCCCTGCTGCTGATAGGGACGAGGACCGTAGGATGATGGCTGGTGCTGCTGGTGTGCTGGGTGCTGCGGCTGCGGCTGGTGCTGGTCTCTCTGCTGGGAGTACTGCCCTCCCTGACCTGACGGCTGCTGCTGGGGCTGGGCACCACCACTCCCCCACCTGAATCCGGGATGGTCTCGTCGGATCCCAGGCTGGGGGCGGTCATACCAAATCCCGTTGACATCCATCAACGGCTCTGCATCGAAGGGGTCTGGCGGCAGTACGACCAGAGGCTGATCCGACTGGTAGACCACCATCTGCATGTCTGGAGATGGTGGGGACTGGTAGGTAGGCTGCGGCTGCTGGTACGGCTCCGCCTGTACAAGGTGAACCTGTCTAGGCTGCTGTGAGGAGCTGGAGCGCTGGGACGAGCTGCTGCTGCCGCCGGTATCGCCTCGCGACAGAAGACGGGGCTGTGAAGCCGTCTGTGTCTCCTGAAGACACATGAGCTGGGTCTTCATGTCGCTCAGAACCTGTGCCATCTGTTCCATCTGTGCGATGCTCTGGCACTGCTTCTTCTCTATCAGCTCCATGAGGTCCAACTTCTCGCTGATGATACCCATCTCCGCAGCAGACGAACTGGATGGACCTGCATCTACCCGTGCTATCCGCTGGTACTGCACGGGTCCTGGCTGCTGAGGCTGGGGTCTCTGAGTATACAATCTGGTCTGAGACATCACCATGTAATTCTCGGACATCTCCTCGTAGATGGCCCAGACCTGATCGTGGTCCTTGGCAAAGTAGGACCCGCCGCAAGAAGCGTTCACCAGACCCTGAAGCTCTGGCGTCAACCTGCTGAAAAAACTCTGAACTAAGTTCGGCTTGGATATGTCGTGGTGCGGGCATCTGTCTAGGAGCTCTCGAAACCTCTCCCAAGCCTCGTGGAACTGCTCGTTGGGGAACATGGAGAAGTTGCTGATCAGGGCCCTCGCTGCATTCGTCCGCCCGAGTGGATAGTACTTTTTCAAGTACTCGGTGCGGAGCTACTCCCAGGTGTAGACAAACTTCCCTAGATGCTTCAGCCAGGTGGCTGCTCTATCTACCAGTGAAAACGGGAAGGCTATCATCCGGATCGTATCCTGGTCCACGTGGCGATCGTGGACAGTGCTGCAGATCATCAGAAACTCCTGGAGGTGGAGATGGGGCTCCTCAGTAGCAAGTCCGTGGAAACGGGGCAGTAACTGCAAGGTGTTCGGGGGGAACTTGAAGTCCCCCACGATAGCTGGCACTACCACCCAGTGATGCATCAGAGTCGATCCGGGGTTGTGCAACTCCCGCATCGGTCGTGGTGGTCCTCCTGCCGCGGCGGCTGCTGCGGCTGCCGCTGCGGCGGCTGCTGCGGCTGCGGCTGCTGCGGCTGCGGCCTCTGCATCCGGCATCTCCTCAGGCTCGCTCAGTATCTCCTCAGGCTCGCTCTGCTGGCCTCGCTCTGCCCTGAGCCTCTCCAACTCTCGCCTCATCTCTATCATGAATGCCCCCTGATCGCGTAACTGCTGCTGAACTGTCTCGTGCGATGCGATCAGGGTGGAGTTGATCGCTCCCTGGTCAAGTACAACATGCTGGTCTCCCTGTGGACCTCTGGAGTGATCGTCTGATCTGGCTGCCATAGCGACGTCTGCAAAATCAAATGAGCCCAACTCAGGTGCTGACAAATCTGATAATCTCTCCTCGGGCTCATGTCTCTCAGTGACGAAAGAAAGGGGATCGAGGGGGAACAGGGCGGAATCGTACTCGGGCTCGGAGAGCTGGTCTCGGCTCTCGCGGGCCAACCTAGATGATCGGGTAGACGTGCCCGAAAGCGGTGCAGCCAGAGGCTGCCTAAGAGACCGTCTACCCATCATCTTGATCTGGCGAGTAGTGCGGATGAGATCTGGAATCAACTATGATCAAAAACAAACCCCCGGTTCACCAACGCAACGCGAGCTGAAGATCGTGAAAGTTCGGTCAAATTATCTTGTCTATTTTATTTTGGTGAACACACAAAATATCAGAGCGCTTACGTGACCTGTTAGGATATCCGATGCTATCCCAACCGACTGTCCTGCATGGAAGAGTCGGTAATCAGTCGAGTCTAGCACCGGGAGGCTCTACCTAGGGTACGGGTCACTCTCTCGCGCATCCAAACAATACAATGAGGGGGTTGCTCTCCCCAAGACAAAGTTTTTAGGGTGAGCGGTTTTTTTAAGATCAAGTATGATTAGCAGTCCCGATTTTATTGTTTTTCTTTTTAATATTTTTCAAAGCAAACAAAAGGCCTAACGAATTTTTCGGTTCTCCTGATTATTAAGTCCGAAAACAGGGGGGAGAAGACGAAAAAGCCGATGCGCGATGAAATCAATGATGCATGTAAAGTAAGGAAGGCGTACCTGACTCCAGCACTCTACATGCAATATGATCCGCGCAAAATTTAAAGACAGGAAATAAACTACCTAAATGATGCAAGCGGGAAAAACCGAGTCCTAGATGAGCAATTCCTAGCGCAGAACCGTCTAACTCAGTCACTCGCCCTCGATCCAAAGAGTCCGGTCTAGACCCACCCCTCCTCTTCTCGACAGGTCGAGTTCAGGAGTAGCGCTTGACGGGGCAGGCTCGCGGCGCGTAGGCTCTCAGGAAAGTGACTAAGTTATTTTTATTATTTATTATTAGTAGGTCCAATTAACGATCTATAGGAACAGATAAGTAGTTAGGTGTGTGGATCCTACTAATTACGTCACAAGCACCAGAAATTCCTACGGCTAAGGGCTCGATCAAAAACCGCGTAAACACCGGAAAGGCAGTAAAAAAGTAGAAGAAAGCCGCGAAAACTGCGAAAAACCGCTAAGGTCCTAAAGGGTCCCCCGAGCACACCGGTGCTCGGCGAAACAGACCCGCTACGGTAGAAGTGTCCAAGAAGTCCAAGAGTTCAAATCCCTGTATTATTACAATAATAATAAATGAAATAAAGTCCTAAGCTATCCTCACCCACTCAGCTCTCTCTCTCTCTCTTGCTCTCTCCTGCGGCTCGATGAAGAAACGAGCCGCCTCCGCTTCGCTCGGGTGCGCCGGCGCTCCTAAGAATGCCGCCCTCGCTCCTCGGGCCCTCGCAAGAAACAGAGAGAAAAGTGGTCAGTCCAAAAATTATTGGCAGAAATATGAGAAAAATATATACAAAAATTCTATACAAAAAGCCGCGAAAATCAAAAACCGCGGAAAAAGCTAAAAACAACTACTAAGCCGTGCTCCCCGGCAACGGCGCCATTCTGATGACCCAAAAATCTCGAAGACCCGGATGAAGGTAATAAGACAAGGGTCGTTGCAACCCGGATCTCAGAGGATAGGTATATCAAGAAAAAATGAACCACTCACAAAATACAAAATCAATCAAGCACAAAAGCGGTCCTGCTAGGAGATTAACCTGGTATAGCACCCAGGGTCGAACACAAGGAGCACAGGTTGGCCAGAGGCATACGAAGTAGTCGAAATGAACTAAAATAAAGAAAAAATATTTTTAATGATTTTTAATGATTTTTATATTTTTTTGGATTTTTAATATAATGAGAAAATGAAAGAAAACAGAAACAAACACACTTTATCAATTTATTTAAAGCATCAAAAATCAAGCAAAAATTCAAGAAAAAAATGTTTTTATGTTTTTTGGGTTTTTAGCTGTTTTTGGTGAATTTTTGATAATTTTCTGAAGTGTATTTTATTTTCTAAAAATCAAACAGTGCTAAAAAGACAATGTACTGTCCAGCCAGGTCCAAAATCCAAAGATAAAATATCTAAGGATCTCAATAGGGCCTGGAGGTAATTTTCCTGTATACTAGAGAAAACAAGGAAAATTTGAGCACCAAAATTATTATTTTTGGGTTTTCAGATTATTTAATATGATTTTTATGAGTTTTTAGGTGTTTTTGAATTTTTAGGGTTTTTAAGCAATGAAAAATAACCAAAATTGGCTAGAAAATCAAGAAACACAACAGAAACAGTATCTAATTTTTATGGAATTTTGGGGGGTGTTTTTTTATTTTTTTATGATTTTTAAATCTAGACAGTAGCTAAAATGATGGTTTTTGAATTTTTAAAAATAACAAATAAACTCAAAAATGTCCTCTAAAATTCTCAAAAATTCTACAACATGGCAGGAGCCATGTGTCAAATTTTCATCGAATTTGGAGGTGATTTGATATTTTATTCAAAATCCAAAAGGGGGCACTGTGCACAGGGACTTAAGTGCAAATACCCAAAGTTCCGGGGGTCCTGGTGCAAAATACCCAAGAAATCACGCGCGAGGCGCGTGCTTGGGGCACTCAGGGACCTATATGTAAGAGAAACAAGTCCGAGGACCTTTTGGTAACTCGTACCAAAAAGTCCAGGGGTTGTTATGCAAATAACCCACTAAAAGACGCACATGCGGAAATAAAACGCTCACAGGGGCATAAATGCAATTATCAAAAAGCTTTCATTCATTAAAGAACATCCAGAACTACAGGGCTAATGTTGCAAATACACCAAATATACACGTGACGATGCACGTGGCTCAGACAAACAGGGGCATAAATGCAAATAAACTAAAGGATAAGGTCCAATGTGCAAATAACCCAACGTAAATAAAGTACTCAAAATATTTACAGGACTGACACGTAAAACAGAAACTACGAGGGGGCCTAAGGTAAATTACCCCTTTATTACGTCGACGGCTGGATGATGGACGCGTGGCTGATCCAACGGTCTCGGACAGCGGGCGCTTCTCCTCTTCCGCACGTGGGCCTGATCGACGCCTCAGAGGGGGCCACGTGGAAGATCTGACGGGTCAGGTGCTGGTGCCTCTCTCCTCTTCGCTAACGGTCCGGATCGACCCTCGAGGTGATCAACGGTGTCTGCTCCTCGATGAATGGACGGCCACGATGGAACCTGGAGCGGAGGGCGATCAGACGGTGGTGGAGGACCCTCGAAGAACAGGTGTCCGGCGAGGTTCTCCGGCCTCGTGCGCGTGCTGTGGGCCTCCTCAGCTGCCTCTGAAGATCAGAGAAGGTCGGCGATGACGTCCCGCAGCTGGTGGTGGCCTCCGATGGCCCAACCGAGCCCTGGAGAGGCTCCGGCGAGGACGGCGAAGGGAAGCTCCTGGCCTGGATGTGAGGGGGCCTCAGATGGCCTCCTCTTGACCTGCAAAACAGCTCAAGAGCTTTGCGGGTCGAGGGCTAAGTGCCTCGACCCGGTTAGGTGGGGTGAAGGTGCGCTGTGGGTCGGGGCGAGCGAGCTCCGGCGAGCGGAGGACGGTGGAGCTCGAACCCCAGCTCCTGTGCGAGCTGGGTTGAACGAAGGGGCGGAGAATGTGCGCGGAGGAATGGCGATGGTGAGCGTAGGTTTCGATGATCGAGAAGATATACGATATGATCGGAATCGACGGAACTCGGCGGAACTATGATTTGGGGGTAACTCTAAATTAAGCTAAACAAGAAGGCTAGAAGGTTACCTGGGCGGTGTGGAAGACTGTGCTGGAGCTAAGGTAGCTTCTGGTCGTCGCCTCGAAGGTTGTCAAGGCCTGAGGCTCGAGCTCCTGCACGGGGCGGAGCACGGCGGCGCAAAGTCGCCGGATCAGTGGTCCGGCCACCTCCTCCTCACTGCGACAAGGGCAATCGCGAGCTGTCACCTCAGGGATTGCTATGGAGGTCACGGGACTGAGAGTGGGGAACCAAAGATGGCGAAAATGAGAGGCGGAGCTCGGCTATATACGTGAGTGCCGACCCGACTAGGGCTGGTCGGGTAGGGCTGCAAGAAGCGCGGATCCCAATGCGAATACCCCGGCGGTCATGTCGGATGTACGAGGAATCGATAGGACCCGGGGTTTGCGGAGAAGGCGAGCGGATCAAGCGCGGAAAAAGAGGCGAAACCGGGTCAGGCGCGAGATCCGCAGGAGAAGGCGGTCCGCGGAGGGAGTTGACCGGGGGTCAACATCCCCCGTGGACCAATGGGACGCTGCCACGTGGACAAGATTTGAAGTTCAAAAATGAGGCAGCAAATGGCCGATTTTGCAAAAACTTTCAACATGAAATATTTTTATTTTATTTTTTTCTATTTTTTGGTGATTTTTAATTAATTTTTAGAAATATAAATAAGGTATTTACAATATATAGCTATACATAGGTATATGTACAATATAGGGTTTTTGATTTTTAATTATTATTTTTATACAATTTAATTCCTATTTTATATTTTATTTATTTATAGAATAAAATGAGGAATAAAAGGATATTTTTATTTTATTTTTATTATTTATACACATAGGTGAAATAAATAGATATATACAACTATGTACATGGCATATGTACAATATGTTTTTGTAATTTTAATTTTTGTTATTTTTATTTGATTTTTGTTGTGTTTCTTTTTATTTATTTTATTTACAAAATATACCATCGAATATTCACAAAAAGTTTTGAAAATAAATACATTTATTTATAGGGTTAAATAAATAAAGGATGATGGTCTATGCACATGGTGGAGGGATATTTTTGCATTTTTGATTTTTAAATTTTTATTTTGTTTTTAATAGTTTCTAAATATATACAACATATGTACAAGCATATTTTTGGGTGAGGAAAATATAATTTTATTTAGTTACAAAAAATCTATACACATGAGCTCCTATCTCTCTCTACTGTGGCTTTTATGCGGTCAGGCCCATGCTGAGCCCTCCCTTGGGTTAGGTTGCTCAATATTTATTCTAAATATTTCCCTCTTTTTCTTTTTGATCTTTATTCTTTTATTTTTGCACAAAAACATGCTAATTATAGGTTTTTACACAATGCATGCTTTTGGTAATTATTGATATTTACATATATCTACATGTATTTGCAAAGGTTTTTGTAGCTAAAATATAAGAATAAAGAGTGATGAATGGGTATTCATCAGGACCCCACTTTGAGAGATGGGAGGCAGGTCCACTACTGCCGAAGCCGACACTGATGGAAACAAACAACCTAGGTCATGGAGTGTCACTAAGTGGATTTAGATTCCACAAATCCATACCCATTTTGAGTTGAAGTCTTTGCTTCCCATCTTTTACGGAAATACCACAGAAGAACCTTACATCCAACTCAAACAATTCAGCCGCATTTGTGCCACTGCTCACTACCCTAGTATTCCATTGACGATAGTCAAGATGACTTACTTTCCCTTCAGCCTCCAGGACAATTCCTTATATTGGGTCAATCATTTGAGGAATGTAGTCACGACCTGGGAGGAATTAAAGTCAGCATTTCTCCATAAATTTTACCCTCTCGATCGTCTGAACCAGGTGATGCTCGTATCTCCAGTTTCTGCCAGCAACCCCACGAGACCATCCATGAAGCGTGAGACATATTTAAATAGTTGTAAGAAAAGTGTCTCCACCATGAGATTCCCAAGACTAGCCTCGTGCAGCATTTCTTCGGTGGGCTGACACTGGAAATCCAGAGGCTTGTTGGCACTGCTGGTGGAGGCTCACATTTCAACAATGATGAGGATGTAGTGTGGACATTTGTTGAGGAAATGGTCGAAGAAGAGTCTGCTCAGTTCTCATAGGCCCTACATGAAGATGTCTACCACCATCCACAAAATTGTAAACATGGCGACCCATGCCGAAGACAAGTATGAGAGATCCAACCTCAGCATCATTGGGAGCCACTTATCTAAGGTTGACATCAAAGAGAAGAGGTTGCTGGACCTTAAAAATTTATGAGCCATTTGAAGAGAACCCAATGCTTAGAGAAGCTCGATGTTATCTCCCAACAATTGGAGCAACTTGTCCATGCTATGAATACCAATGCTTTCAATGTTGTGTCTGCCACTGCCGAGAATCCTACTAAGCAGAAGAAGCCACCACTGATACAACCTCCTCAACCCATTCTCCCGCCTCCCCAACCTGTCCAACATGTATACTACGTGTTGGTCCCGAAGCAGCCCCCCAGTCACAGAACCATATCGTTGTGTATCAACCAGAGCTGCAGCCAGCCTACCCAGAGCAGCTTCCTCCACCACCACTGCAGATTCAGGAGATCAATAGTGTGTGGGAACATGAACAACAGTTGACCCGTCCTCAGTGACCCCCTCAGGGTTAGAACTTGACCAACCGACCACACCACCAACAGCTTCCGTAGTATGGGAACATATGGAGGCAGCGATATCAGCAACAACAGTCCGACTACCGTCATTCAAGTTTCCCTCCACAACAACTAGTTGCATCATATCAAAATGTTCATCCCTCCCATCATTATTCACAGTACTCCTTTCGTCCTCCTCCTCATCAATTTTTGTAGGGTTATCGGCAACATCCTCCTTCTTACTATCAACATCAGATCCTCCAAGTGGGAGATTCTTTTGAGGTTGCCCCAATGAACCCGACCCGCGATTGTCTGGAGCATCTCACAAAGAATATGGCTGAGATGACCCAAAAGATAGACGACCTGACAGATTCCAAAACCGTCATACCAACCTAGGTCGAGGCTAATCCTAATAATTTCTATCGCAAGGAGCAGGTTGTTCATGGTGATATACCCAATTCAGGTAGAAATTATTTGTTTATATCTATCTCTATTACTTTCAATAGTAGTACAACACTGCCGCCATAAGTCGCAGCAAAGGGAAAGCGCATTGCATCTGACGAGGAGTCATCAGTTCAACCAACATGAGGACTGGACAACATTTTTGAAGGAACACCATATGTAGGAAATTTTAAAAAAAATGGAAAAAATACAAAAAGATAAAAATAAAATATTAGCCTCGGTGAAGACTAGCCTGCATTGGAAACACCTATACGTGCTCCAAAAGTAGTACCAGAGCAAGGAAGTCAAACATATGCAGCTAATCCAAAGCCAGCACACGATGCCAAGACTGCATTTTTTGGCCCGCAAACTGTAGGTGATTCTATACCTTTTTGCCATCTACCTGTAACCAATGATATGTACATAATTTTGAATGATATTGTTTTAGGTTCTGTAGATATTCCCTTTCTAGAAGCAATGAAAAAAACAAAAAAATGGAAAATTTGAAAAATACTTTGTATGATCCTGCCATTGTTGAAATTATTCAAAATTTGGTTCGTAACATGTCTTTAATGAAGGCTCTTGAGTACATGCCATTTGTGAAGTAAGAATTGAAAGATGCATGTACAACTAAGCACATGCCTCATCCTCATAACTCCAGAAGCAAAGGTGGAAAGTATGAAAAGCGTATTCTAACAATGTACAATGGCCACAATTAATGCTATTAGCAACCTCTTGGATAAGAAGTCCTCTTTGTTGTCATATGTTCAACCAAGAGTTCGAATGCACTTTGCTCGACAACGGGTTGTCTATCAATCTGATGCCTACTTCACTACTAAAATAATTTAGGTTAGGGTCTCTCAAACCATCCAAGATGATTATGTAATTTGCGGACAGATCCGTCAAGCGATCTAAGGGCATGTTGGAGGATGTGATGGTCACAGTTCAGGGGATGCAGTTCCCTGTCGATTTTGTCGTGCTAGATATGGACATCTCCACACCATTGCTCCTTACCCTGATCTTCCTTGGACATGTGTTCCTGTGAACAACCAATGCAATAGTGAATTATGTCACTAGAGAGATCACCTTTGGCTCCAGCAATAGCAAAATGAAGATAGAGAACATGTCTGATGCAAGACTTGCTGACGAAACTTCTGCAGCATGTGCAAGGGTGATCAATCATTATGAAGACTGTGACTTTTTGGCAGAAATTTAAGATAGCAATCTCTTTATGGATGACAATGAGATCCACAGATTCCTCAAACCCGAGGAGGAAATGGAGAACGCACTCGAGTTTCCCTTTATCAATCATGATGAGATGCTTGTTGATTACTGAATGAGGTCCAGGAAGCGATTATGTTCGCTTAGGACCAAGAGCAAAATAAATACTACTATAATGAATAATAAATCATCAAAGTCTTATATGAATTATTGAATGAAGATGCAAAAAAGAGCAAGGTGGACTCCAAATAAATGAAAGAACCACTGCCTTCGATGTTAGCTAAAGTCACCTTGGAAGCAACTCCTAACCTGGCTGAGCTGAAACAATTAACCTCTAATATGAAATATGCCTTCTTTGGAGAAGAACCTAACATGTACCTTGTCATTACCAATGCTCATCTGATCGAAGATCAAGAATCTCATCTGATAGGGGTTCTTGAATGTAACTGCAAGACAATAGGATGGAAGATTTTAGAACTTCATGGGATCGATCCGTCCTTATGCTCGCATCACATTTTCCTCGAGGAAGACAACAAACCCTCCAGAGAATTTTGGAGAAGTCTCAATTAAAATCTGTGGGAGGTTGTCATGAAAGAAATTCAGAAATGGTGCGATGCGAGATTCATATATGCCATCTCCAACATAAAATGGGTGAGCCCTCTGTATGTGGTGCCAAAGAAATCGGGGACCACTATCGTGAAGAAAGATAAAGGAAAGGAGATCGCAACCAGAGTATGCACTTCTTGGGGACTGTGCATAGATTATAGAAGACATAATCTTACTACCAAGAAGGTCCACTTTCTGTTACCCTTCAAAGACCTGATTCTTGAGAGACTGGCTGCGAAGGAATACATCTTCTTCTTGCATAGATACTCTGGGTACAATTAAGTTGCAATAGCTCCATAAGACCAAAAGAATACAACGTTTACCTATTCGTTTTTGTACATACGTCTTCAAACATATGTCGTTTGGGTTTTGCAATGCCTCAGCAACATTTTAGAGTTGTATGCTTGCACTTTTTGTTGGCATGGTGGGCAATTTGAGGTCTTTATGGATGATTTTTCAGCCTACAGGGACTCCTTTGATCGGTACCTTGATTACTTAGACTGAGTTTTAATAGCTGTTGCGAAGTAAATCTAGTGCTCTTGTGGAAGAAGAGCAACTTCATGGTAACTGAATGAATTGAGTTGGGTCCCGTTGTATATAAATGTGTCATGTAAGTTGACCCATCCAAGGTATAGCTAATTTCCAAACCTGAGCCACCGACAACCATCAAGCAGGTTAGTCATTCTTGGGCCATGTTGGTTTTTATCGAAGATTTATCAAAGATTTCATTAAGTTGGCCAGACCGTTGACTGAGTTGCTAGGCAAGGAGAATGATTTCGTTGTAGACGATCGTATTCTCCTTGCCTTTGATTAGTTGAAGGAACTTATCACTCAGGACACTGTCTTGCAACCATCGATTTGGACACAACCTTTTGAGATAATGCCAGATGCATCAGATTATGCCATTGGTGCTGTGCTCGGATAGAGGAATAACAATGTACCATTTGCGATTCACTATGCTAGTTGAACAATCCAAGAAGCTTAAAGGAATTACATAGTCACTGAGAAGGAGCTGCTAGTGGTAGTCTTTTCCTTGGAAATGTTCATATCCCATCTCCTCAAGTCCAAGGTTATCATTTACACAGACCCTTCGACCATCTGGTACTTATAGCAGAAGAAGGACACAAAACCATGCCTCATCTGGTGGATCCTTCTTCTCCGGGAATTTGACTTTGAAATTCGAGATAAACCTGGAGTAAAGAATGTGGTGGCTAACCTCTTGTCTCAACTTCTCGAGCCTGAATCACCTAAGCTCAACTTGCAACTGATCACCGAAACCTTTCTAGATAAGGCAATTTTATCAGTCACCTCGCTCCCCTAGTATGCCGAAGTTGTGAATTATCTTGTGTCCAAGAGAACTCCACAAGATTGGCCGAAGCTAAAAGTAGATAAATTTTTGTCTAAAATCTATTTCTACTAGTGGCAGGATCCATATCTATTCCATGAGTGAGCATGTTGCATCTGGAGGAAGTGTATTCCTCGGGAGGAAGTTCCAAGAGTGGCTTTTGGTGGCCTACATTATTCAAGGATGTAAAAGATTATGTCAAGTGCTGCACTGACTGCCAGATTATTGGTAGTACCATAGGAGTGAGTGACACGATGCCTCTGAAGTTCAATCAGATATTAGATGTCTTCGACGTATGGGGCATCGACTTTGTGGATGAAGGATATTGAGTATCCTTAAGCGCATCACGGAAGCGTGTCAATCGCATCGTATGCAATCGGAGCAACTAGTCGTACTAGATGCTAGATGCAGCGGAAATTAAAATTTTTTAACTTTAAAGATGAAACCACATGATCACGAGAACACTTCTCGGATCGTTTCATCAAACCACAAAGTACAAGGAATACCTCTTGAAGCGTGGTTGTGATCGCGAGATCCCAAAGTAGAGATCCTCCTATCTTAAGTCCGATCCACGAAGAACGCACTTGCGGGCGCGATGATGAGTCACGTTCCTTCCCGCAATCCTCGATGAAGATCCAAGCGTCGAGGCGTAGAAAAAATGATCTCCTTCCTGAAACACAAAGTGGACGGCCACTTGAATATTAGGGAGACCCCACGAGAATGAGAGAGAGAGAGTAGAGTTCTTCAACTCAAGAATGTTGTAACTTGGAAAGGCTACCCTAGCCCTCCTTTTATACTAGTTTAGGATCCAATGGATCTCAATCCATGGGACACATGGATCCAAGGGCTATGCTTGGTCCATGCTAAATCAATGGCTATGATTGTTGTTGGTTAAAACCAACATTAATTTAAATTAAAAAATGTTGCAACATTATCAACATAATTTAATTTAACATTAACTAATTAAGAGATAATGTGATAAATAAAATGGAGTCAACCAACCTCCCTAAAGTTGTGGTGGTCAATTTTGGCTCCTTTTTATTTATCTTATTATTCCTTAATTAATTTTGTATTCACAAAAATATTCACCAAATTAATTCCCAATTAATTTGTGAATATTTCAATCATGCCATTGAATATTATGTGAATCATATTCACAACCCAAACTAGTTAGTAAATTGCATTTCCAATTAATTAATAAATGTGAATCTAATCCACATTATTAATCAACAAATGCTATTCACATAAATTCTCTCTCTTATATATGTATATTATAAATCATATTTATAATACACATATATCATGGATAGTGTTATCCACATTCTCTTAATCTTTGATAATTAAATCCCATTTAATTATCTTAGACAATCATTTTCACAATATGAATTATATTCATATTAAGCTTGATAATTAAATCTCATTTAATCATCAAGTCCTTGCTTGGATATTTCATCAAAAGAATTATTCTTGAACCCTTTCATGAATAATGTGCTTTCTCCGCAGATACTTGGAGATAAGGACAGGGCGATTGTATTATTCCACGTATAGTGACTTGGATGTTGAGATCTTATCTCAAATCCAGATCTTACGAACCTCCCACAGATGCTTGATTAAATCAAGACCGCGAATCCAATCTTCTCATTGAATCTGAATCTCATTCAGATCAATGTCCAACACTTGGACTAAGATCGGATTGCTTCTCTACTGAAAGGAGTCACTAAAATCCAGACTTGTTTCATCACTCCCTCGGAATGGAAGCGTCATGGATATACAATCGTTTATGATCACATCACCCTTCAGGTATCCCCAATACCTGTACATCCTGCATACTGGAAGACCCATGGTCAACCCGAAGATCAAGATCTATTTTACACTGTCTTCTTCAGGGTTTGATCACTAAGTTTCTCATTTGATCATTGGGATTTGGTATCGATCATATACTTTCCAAAAGCATATATCATACCTAGGTCTTGATCATATACTTTCCAAAAGTATATATCAAACCTACAAATTCAGTCAAGCTTCCAAAGCGAGACGACCGTGCACGGAATTTGATTCTTCCCAATATCTCATGAGTGAGCTCATGTCTACCGGTTCAGTAGTGAACCTATATGATCCCTTTGAGAGATCGTATTACTCATATGCCCTTATATGCACACCAACGCGCCGGTGTATAGACCTTGGTTAGGTCATCAACCTATTGGTCTATCAAATGTACATACTCAGACATATAGCAATACATCTGTCTCCGGTCAGAGGATGCGTGCCTATGCTGTGACAGCATTCAACATAGGACTTAGGTTATCTCGATCTCGTTAAGTCAACTCTTTGACCTAACTAATCTGACACCTCCGAATCTCTATTCCTATGCAGAAGACCTGCATCAAGAGGTCGGTCAGATATCAGCCTATGTGAGAAAGGATTGCCATCTCCTACTCAGGCTGGAGATCGCATCTTAGCAATCATTTGACGGTGCTGGATGAGTCCTCAATCTAACTCTTTAGATATTCATCCAAGCACCAGCCTCTATGATTCAATTATTGAATCAACAGCTGTTTGATCATTAAGACAGCCATGGTACATAACCCTAACTGTACAGAGGGACCTATTATGCAAATTATTTATTCTTTATTTCAGATCAGGGAATGATATTCGCAATAACATTTATTGCATAATGGCTCGCCGTGGGCTCACATGTCCAACAGTGGATCCATATCCAAACAGCTAGGTCTACGACTATATTGTTCTTGCTGTCAGCTATGTGAGTCGTTGGGTGAAGGCTATTCCTGCCCGAACCATCGATAGTCAAACTATCTGTCCATTCTTAAGAAATCACATTATTGCACGGTTCATGATTCTCAAAATTCTGATATCAGATGGGTGTAGTCATCTCATAAACAGAGAAGTGAATAAGTTAATGCAAGAATTCTGCATATAACATCATGTCTCTTTGCCATACCATCCACAATCCAATGGCTTAGTGGAATGTTCAAACAGGAAGATAAAGACGATTCTACAGAAGCTTGTGCATTTGGATAGCAAGAACTGGTCTCCATTCCTTGATTCAGTTCTTTGGGCCTATAGAACCGCATACAAGTCATCCTTAGGATTGCCCCTCTACTGCCTTGTTAATGGCAAGCCATGTCATTTGCCCGTTGAACTGATTCACAAATCTTTATGGGCCATCAATGTTTGTAATTTGGACTCTGAGAAAGCTAGGAAGTACCGAAAAGTGGATCTGAATAGATTGTTGGAATTTAGAGACTACACATGACAACATTCTTATGCACAAGATTAAGGTCAAGAAGTGGCAATACAAGCATATTCGCCGCAAATCCTTCAAGCTGGGTTAGAAGGTGTAGTTGTTCGATGCAAATTAAAAATCTTTCCAGGAAAAAATGAAGAGCAAATGCACTAGGCCGTTAATAGTGAGGCATTTACTTGAAAATGGAAGCAAAATGATATCTAGTTTGTCAGCTAATGCACAACTGTTTGTGGTTAACATACAGCTTCATTGACACCTGACGCACTGATGTTTGTGGTTAATGGACAGCTTCTGAAGCGTTATCTTGAACATGACACATTTTATGTCTATCATTGACTCCGTTCAAGTGATTTTCGATGAACTGAATACTTCTGAATTTACAGTCGAAGACAATGAAAATCAAAGCATTTCTGAATGAATTTTCTTATTTTCTTCTTTTCCTCCTTTCTTCTCTTATTCTACCGAAAAGGTGTCATCCCATTCATCATTGCTATACTTAGGATGTACTCTATCCTAATTGTAGGTGGATGTTCACCTCGAGTTGTTCAAATCCTTTCTTCTTTCTTCACTGATCTATTCTTCTTTTCTTCTTTTCCGTTTGTGTTTTCTTTTTCTACCAAAAAGGTGTAGCTTCTTTTTGTCAGTCTTTTATACTTAGGACGTACTTTATCGTAAGTATAGGGGATGAGCGCCTTGAGTTCTTTCATTCTTTGATCCTATCCATTGTCTCATATTCTAATCTATACTTAGGGATATATTACCGTAAGTATATGGGGAGATAGTCTGAGTACGATCTGTTCAATCCCACCCTTAACCCTCCCTGCTTTGTGTACAGTGTGCTATACTTAGTATTAATTGATCTTAACTATGGGGGGACGATCAATTTCCTATTCATCCATTCATTTCTTAATTACTTTATTCTTTAGACTTTTCTGTACTCTGTACAAGTTATTTCTACTCTTTTTCTCTCTGTTCTATGAGGACATAGCTCAAGCTACGTATGGGGGGGATGTATATATTGCATATATACTTTATCCATAACTCGTACTTTCGTATTTTTATTAATAATTATGGCTAAAAATCTTATTATAATTAATTAAAAACACTTAATGAAACGATGTTGATTATTCCTCAATTTATTTTTGTATATAATGAATAATAAATTAGATAAAAAATCGCAAAAAATTTGAAAAAATAGTTTGAAAATCCTTTTGAAAAATCATTTAAAAACTATTTGGAAAATGCTTTGTTAAATATTTTCGACCTTTGCAAAACTATTTTAGTTTTAAAAATTTTATTTTCTTTGCGTTAAATAAATTTTTTTGAAAAATGTTTTGCAAACGGTTCGGAAAATGGTTGCAAATTGAAATATATATATATATATACTATTTGAAAAACCTTTGCAAAATGATTTTCAAATGTGTGTAAATATTTGTAAAAATTCATTGTAAAAACTATTTTGGACTATAGTTTTCAAAAAAAAAAACGTTTCTAACTTTTTTTCAAATAAATATGACAAATATATACGTCATACTAAAATTCTTTTTTAAATTCTTTATAATCTATAAAATTGATCACTTACCCCCGTATAAATTATTAAAATGTAATTCTTGTAAATATAATGTGAATCCCCGTTTAAATATTTGTACCTAGTTTTTAGCCAAAATCTTTTGTATTCAAAAAGCACAAAAACATTTGAAAAATTAAAAATACCAAAAACATTTGAAAAATCTTTGTGAAAAATACCAAAAAATGTATATCCATAATCTTTTTTCAAAAATCCATAAAAAGTTCAAAATCTTTGAAAATTGCATCACAAAATATATTCTGCGTAGTATTTGCATAGCATTTGCATTTTTTGGTTTGAGTTTGGTAATTGAAAATGTCCAAGTAAATCCAAAGATTGGAGCATGGTTGGACCTTAAATCTACCTAATAAAAGAAACTTTATAGTAGCTGAAATTGAGGTGCTTCAGTTCTACTTGACTTAATTCTTTGTGGATCACACAACTTAGCTCAATGGATTCTTGACTGCCTAAGTCGAGTTTTTCGAAGTACATGCATGGCTTTTATCGATAATGACGTAACTTGGACACTTGCATCTTTCACTTGGCTCAACTCAGTTGTAGTGGTGAGGAGAATGGATTCGTCAGTATGAAACACATACAAGTGGAAATATTTTTCCTCATCTAGGGAGGAAAGTGCACTCCAACCTGTCTAGTGGCGTTGAAATCTAAAGACAGGAGAGAGTGAGTTGCAATAATGATTCAAAAGAGGGATAGTCTACTTGCTCAAGAGGAAAAACTCCTTATGTAAATGCTTCTATAAATAGTAATTAAAAAAACAAAAAGCAAAATTCCAAAAAAGTGGACAAGCCAGATTGAAAATAAAATGCCTACCGGAGTGTACATATGTGTATAGTCAATAAGCAAGCTTGAGCTTCAAAGTCAAATTATGTGAGCCTACAATAGGATGACCTGACTATGCTGGTCTTGCAGGATAGGTAGCCACACTGGCTACCGTCGATTCTTCTCTTCACCCCCTCCTCTTGAGTTGGTTGCCACTTGAACCTTGAGGGAATACCATGCTCCTCGAGGAAGGAGTTGATGGATTAGGGAATCAATGGGTTGTCATGCTGGAGAAGTCAGTCCCTTTGTCACTTTAGTTGGGAAGAGCCACTATCACTTACACTATACGAGTCAGATTCATAGTCATAAGGGTTTGCATATGAATTGAAGTATTCTAACCTAACTAGTGAGGGGACATATGCAGAATTTTAGGATTATCAAAGTTTGTTGGATTTCAAATCTTATACCCCTATGGTTTGGCCCGCACTAAAATTCTAAATGTTCGACTTAAGCTCCAAACATTGACTTTGTGAAGACAAGTTTAATAATTAAATTTAATCCACCTTCTTTCTTTTTTTCTTTTCTTTTCTTCTTACTTTATGCACTTATTGAATAAGTGTTTCCTAAGGACTAGCAAAGGCGAGTATAGGGGGAAATGAATCTCTGTTTCATCACCTTTATTCTATCATTTTGTCCTTAAAAACCCTAGTAAGTGCATTTAAATACCCTTAATTCATGCATTTTAGCATTCACGCGTTATTGTGTAAATGTTGTATAAAATACTATGTTTAATGCCAAAATTATAGAATGAAGAAAAGAAAAGAAAATAATAATATATTTTAGATATTTTATGACCTTTAACCTCGAGACCTAGGCATCTCAATGACTAGACCGACATGGAAAAAAGTAGGGGGAGACAAGGGTCCAAAATATAATAAAATTCACTTTATTTTATTCATTTTTGAGACCTATTTTCGATTCTACTTTTTTTAACTCAAATAAATAAACTTTGAACATTAAATATAGATAATTATATATATAAAAATACAAAATTGAGGTTACAAGAAAATAATATCCAATGTAAAGTTATACTTAGAATAAGATTCCAAAATCCAAACTTCCCAGGCCCATATCTCATAAATAAAAGCTCAAAATATATCAAAATCACCTCTGTATATAACTTTTAATAATCTATTTAATGAAGGTCGTTTCATATTTTTTTGGAGTTAAGGTGTGAAAGTTTGGTTTTGAACCCCTATTGTATAATAGACCCGATTGAAATAATCATTTTATTAATTATTAATTATTATTATTATTTTATATTTTTATAATTTGTAAAGATTATTTATAATATATGTACACATTAAAACTAAAATAAAAACATAAAGAAAACAATAAAATAAAATACTCATAGAAAATACATATATCTATATTTATATAATAAGTAGACCTATTTATTTAAGTGTACATAAAATATCAAAAAAATATAATAAAATTACTTTTAAGTATCTAAAAATAATTTATAAATATGTAAATCAATAATTAAAATTAATTAAATAAAAATACAAAATAAAAATAAAAGACCAAAAACATAGTTGAATATACTTATATATAGCCCCAAAAAAGTAAATTGTAATTACAATGCTCTAAAAAATAAATAAAATTCATAATAAAACACTATGAAAAATAAAAACCATTTTTATTTTATAATCTAAAATTAATATAATCAATTATTATTTTTTATTGATTTTCTAATTAATTTCCAGGAGGTTCTTCCTGGTTGGTCCATGTGGACCAACCGGGTGGCACGGAGGGTTGAACGCGGGTCAACTCTCTGAACGACCCATGTAACTATCAAACCTATTTTTGACCCCTATTTCTCGATTTTTCCTCAAAGCTTTTCGCTTGCGTCTTTGGGTTGGATTTAATCTGACCTTTTCTTCCTCCATCTTTGACGATTCACGCGAGTATCTCTCCTTGGGTTATGGATCACTGAGGAACCCAATACATCTCAGTCTTCTCATCATTTGGGTCACCTGTATAAAGTATCACCTTCGACCAATTTTGAAAATTTATCGGTCTTCCACCTTCAAATCATAAACCTAAGCATTCTAGGGTCCTCAAGGTGACAACATGAATAAACTAAACCCTTCTGGGGATCGTGTGGATGTTGAATCGAGTGGATCCCGGCTCCGACGCCTCCTTCGCTTGAAGCTCCCTCTAGGCGTATCACCTGGTGAGTTATTCCTTATTTTTATGATCTTTTCACCCCCTTAGTGTAGTAGTAGCCTATAGCCACAATTCATTCACGTTGATTTCATTAAACTTAGTGTAAATCAAAGATCTTCATCCGGTGGAGCTCTAACTCCATCCGTTGATTTTGACTATCTTCGAAACCTTCTGCCTCGCCACCCCCCAATCTTCTCCCCCTTTGCATCCTCTCCATCTGAGGCACCTTCGTTCACCATGTTCTTGTACAGAACACGAGTCATCGTTCTCCTTCCTCTGCCATTCGTCAGAGAACACTATTCCGACAACCCCTATGTTCATCCATGGTCCTGAAGCTACCCTGAACTATGTTTTTGTTCCAAGACTAACCCTTGTTGGAATCAAAAAAGAAAGAAGGCCCATCGAGCCTTGGCCACCTACATGAACACCCCTAGGTGCACTTCGCTACCGGCCATCTCCGGAGCACTTCAAAGCATTCTGAAGCATCCCCTCAATGTAGGAGGGGCTTGGGAGTATTTTTGGGACATCAACAACAATGCAGGACCGTTGCTCGAGGAGATTTTGAAGATCAAAGCTCGTCTCAGCCTAGTTCTTCGGTTGTTCTTCCTCCTTCATCGACGGTCGCACAATCATCTCCTATTTTTGGCATGGTCTAGCGACCATCCGATCTTCCCTACTCAGTACCGTTAATCCACGGTAGACATCTAATCGTAGCAGTAGATCTTTGAAGGGGTATTGACATAGGTGATGGTAACACGTGTCTTAGTGGATCCAGATCCGTTGTCTGCTCGCGCCTTTGTTTGTGTATTTTGCCATTTCACCCCAGCAACTTTTGCATTTTAATTTTTAATTTAGAAACTTTCATTTAAAGTTTATTAAATCTTATAATATTTTCATAATGAACCTTGTACTTTTCATTATTTGCATATTAGTCCTGCGTTGAGTTTGCCAACAGAACGTGTGACAATTGCAACCAAACCCTCACGGGTTTGCGTATTTAGTGTTTAGTCAGAAATATTCGGTATTAAGTTATATATTTTGTAGACATTTTGCATCGAGTCTCCTCGATTTGGATTAATTATTTTTAGGTCCCTGCAAGAGTGGCTCACATGTTCCTACACGCGAGCTTGCCATTTTGGCTAGAGGGCCCTTGTGGCTTTGGTTATTTCGCTTGATTCAGGAAAGTTTATATTGAGTTATAATTTTTTGCAAAATTCGCATGTTGGGACCTATACTTATTTTTTATTGCATAAAAGCCCTTGCTAGTAATGTAGTTTTTCATTGTTTCTTGCATTTATTTAAAGTAGAAATTAAAGTCAGAAAAATCTAAAAAAAAGATGCATACTACTTTAGCATTGTATTTTCACACATTTATTTAATTTTCAATTTTAGAAGGTTTTATTATTCATAAAAAATGAAAAGATTCTATTTTGTCCTTGTTTGTAATAAAAATCCCATTAAAATATAAAAACATTTAAAAAAATCTGAAAAATGTTTTTTATTTTTGTGTTTTTAATCTTTGTACCAAAAAGCACTAAAAATTATGAAAGAAAAATGAAAAAAACTCTAAAATTCACAAAAATATACAAAATTCCCAAAAACTCTAAGAATAACATTTTTGTTCCACAATTTTCTCTATATTATTATTAATTTATAATATTAATTTGGAGAGATTTTGATTTTATTTGATATTATTTATCTCCATTTTAATTTTGGGTGTTTATTTAATCCTTGATTTAGGGTATTTTTTACTTTAAAAATATATAAAAATTATTAAAATTTTAAAAAAATCAAAAATTGTAAAATCATCTAAAACTCAAAAAATATTTTATCCTCTTAATTTTGATTATATTTTCTAGCAATTATATATATTATAGACTATGTCATATATATCCTATATATGGCTTTATATCTCTTTATAGAAAGAAAAAGAACAAAATTAGTAAGTAAAAAATCAATATATAAAAATATAAGACAAAAAAATTAAAAAACTAAAAATAGAAAACACACAAATATTACATTTTTGGTAAGTAGTTGAGTGATAATTTGTGCTTTGATTTCATATCTTACCTGTTGTATTCCCTTACTTCCTGTGTTCGATCCATACTCGCTTGTCATTATACATTCTTAATAGAGTGCAATAAATTTTAACTCTTTATTTTAATTTCTTTATTATCTATGTTGGTTAATTGTTGAAACAACAACAAAGTTGGAGTAGTCACCTCAACGATAGTGAGCCTAGTTTTGTCAGGCCATTTATTAGAGACTCCTATTTTCACATTTTTCACGTACTTTGTATGCATGTCACTGGCGACAGGAAGAAGCACAGGTTGTGGTTGTCACAAGAGAAGTATGTTGAATGCATTTTGGAGCAGTTCAACTAGAAGAATGTGAAGCTTGTCAGCACGCTCCTTGCCTCTCATTTCAAGTTGGCAAAAGAGATATGATTGTCTACTTTTATGGAGAAAGCTAAGATGACTAAGATTCCTTACGAATCCGTAGTTGTCAGCCTTATGTATCCCATGGTTTGCACCAAACTCGACATTGCTCATGCCCTGAGCGTAGTGAGCAAATTCATGTTGAATCCAAGGAATGATCATTGGGAAGTATGAAGTGGAATTTGAGATATTTGAAAGGGACCTCAAGTATGTGTCTGATGTTTGGGAGGTGAGATCCCAAACTCAGTGGATACACATATGATGACATGGTTGGAGATGTGGATAAGAGGAAATCGACTTCCGGGTACATTTTCACCTTCGTAGGGTGAGAGATTTCATGGCAATCTAAGTTACAGAAATACATTGCAATCTCAACGACAGAAGCATAGTACATTGCAGGAGCAGAATTATAAAAATAGATGTTGTGGTTACAATGATTCCTTGGTGAACTTGGATGCAAAGACAATGAGTCGATCATATATTGTGATAGCTAGAGCATCATTGATCTGAGCAAGAGTACGATTGCACCATGCTCGCACAAAGCATATAGACATGTGATATCATTGGCTTAGAGATACTATTGACAAGAAGTATCTCATTTTGAAGAAGGTCCACACAAATGAAAATCCAATAAATATGTTGACGAAGGCCGCGACTCGTGACAAACTACAACTTTGTAGAGAGATGAGCAATGTCACTTCTTAGTGATCATCTTCTTGAAGACACCTCCCAACTGGGAATGGAAAGGGAGGTTGTTGGGAACATTATCAATTCCCAATAATTAAAAAAAAAAGGAAAAAGGTTGATTATCACTTTGGGGACTCCTGCTTCATGTAGGGGTAGGATTAGAGAGAGGAGGCAAGAGTAGTATAAAAAAGACCCCATGCATGGCATTGTGGATCAACCCAACTCAAGCATCTCTCACTCTCTTCTCTCTTAGTTCTCTATCCGCAAGCAAGGAGAGAAGTAACCCATGCAAGGTGTGAGGAGCAAGTCTGCGCAAGGCATGAAGAGTTAATCTATAGGGTGCGAAGAGAAGTCACATCCCCCAGGAGCGTCTACACTAGAGGTGCAAGGAGCAGCCGTCAGGGTGGTCCCTTCTTGAGGATGGGCATCATGTGTCGAGGAGAAGCAAGAGTATTGTATTGTCCAAGTACGAGGTGACCGTTATCTATCAGTTTTGTTGCTCAACAAAACTAAGAAAACATCATGCCCTCTCATTTTTCCGGCCTAGTAGATTTTGTTGCGAGTCGTCCTGCCCGTGGGTTTTTCCCCTCTCTCACACCGAGGAGGGTTTTCCCACATAAAATTTCTAGTCTTTCCGTACTTGCTTGATTATTGTGCTACGATTATTTTTCTTGATTCTCATATGGGGAACGCTCCGTTGCTACTCATCCTTTGCAGGACATGCCAAGGGAATCCCTCGATTTCCCAACAAATTGTTAAGTAGATTTCCTTGCCACTTATAACCAATATACACACTTGGTGAATGTCCAATGTGGACTATATTTGGGGTTGGTCATGTTAGAGGATATGGATAACTATAAAATAGTTTCCATTTGCTGTGTAAGAGACGAGAATACAAGGTATGTAGATATTCAAGTGAACTATTCAGCGAATTGAAATCTTTACCTGAAAACGAAACTATATAGAATATCCAAAGTACCATGATTGTATGTGCTTTGTTAATAGTTATGGAAGTTATATTCATGCTTAGTGAATCGTGTAGGAGAAGCTGTGAGCATAATATAGTGTCTAAAAGTTAAATATTTTTGTTTGAATGAGAGATAAAATTATATAAGGGCACTTCTATCTCAAGGTAAAGTTGTCACAACTCCTCTAGGGTGCCTATCCTCAACACCTCTCTTACTACTCAGATAAACCACATCCTATCATCTCCACATTCTTAAATAGACTATAAAGGGCATTAACAAAATTATGAGGCATATTCTATGGAATGGTAGTAATGACGAGAAGAATAGCTACCGAGCTAGGTTGGTATTCGTAGACCAAAATCCAATGGTAGTTGGGGTAACCGAAATCTCGAGTTATTCAACTATGACACATTCTCCAAGTTTTGTATTAAGACACAAGATAACCACACATCATTGTTTGACAAAATTATTCATTGGAGATATTGCAACAATATACCAACGTGTTAGCTTGAACCTTCAAATCATAAAAATTTTGGCAATCCATCAAAGTTGGATCCCCTAGCATACGTGATCTTGTCTTGAGATCTATTCGGTTGAGGGATAATATGTTTCTCTGGATTGATAGAATAAATGGATACCCCTCCACTTCGTGTTCTGGTCCCTACCCTGTGAGCTTTGTTAGACATGTTAGGCATGGGCAAACCATTTCTATTACAAATATTGTTGTAATAAAGGATTTTAATGAAAAGTTGTCTTGCCTTTTGATACTTTAAAAGTTAGTTCTCTTATCTAACTTTCAAAGCAAAAGATTTACTTACCTCTATATCTCTAGCAAGATCCAGGATTTCCCTTTCAACTTTGTCAAACCCTAGTTATAAGAGAACATGAAAACTTTGGAGAAAGAAAAGAATTTTTCAGCCTTGCAATTCCAACTTACATCCCCAATTTAGTCTTTAACATCTGAGCCCACAACCCCTAAGGTGATGTTGACCTGTTGTAAATTGAACCAACCGTTAACATGAATAGAACTCACCTGAGCAATCGGATACTACCTCAGTTATATGGGACATGTATTGGGGTCACTATGTATGCATGTCTTTACGAGATGCAAAGAGCATGATCCATGTGTTCTTGTTAATTAGAGATATGGATACACATAAGCATCTCTGCTATACAATCAATGGCCATGGTACCATCTGCCTGGACATGCTATTCAAATTTTGATTTATAATTTCGAATCATATTTTCATGAACAATCCATCAAATTAAATCTCGGTCATTTCTAATTATAAATTACCAATAATTTGGTTATTAATTTAATCATTTTAAATTATCAATCCAATTCAACCAACAAACAATTATTGTCTGGTATATATTATTATACAGTATATGCCTTCACAAGTACATCTTATTTCAACTTTAGTAGTTAGAGTATGCCTTGATTCACATATTATGTTATCCTTCCTTTGAATATATACAACCAGACACTCAAGTTATGCTATGAGGGAGTATTTTCTTGCATTACATGGTAAAGTTAGCATATTTGTATAGACAACATCACCTTTCCAAATCAAAACACGACAAGTGGATCAACTTGTACTTGTGATTTTATCGATCTTTCGATCACACATTATACTATATAACAATGTAAAATTGGAAACTGGAATTAAACCTATTTTAATAAGTATAAATTTTCAATATACCAATCAACTAATTGTTTTGCATTTGAATTATCTACTTATAACATTTGTAGTTCAAATTCGATTTCCACCATGAAACAATCAGTCAAAAGTTATTGGAAATTTAAAATTTCTCTAGATATTTAGTTCAATAGTTAATGAAGGCATACCTTATATCTATGTTAGACATGTTAATCTTCGGTAAACCATTTCTATAATAAATGTTATGGTAATAAAGTATCAATAAAAGTTATTGATTTTTATAAATGCACTTATTAATATGTCCATTCGTGTAATTAGGTTTATGTAACATGTCCATCTTGAAATCATACAACTGTTGATCCAGTGGTTATATCGTAGAAGATGGTGCTGATTTGAATATTCAAAGAGTTAGATTGAGGACTCAATGACACCATCAAGTGATTATTAAGAAAGGATCTCTAGCCTAAGAAGGAGATGGCAATACGTACTCCGAAGGATGACATCTGATCGAAATCTTGATGTTGGTCCTCTTCATAGGAATAGAGATTCATAAGTGTAATATGAATTTCGTTAAGTAGTTGACTTACGAGATCAAGATAACTAAGACCAATATTGTGTATTGTCACATATAAGCACACATCCTCTGAATGAAGACATATGTGTTACTGTATGTTCGAATATGTACACTTGACAAGCCATTAGGTTGATGATCTATTCAAGTTGTATACACCAGTACACTGGTGTGCATACAAGGGCATTTGAGTAATATGATCTCTCAAAGGGATCATGTATTTTCACTACTGAATTAGAGAACATGTGCTCACTGATGAGATATGGTACCAACTAAATTCCATCGATGATTATCTTGCTTTGGAAGCAAGATAAAATTTTTAGCTATGATATAAGCATATGATCGATACCAACTCACAATGATCAAACTAGAAACCTAAATATAAAACCATAAATAATACAATTCAAATGAGATCTGAACATCAGGTTTAAACAATCTTCTAGTATGCAGAATGTATAAGTATTAGGAATACTTGAGTGCGATGAGATCTTAGATAATTATATACCATGATGCTTCCATTTCGAGGGAGTGATATAAGTAGTTGGATTTTGGTGACTCCCCTTAGTAGTTCTTATTATCCAGTCTTAGTCCAAACTTTGGACACTAATATGAATTCGATTCGGATGCAATGAGAAAAATGGGTATCATGTCTGGCAGAATCAAAAATCTCTGAGAGGTCCTTTAGATATGTAATTAAGATTAGATCTAATATTCCAAGTAGCTATACATGACAAGTACAATTACGCTTTCCTTAGGTCCAATTATCGAAGGAGAAGGCATATTATCCTTGAAAGAGTTAGAGGATAGTTCCGTTAGAAAAATATTGGAGTACTGAAAAATAAAGAAAAATAATTATAATAAAATTATATTTAATTATCTAGAATAATGAATATGATTAACATTGTCTGGATTTGCATAGAGAGACATTTAAGATAATTAAATTGGATTTAATTTATCTCGGATGAGATTAATATGAATAACATTATATACATTAATCATGCATAGTGTGTATGTGATCCATAGTATCTTAATTAAGACTTAATTATGAATAGGATCCACAATTTTAATATTAACGTGAATTAGATTCACATTGTGCATTTAAATGTAAATGTGGTTTACATTTAATTTTGGATGTATGAATATGATTTGCAAATACCATTGGTCAATTTGCAATTGTTACAAATACTTTGGAATTGTTTGATGATAATTAGTTGACAAAATAATTCCATGAATCAATATTTGGTGTAATAAATATTAAATCAATTGGAATTAGGAAAGAGGAGAAGATTCTGACACACTAAGGGGAGGGCGACCATGGTGGGAGCCATCATGGTGGTTGTTCCCCCTTGTGGAGAGAGTGTCTCTCTTTCTAATTATGTTTCATTGAAATTAATAATGACTTCAAAGATTATTAATGTAATATGAGTTGATAATTTATTTATTAACTCCTAATCTCAATTGTGGTCGGAGCCACATGTAGTCTTGACCATTGAGTATAATTAAGAATGCATCTTAACCATATATCGTGCTACAAAGGAGAAGGCAACCAAGCTTTCTCAAGAGATAACATACAACATAGTCTCTCTCTCTCTCTCTACATTGTACCCCCATCTCTCTCTATCACCCTTGTAATCATCCCTTACATTAGGGTTTGTGGAGTCCAAGGTAGTCATCGCCTAACCTTCATGCTGTAGGATCGATTCGATCGATCTTAGGTGGAGGTTCTGCTTCTTCCCCACACCGTGCTATTGAGTAAGGAGAATGATTTCGTATAAAGAAATATGAAGCTTCATTACTCAGATCATCTTCGTGGATTCTAATAGTCATGAAGTTCATCCCTACACTCACAAGTGTTGTTTCCATAGGATTGGACGTCCAATCATGCTTTAAGAGGTATGCCTTATACTCGTTGATGAATAGTCATGCATTTACCATTATTCTATAATTAAATCCCTATTAAAACATATGTAAATGCATTTAGCTTGCATAATTTAATACTCATTTATTAAATTGGGAGTATTGCATAAATATTTGTAATTAAATTGAAAATAAAAGAATAAAGAAATTAAAAGAAAAATAAAGGAAGTATTGTAAGTAACGCTTGATCGTAAACCCTGAGACAAAGTCAATGTTGATTTGGTCGATAAGGAATAAAGTAGGGGGGAGATAACGGTCTACACTGTACATAGAATCTTTGATTTTTATTCCTTAAAATAACCATTTTTACTTGACTTTATTATTAATTTAATACACATAAAATAACAAAATTATCTACATGAAACTTCTACATAAAATTACAAATAAAATTACAAAAAATAATTGCAATAAAAATAATATACTATGCAACTAGGACACACAAATGAAAAAGTCGTAAACTGAATTTCATTGATCAATATCTTCTCCATTTGAAATTGAATTTCATCAAACTCACCTCCATTGTATTTAAAATTAAATTACCTAATCTACTTGTGTATTTTATTCATATATTTCATCCTTAATATTTTTACTCATCATATTTTTAAATAGTGTACATATTATTTGAAACATATTAAAAATATAAACATAAGAAATAATTCAAATGAACTTAAATAATTACTATAGTAAAATATGCAGGTACACTATATATAATGTATATACATCTACTTATTTAAGTATGTAAATAAAAAATAAAAAAAATGAAAATACGTATTTAATTATGTTATAATATATATAAAATAATACATATACTAATAAGTTTTAAAAAAATAAAATAAAAATAAGATACTCAAAATATAAGTAAATATACTTATATTTACACTTGTAAAAATTAACACGTGATAAATAAGGTTCAAAATAAATAAAATATCCATAAAATAGTACATAAAATAAAAAACAATTTTCATGTTTTGATATCTAATTAATAAAATCATTTATTATTTATTATGAAATTAAGAAGCCTTTTATCTTCTATTTTGTTTTTTTTGTGGGCAGACGTAGCCCAATCAGAGTGCATCTTCCGTTGACCCGAGATCGACTATACCTTTGAGTATCTAACTTTGTCAAAGTCACGCAACTCCACCTTTTTCTCCAAATTTACACTCCATCACCACTCATCCCTTCTTTCTTGAGCTCATCCCTCTTTGTAGAACCTATCTCCCTTTTGCATGGCATGCATCTAGCCTTCACGAGTCCCTTTTTCTTCACATGCAACCCCCCCCCCCCCAAGTTAGCATGTCACTTGCCTATAACTAAAGGCCACCAAGATTCCTTTGATTTTTTATCTATCTTTCTCAACTATAACCTCAAAGGGAAAAATTTGGAGCTTTATTCGTAGTGACAACAAGGATCCCTAGCCCTGTTAGTGAGGATAAGGAAGAGTAGAGTCTGTTCTAAGCCTCATTGGAGCACCTCAATCAATGCTTTCTTCTAAACCAGGTACATCTTGTTGACCTTTTAGGGTAGCGTTTTTACTTGAATTTTGATTCCTTAGCATATATTTAACCTTATGTTATCTTAGTTTCAATTTCCTTAGCCTTAATTCCATTTTTTAGAATACACTTGAGCTTTTAATCCAGTCACTATTCAGTTGTGATTCGACCTTCGTTCCAACTCCATATCACCTCCATCACCTTATCCTTTATTTCATCATAAAAATCTTAATCGAGATCAATCTGATCTTGTTCAAATTAGTGAATAGAAGATCTTCCTCCGTCGTTCGCTTGTGCTTCACCTTCATTTCGTATCCTATCATCTTCAATATAGGGTCGAGGAGAGAGCCCTCGAGCCCTTCAAACTTTTGTGTAGGAGCTTAGGTATGTAGAACCACATAGGAGCAAAATCACAGCTGGATTTGAGCTCCTTGTTGTTGAAGACTAAAGAACCACATAGGTCCCCATAGTTGGGATCTGGACTACATTGAAGGCACCCTGTATATGGGTAAGGTCCCACGAAGCCAAACATCTCATTAGCTTAGCCGGAGACCGTCGAAGTGAAGAGGGAGAACATATTAATACTCGTTGGCGAAGACCTTCTTTCATGTTATTATAACCCACCTTCCAGATGTTGGATAAAAAACAACGACTTAGATATAATTGAGTTGTCCATTTTAAAACCGAAGCAGTACACACCTTCAGCTATCTGATTATAAGTAAAGCGATGTGGCAATCTACGATCCATAGGATCCAATCTCACATGTCCACTATGTGTCATCCTGCATATATTACACGTTACACCTGTTGCATTTTGTTTAATTATTATCCCCATAAATTATAAATATGGTGTAATTTTTTGTGTAAATATTGCATGATGGGCCTTGAACTTGTTGTTTATTACATTTAGGTCCTTGCACCTCATATGCAGTGACACGTAAGGCGTTGTTATAATTGCATGTATCTCTCTATACTTGTTGGACTTATTCTGGAATGAAGCTTAAGTTAATTTAAATTGCACTTAGGTCCTTATAAACTACGACATTTTATTTTGTGAATATTGGAATTTGTAAATATTTCTATTGCTCTAGAAACTATAGTAAATTTATGTTAATTGCGTGACATGTTGTTTATTCGCTCTTAATTTTATTTTGGCATTTTAACATAGTCTCCTTTTCCAAAAAATCC
Source organism: Ottelia alismoides (assembly GCA_037367405.1). NCBI lineage: Eukaryota > Viridiplantae > Streptophyta > Magnoliopsida > Alismatales > Hydrocharitaceae > Ottelia > Ottelia alismoides. Next base: position 1,502,592 of record JAZKJV010004119.1, on the reverse strand, counting down.
AAAACATGAATCTTCTTCTCGTTTACATATTAAAACCCATAAAAATAAAAAAACTTATAAATTCTCTAAAATTTATTATTTATATTATTATATTACCTACCACTTATGAAAAAATATGAAAATCTAAAAATTTCATAATCTTGAAAATCTCTTAAAAATTACTAAAAAATAAAGCAAATCTAAAAAATATTTTTCTTTTTGTGAGTTATATATATATATATTATATTTCATATATTTAAAATAGTTTTATGTATTTTTGGACTTATTTTTATTTATTAAACCTAAAACTATCTAGGATAATTAAAGCGATCACTATTTTGATATATTTAATGCTTTTAACATATATAAAATATCAAAAAATCAACAAAATTACCAAAAATAGAGAAAATATAAAATTACAAAAACACTTTTTATACATTTTGATCATATTTATGTATATTTTAAAATATAATACCCATATATACTATATATCATACAAAGTACTTATGTTATATTTACTATCATTATTATTATATTGAATTATATATTTTATTTTTTAAAATAAAAATAAATTAAAATTTTGCAAAATAAAAAATAAATATAAATTTAAAGTGTAAAAATTATAAAAATAACATAATTAAGATTAGAAATCTGTAAAAATCAAATATAAGTAAAAACCCACGTAAAAATTATAAAAAAGAAGAAAATAACAAAAATATATACATAAATAATTCATATTAATTAGAAATATCTAATAATAGTTAAGATATCCACCTTTTTCTCTTTGTGATTTGACTTCTACTAGTTATTATACACATTCTTCTAGAGTTATAAGAATTTTTAACTCGCATTCATTTTCATTTGATTTATCGATTATTTGTGGATTGATTATTGTTGATTCACTTGGGTTGGATGTTATGATCCATGAGAATGATCGATCCGGCAATTGGCGGATCTGAATTTCGGAAATCAATGACGCACCAAGATCCGACCCTGGTACCTTGGCTCATGAGACCAAATGGCGTCGTTGTCGATGAGCAACGCGTAGGACAATATGTATATAGTTGTATATTTTTATTTTCATTTTCTATCTTTATCAATAATTGTTTATCTATTATAATCCATCCTAATATTTGACTTCTCTTTGAGGGCCCATTAACCGAGGAGGACTACTTAGGAGGAGTTGTGTAGCTCATGAAGTGGAGATCAGCTTTTCTAACCAAACCAATAAGAGAGTAGGAAGAAGACCGGGAGAGAGAGGAGCATATTAGCATTAGTATATATTTTTCTTATTTTTTCAAGAAAGATACTTTTTAATTAATTTTAATAATATTATTTGAAGATTCTTAGGACACTTGGACACTCTACGGGCACATTTTACCAAGTGTCTGTCCACTTGGGGAGCTATGAGATTTTTCATGTATCGCAACCTTCTTCATTTTATTTATACCTATTTTATTTTTCTTTTTATTTTTTGTGTTTTTTAACATCCTTTTTCTGTGTTTTTGTGTGCCTGAAGCTCCTAGTCTTTGGTTTTTGTTTGATTGAGCAAGGTAAAATTAGGTCCAAACCCTTAATAGAACTATGTACCTATAGATCATTTGGACTTAGTCAAATCAGTAAATATGTGCTTCATGAGGAGAAATTCTTGCTAGGACAGTTTTCGTTTGCACACATATATGATAGATTTATTTTTATGTGTGGGTCATCTTACATGTAGACTGCTCGAGAAAGGAATGATTTCTCTCGAGAAAGGAATGATTTCTATCTCTAGAATTTGTAATCCCTAATTCACGTGTATTGATTTTTCTGATTTCCTTCCCCATGTTTTCTTGGACATAGACAAGAAAAGGAATTGGAAAATTTGTTAGATGCTTTCTTTAAAAAAGATAAATTTGGGACTGCTAATTGAACTCAACCCTAAAACAAAACGTGATGACAAAAATCATTGTTTTTGGGAGAGTAACCCCCTCATTATCGTAGGTAAACTCATTGAGGCACATACCTATAAGGAATTAGAGCCCCCAATCATGAACTTGTGCCTTAAGTGCTTGGACTGGCTCTTGGGACCTGTTATTGCTATAAGAACTTTCCTCTGACCTTAAATAAAGTGGTCCGATGTTCTAGTAGGTATGGTATACTAACTCGAACATAACCACTTGAGGAGACTTCATCTATGAGCCTATAAATAACTTATTTATCACCTAACTCTAAAATCGAAAAGATAAAAGACAAAAGCTTGGCGGTCTTCACAATATTGAGTAGATGAATTGAGGGGTTTTATTTCTGTTTGTATTGTGTGTGTTTGATAATTCTACACATTTGCATATTTTTATATTCATATTTTGACTTAACTATCATGATGACCTTGACCCCCATCTCTTGAAAATCAAGATGGCAGATTGAAGAAACTTTATCCGAACATTGTGGATTTCTCCTACTTTTCTCTAGTCGTTGTATCTTCGATTTGTCATGAGGATTATGTTCTAGATTTTTCTTTTTGTACATCCCCACCAATCTGCCTCTCGAGATGGCCCCTCTTCTTAGATGGTTACATTGGATGCCTACACACTTTGATTTTCCATATCCACTAGGGCAACCTGCACATCTACAGTGTTACATTCAGAGTTTTAGTACCTGCCTCCATTATCCCCTCCACCATAGTCTAATTTCCCACCATCACCCCCACCTGGTGCTATGCTGTTGTATTTTATTCCTTTTGACACTACTCTTGACTTTCTTACGCAATTATTGGAGCAAATTTAGAAGAGTATAGAGAACCTCACAAAACAGAATAGGGCCAACAATGGAGATTCACCCTTTGGCATTTTGGAGTCAAGAGAGGATACCCGTAAGAGAACACCATCACCAAAAAAATAAAAATTGAGCAAAATGAAAAATTCCAAAAGGACAATAATGGGAGACATGTAGCCAGGAGTAAGGAATGGACACCTATGCCACAACCTTTTCCCACAGATGCACACACACCATTATTCCTACAACTCTACCAATCAAGGATGACCTTGTACATCCTTTTAGTCACCCTTGTGTATACGCTGATTCTGATCTCTTCCCTTGTCAGGAAGATATATTTTTTTTAAAAAATGTTATCTGATACTGAAGTGGTGGTTTCTATTTAGGCTATCATTAAAGATACACTTCATCTAGTGATGAACATTTCTCCTACTCCTAAAAGAAAGAAAGAAAGAAATAAGAGACATCGTAGGACTGATCGCCACATTCTTAATATGGCCACTACCCATGCTATCATCCATCATTTTCCTAATAAGAAAAGAGACACAAGTACACCCTTAATTAGATGTACCATTTCTAACCATTGTTTTGATCGCACTCTCCTCGATAGAGACACATCGATTGATATAATACCATCCATACTTGTCGAGACACTCAGTCTCGATCCTCTCAAGAAAACCAATACAATTTGTCAATTCGCTAATTTATCAATAAAGCGGCCGATGGGTATTTTAGAAAACACTGTCATTCATAGCTAGGGCATGAGATGCACTGTAGATTTTATTGTATTACCCATGGAGACCTCCACCCTCATGAATCACACTCCAATCATACTATGTTAGGCTTTCCTCACTATTATGGAGGTTATTATGATTATGGACCAGAGATACGCTTTCATTTCCACAATGAGAGCATGGTGATTGACACGATTATTGCACCTACTGTTACCGCCAAACCAACCCATGATGGGAATGTACCTTTGTCAGCTGACTATGAGGGCTATGTCCTAGATGCCTAGATCAGATAGTTTTATTATACCATGTACGATAATGAGACCCGAGAATTCCTCTTCAATGGGGAAGACTCAGAAAACGTAGACCTCTGTTCCTTTTTCTTATGTGTGGAGAAGCATTGTCGAGATATGTAGCTTTTATAGTGTTGATACTTTACAAAAGTGTACAAAGAAAGGAGAGACTTACCAGGCTAGACCTGACCTTACTTCTTCTATTGATAAGTTCGTTCCTTTCTATCTTGAGACCACTGAGGACTTCCACAACGTTGATCCTGATGGGGCCTCATCTGTAGTTGACCCCAATATCGACTTTTACTTTTCTAGATTTATTAGCCAGCTATTATGCAAGATGGTAAAGTTTCTACCTTATCGAACACTATATACTCTTATTGCCTTGTATATATTCCTTTCATTTCTTTCATTTCGTCTTCCGTCTCTCTGAACCACCTCGATCTATATGTTTGCCTTTGTTGGGATGGGCTTTATCGTAAGTATAGGGGAGGTGGATGTGTTGAACGTTCTTTCTTCATTCTATTATCACTCTTGTCATTTCTTATACATAGGGATCACTTACCTTGAAGTATAGGGGGAATAATGAAGTCTATTCTCTCATCTTTGTTTTTCATTTCATTTATCCCCTCAATTATCATTGACCCTGTTGATATTCAATTCTATACTTAGGGATTCTTTAACCTAAGTATAAGGGGAGACAAGCTGAGCCATTGATTTGTTCGTTCTACCCATCTATGATCCCCTCTTAGTATACAACCTTCTAGTACTTAAAATTAATTGATCCTATGTATAGTGTGGATGGTCGACTTTTTATTCTTTCATTCAATCATTATAATACATGATTTTCTATACATTGCATGAGTTATGTCTTCCATTTTTCTCTTGATCACTGTGAGGACATAGTTCGAGCTATGTGTATGGGGGTGGTATATATTGTATATACATTAGAAATAACTCGTACTTTTGTAATTTTCAATAAATGTGGCTACTATAATAGGTAAAGGTATGTAATAAATAAATTGTAAAGAATACACTCATGAAAATATGTATATATATATAACTTTTCACAATTATATGTAAAAAATGGTTTGAAACTATTTTGCAAAATGATTTGGAAAATGATTGAAAATGTTTTGAAAAATCTTTGTAAAATGTTTTCAAACCATTTGATAAATAAGTTCTTTTTATATGTTTGGAAAAACTTCATAAAAGATATTTGAAAATTTATTTGTAAAAAGTATTTGCAAAATAAGTATATAAAATGTTTGCAAAAATATTTTCAAGTTATTTTGAAGCATTGTAAATAATATTCTTGCAAAAACAAATTAAATAAAACATGGGTATAAAATTCCTTATATATATAGAGAACTATAAAAACCAATAAATACTATGAGTAAAATTCTTTCTTAATATGTATAAAATCTTTACTTACTTCTTTGTGAACACACTTAATTCATTAACTCTTCTTATTTTGAAAAATCCAATAAAAATTGCAAAAGTTAAAAATTACAAAAAAAAAGAAAAATGTATTAAAATTTTAATAAAAATATGAAAAATATTTAAAAATTTCCCATAAAAACATCAAAAACTAAAATTGTTTCGCAAAAATATTATCGTGAATTGCATTGCATTAGCATTATTTTTGAATGATTTCGACAATTGAAAAAGTATAAATAAATCTAAAGATTAGAGCTTAGTTACATTAGTCCACTTAATCTCATAGGAACCTTATAGGAACTGGAAATAAGACTTTTCAGGTCATGAGACACTTCTTTTGAGTCCAAAAGACTATGTTCACATGTCATCTTGATTAGCTTAAATAGAGTATTTCAAAGGGCACACACAATTCTTGTTGATGATGACCTAACTTGAACATCACACATAATACTTATCTCAGCTCCAAGGAGGTGGTAAGGGTAGGATTCTTTAGCTTTAGGAAATACACATGTGGGAATATACTTAGTCAAAGGAAGTGGCCAATGCTCCCTAACCCGATCTAGTGGCATGGATGTCTAAAGATATGAGGCTGTGGGTTGCAATAAAGTTTCATAAAAGAGATAATCTACTGGCTCAAGAGTAAACATTCCTTATGTAAATACTATGCCTATAGTACCAAAAAATGCAAAATCGAAAAACTCCAAAAAGAATAGATGGGCAAAAGTCAAGGAAAAATTCAAATACCATCGATGTATGTATAAAATAAGCAAGACATTATGCTTCAAAGTCACATCTTAATATTTCCTGCATCAAGATACTTGGCTACAGTGATCAAGCCCCGTAGGATATGTGAGTACACTTCCCAAAGACCATTTTTCTTTCTTCCTCCTCTTCTTGAGCCAGTTGTACTTGAACATAGAAGGGAATGAACTGGTCCTTAAGAAAAGAGTAGTTAGACTGGGGAATTAGGGTTATATTTTTAAGGGAGTCTATTCCCTACTATTTCTGAGAAGAAGAGTTACATACACTTTCACTATTCAGGTAGGACTCACAGTCATAAGTCTTTGCATTTGAAATGACTTATTCTGAGCTCGCTATTGAGAAGACATGACCATAAACTTACGGAACTTGAGGGCTGTTAAGTTTTATATCTTATTCCCAATAAGATTTCGAACAAACAAATAATCCAAAGGTCTTAAATGAGCTCCAAACTTTGATTTTATGAAGACAAATTTAAAATATATAATCATTCTAACATTCTTTATTTTCCTTTTCTTGATTTTCTCTTTTACATGGATTACTATTTTAATAAGTTTTTGTGATGAACTACTAAAGGCAAGTATAAGGATGGTCATGAATAGCCATTCATATACCTTTATTTTTATTTTTTGTAATTAAATCTCTATCAAAATAGATGTAAATACAACTAACTTGCATAAATTAACACTCATATATTAAGAAGTAAATACATCATAAATATCTATATTTAAATTCAAAAAAAAAGAATAAAGAAAGAAAAATAAAAATAAAAGAAGTATTTTAAATACTATTTGACCCTAAATTGACTTGATAGAAAAGGAATAAAGTAGGGGGAGATAAGGGTCTACAATGTAAATAGAAGTACTAATTGTTATTCCACAAAATATCCATTTTACTTGATTTTCTTCTTCATTTAATACATATAAAATAACAAAATGATCTACATGAAACTTGTACATAACAATACATAAAAATTTAGAAAAATAATTGCACATAAAAATAATTCATTGTGCAACTAGGACACAAATGAAAAAGTCATAAATTGAACTTCATTGATCAATATCTTCTTCATATGAACTCAAAATTCACCAAACTCCTGTATATAAAATTAAATTATCTATTTAATGAAGGTGGTTTCTGTTAAAATAGAGTTATGATACAAAAGATGGCATTGTTGGTCCTATTATACTATATACTTGTATATTTTATTCATATATTTCATTCTTTATGTTTTTATTCATAATATATTTTTAAATACTTATATATATTATTTGAAGTGTCATAATAATAAAAACATAAAATACATTTAAAATTGTGCTTAAATAAATAATACTTTAAACTATATAGGTACACTATACTTATAATGTATATACATCTATTTATTTATGTAAACAAACTCATAAAATAAATTTAAAATATGTAAATACGTATTTATTTATATTATAAATATATAAAATATGTTATATGATAATAAGTATTAAAATTATAAAATAAAAATAATATACTCAAAATATAGGTAAATATAAATATATTTACACTTCTATGCAAAATAAATAAAATAATATAAATAAAATTGTACAGGAAATAAGGAACATTTTTCAATCTTTGAGTTTTAATTAAAATAATTTTTTTTATTTATTATCAAATCAATAAGCCTGATATTTTCTATTTTATCCTCTTTGTGGGTTGACGTGGCCTAATCAGGCACGTCTTTTGTTGCCCCAAGATCATTTGTACCTTTGAGTCTCTCACTCTATCATATTCATGTGCATCCCCCCTTTCTCCTAAAATTCACTCCACTCGACTCCTCCCTTATTCCTCAAGATCCTCCCTCGGTGTAGAACCCATCTCCCTCTTACATGCCCTACATCTATAGCCTTCACCATCCCCTTCTTCTTCACACACAATCCCACTCAAAAGTTGTCCGGTCACTTGCCAATAAATAAAGACCTTTGTTGACACGCTCCTCTTTATGGGTCTGCTAATCAAAAACTATTACAATCGGTGAGGTGATCAGAGTCAAGAAATGAATCAAACAACAATTAAGCCACGTAATATAATGGAGGTAATCAAGCGAAGTGAGTCAAAATTTATTATAATCCATATAAAATATGTATAACATACAAGTAATTTAGGTGTTTAACACAATGAACAGACATGTATACTGGCCACTAATTATTTCTTATTAATAGATATACGTAGTTGTAATTGTTAATCATTTAATTTTTTTGTGGGTTTCGATATATTTACATTTTAATGGATTTTTTATTTTATATGTTTTTTAATTTTATACTTTTTATTTTCTATTTATTATTTTTAAATTTCCTTTTCTTTTTCTTTTGTAATAAGTATATCTATAATACTATGTATAATACAAATATTACATAAGATATATATAATAATAAATATAAAAAATCATAAATATGAATAAAAATAGTCTTGTTTGTATTTTTCAATTTATAAAAAATATATATAGGGTATTTTTAATAATATTATTAATTATAATGAGTATATAGGTATATATATGTATGTATAGTTGATATACCATTTTATATTGATAAACATAGCTATAAATACTAGAAATTATTAAAAAATTAAATGTCCTATATTTTTATATTTTTATATACTTTAATGTATTTTTGATGATTTTCACTATTTTTTAGGTATTTTTAAAGTCTGAAATACTCCAAATTATGGAACAAATAAGCATGCCAAATTGTTTTTAGATTCGAAAAAGCTAATAAGTTCTAATCTACTTAAATTACTTTTTGATATATGCCATATAATATAAAGAAAATTATACATTATAATACTATGTTTTTGGGATTTTTTGCTAATTTTTATAAGGTTAGGAGGGTTTTTCAGTGTTTAGTAATCTTTTTTATGTTATTTTGTGATTTTTGGTACGGAGTGATATTATATAGTAATATATAATATCATTTTTTGGTGTCTTTCGATTTTTTCATCTATTTTTTGTATTTTTATATTTAAAAATGGGATAACTAGTCCTAAATGATTTTTAATAAATAGAAAATGCGATGAAATGACAATATACATCATGTACAAATAAGCATTAATTAAATCATATCCTTTCATTTTTCCACGAATTTACGACCATATGAGATATTTAAAGAAAATGAAAACACAAATAAATAAATATAAGACCTGACATGGGTATATTTGCAATAAGACCAAGAGTTAGGGGATTACTTTCAAATACACCACAAGTTTAATACTATATTACATTTTTCAAAGACTACACGTAATTAAAAAAAGTCGATAGGGTATCCCTATAAATAACCCAACTCATGTGGCGGCCAACAGGAGATGACCTGGCTCATGCTGATTTACAATTTATAAGAAAGTGTGGTTGGTCCTTGAAAATATTGCAACATATTTTACACATGTCTAACTGATACTTAGACTAAATAAAAACCGCAAAAAGACAGGGGGCATCTAGTGAGAATACCTAAAAGATGGAATGATCATTGGGTGCACATTTCGCCAAATGGGTCACTTAAGTCAGATCGAGCAGTAGGTGGGGCTTTGTTTTGATTCAAGAGGACGACCCCGATTATATGTAGGTCGTGTTCTTGATCTAGTGGTTTTGGAAAGTTCTACAAGAACATGGAATCAATTCTTTTTCCCTTTATCGTTGATACCCCAGATCTTCGTACTCCGACCACTTCTCCCATCGTTGATAGCGGCTCCGGCTTCCTAGAATGCCCGCATATGTGCATGTATGCTCAAAATGGTCTGAGGTCACACAATGGGACCTTGGACATTTCTATACATGGAGGCATGTTCTGAAACTTAAGACGAGATTTTCGGTGTAGCTAGAGATTTAATCCTTCAGAAAAATGATCTACGATGCGAGGTAAAGGTCATCGGCTAGAAATAGAAGTCGGTCACACAAGGAAATGGTTGGGTAGAGGAGCTCTGACATTGGGTGAAAGAGGGAACTTGATTCCTCATATCTGAGTTGGATAAAAGTTGAATTTATGAGGAGAAAGATGAAGATGATGATAAGGATCAAAATGGGTGTGAAATCAAGGCGAAATACATGCTGAAATAAGATTATTTCGGCATGGAGCGCAAGCTCCATGGCAAAAAGGGATTTTGATTTTAACCCAAATTACCGAATACATGCTAAAACTAAAGGATCAAAATGAAATCTAAAACTAATTTTTATTAAAACTATAGGAAATTTGCCTTGATTTGGTCTAAGGACCGAAGAGGCTGAACCGCCTGCACGGGAGTTTGATGACGTCATGGATTGGACCATACACTCCTCCTACTTGCTACAAATCGACAGAGATGTCTTCCTATCACCAAGAACATCCCACGTGCCTGATATGAGGGGCTATGAGGTGCAAAACGTGGATCAAAACCTCAAAAATTGTGAAGGGGTTTATTTATAGGCGGAGATTAGAGGAAGTTTAAAGGGAGCTTGTGTGAAGATCGATGGTGGTTGGTGAGAAGTAGGGCATGGGTGGTGAAGTGGTATGATTAGGACACTTACAAATATGTGATTCATCACTCCAAAAGTTGAAAATAGGGCTTTGTTCCTGAGTAATTATCTACATTTTCAATTTATTCTGCATTATTACCACAACATGCGTATTTGCATTAAATAAGAAGCCAAATTGCCTTGAAAATATCACATGTATATTAATATTTCCCCCTATTTTATCTATTTTTCATTAAATTGAATAAAATCAACTCTATAGTGTACATATTACTAAAATTAATAAACGAAAATACAAAAAATACTAACTTATAAAATTGACCAATAAAACCAAAACCCTAGTTTGAGACTAAAAGAATAAAAACATGAACGTTTGTTTCATACAATCTCCTATGAACTCCTACACACTTTTGAATTAATGTATGTTAAATTACCTTCAATACAAGACCAAATTCTAAATAATAGAGTTCATATGTAAAACTTGGGTTTTGGGCCCCTCGTTGTATATTGTACAAATGTCCTCTTTATCTTTTTTATTTTATCCCTTTCTTTTCTTATTTATAAAAAATCAAAAAAATATATATTAAGTTATAAACATTTATATTAATTTCCTCTGATTTTTTTATTTTAAAAATGAAAAAACTTACAAAACACAAAATTCAATATTTTATATCTAAAGGATACCACCAAAAATAGTTTTGCACAAATGATTTCTTCTGGTTTCCAGTTCTTCATATAACTTGTAGATCTCGTTGGGAAAATCAACTTTTGTGTTGACTACTTTTTGTTTTGACCTCTTTTGTTATGTATTTTTTAGTTTTTTCAATCAATTTTTATTTTTTCTTGGAACGACACATGACAGCTCCGAAAGCTGCCGCATGTCACCCCCATTTTCTTTATTATTTTATTTGAATCTAAATTTATTTAATTTTTAATTTTATTTTATATTAAATTTATTTATATATATTTATTTTATCAATTTTATCAATTTTATTATGTATTGGTTTATTGATTTACTTATTTCATTATTTTATTTTATTTTTATTTATTTATTATTTTAATAATAATTACTTATTTTACTTATTTATATCTATTTTTTTTTCAATTTCAAATTCTTCCCGTCACATGGTCGCCCCTTCGCATGCCAAGGTAGCATCTCCTCTCTCCTTATAGCCAGTCGTGAGCCTCCTATACGTCACCCACACCCGTCGCTCCCTCCGCCACAGGGTTGCAACCACCCGTGACAACCCCTCTCTCTCCTCTCCCCTGCACGCTTGCAATCCTCTCCTCCACACCTTGTGGCAACTGCCACACTCACCCACTTCTTCCCCTTCTATGTAACCACCTCCTACAACTGCCCATAAAAATGGTTACGCCACTCATCGCTCTAATCATCCACCAACGAGGAGACGATTGGCCACCATCCCCCTTGTGCCAGGGGCGATAGCTATCACATCTATAGGTTGAGAGATGATGATCATTCTGATATGAAGGAGGAACCACCTCCTCGTTGCAATAGCACAAGCTTGCTTCTCAAGCTTTGAGTTGATTCACTGTCGTAGCTCTTGAGGCTACAATTGGAGGTGTCCTCCACCTATTCACTTTCTTCGGCGAATCTCAGATAACCTCACTTTCTCCTTCCTTCTTCCCCTCTTCTCCCTCCTTAATATTTAAAGGTTTCATTACTGCGACATTATCCCCAATTTCTGCCACATGAAGCACCCTATGCCTAACCATCTTTCTTTCATTTCACCTTCCCCCTACCATCGTGCCTCCATCAATTTATTCCACTGTGTCACTACCCAGCCGAGCTATCGTCTCGCCCTCACTGCCTCCTAGTGGCTACGGCTTGTACCGTCATTGACCTTGCCTCGAAGTTTTCGCCCACCGTGCCTCTCATTGCTTGCAACAGTTACCAACCAACTCGTCCTCGAGCGGCCTTGCCTCTAGTGCAGCACTGTTGTAGCAGCGAGCCTACATACTGCTAGTAACCTCTACCACCAACCACCATCGATCCACTTCCTTGGCTGGTGCCTCCTCGACTACCTCAAACAAAGCGCTAGGCCCCCATCCTCCCACACGTGCAAGGCAGAAGGGTAGGGAGAAATTTACACCCACACCTCAACAATCATTGGAAATCCCTCCCCCATCCACCTCAAGTGTGAGTCACGTAGGACTTGGGTTTATTACAGTCAAGCCCAACAAAGAACCATAAATTGTAATGAACTCCTGCCAACTGGAGATTACATGTTACACAAATAATTTTTAGGTAAATTGCATGCAAGCTTCAATTTTTGATAACTGCAACCATTGAATTTTTCTTTTATTATTCAATTATTATGTATTGCATTTAGATCCTTGTGTTTGTATCCCTATTTGATCTCAATTTTTCATCATTTTATTATTCTAGAAATTGTGCATTGTAGAACAATTTATGCTTTATCTTTATAAATGATGATTATTTATGAGTTGTGATTTATTTAACGTTATTATTTTCATAGAAAATTACATAGTTTGCACACTACGTGTTCTGGAATTTATATTAAATTATTTATTCTAAAAAAATTCCCAAAAAATTATAGTAGGCAGATTTTAGATTATTCTACATTATACTCAAATTTCATGGCATTTGCATCCATATTAAGGTCGTAATAAAATATTTGTTTATTAGAGTAATTGTTTTTAATAGACTGTAAACTCAACTTTTTAGGTTTAGAATTTTTCATATAGATCCTCATTAGTTACATCTAGGATAATTTTAGTTTCTATAAATAACTAGTTATTCTATTTATTAAAATTAATTTGCTAAAAAACATCCCGCATGCATCATTAATTCGTAATTAAATTATTTTACATTAGAAAATTCCAAAAAAATAAAGAGCATTAATTTAATCATAATTAACATTTTGGCCATGTTTTAGGATTTTTGGACATTATTTAAATTTGTATTTTACTCCCTAAACTAGCCCGAATTTGCTCAACATTTTTAATTGCATAAAAATATTAATAAGAGCCTCTCTAAAACCTAAGTTCTATATTGCTTATTAATTAAAATAAAGAGATAATTGCCTCCCTACGTTTGACAATAGGCTTGCCCAAGTAAAATATAAAGTGACGGCTCTCTTTAATTGCTAACATTAATTTAGTTATCTTTTTAATCTATCCTCATTGCTAGCCTACAACAAACATTAAATGTTAATTCAGCATAACTAGCGAATGAAATTTCGGGTTGTCATATGACGTTGTTTCTTGGGAGACACATCTTAGGTTAATTTTTAGAAAATTTAGCTTCTAGGTTTTCCATCCCTGGGTAGTCTAACCCCCATTTTTTAGTATTTATCACTCTTTTTATTTTCCTATAATTCTTCTTCTTATTATTTTATTTTATTTTATCTTGTATGCTAATCTCTTTGACCACCATATTGTTTTTGTGCGTTGGACCCAATATGACAGAGCAATCGCTTAGGTGGCAGAGCATCTCAGAAGAATTGGAGGTCATCTTTTTTGTGACTTAAGCTAACTGAAGGAAAGCATAAAAATTAAGACTGAGTCGACTCATGAGAGAGTGCAGAGTCTACGATTTTATTTCAAGCATTTAATTTTAATGTTTGTAATTAAATTTACAATAATTGCACATTTCTAGCGAATTCTACTAGGGATCTCACGTGTGTAACTGGACTTTGGACTTTTTTAGTGGCGTGTTGAGACATGTTTCACTCTCCGATCAGGGTGGTGCTTGAATTGAGTGGCTCGTAGGTTAGACCTACACATGCGGCTATTAGAGCTTTATTAGGTCAAATATTTGTTTGTGCTTGTAAAATATAAGGCCATACAATCACATTTAATAATAAACACCATAGAATGTTCTATCTAGTCAAATTAAACTCATATTATTATCGACTAATAGAATCTCTTGCTAGCTGTGATTTATGACTTGCATTTCATCTAGCATAATTTTTTTTAAATTGTATTGCATCCCACATGTAGAGCGCGAGGATGACTGTATGTCTTCTGAACTGGGCATGCATCATCGATTTTATTATTGCATTGGTTTTTCTTGATTCCCTTGACCTTGGTTTTTACAACTTAGTATTAATGGAAATCAGGATTGTTCGTTAGGCATGCCTTGTGTGGGGGATTAAATATAGTGAAAATCAAATGTAAAATCGGTATTGCTAAAACAACTTTGACCAAAAGAATTGAATAAAAATATCCTTTGTTTACAGTAGACCAAACCCATCATTATACACATTTTATTCTGCTTGTTGATAGGTGTGGACACATCCCTACGATAGTGCCCAAAACCCACATCATAATCTCCCATAAATGACTTCATAACATGTTTTATCACTTAACTAAAACTGAAAAGATAATGGTCAGACCTTTGCGACCATCATTGTGTTGAGTTGGTGAAACTAGGGTTTTCTCTTGCATTTGATTTTGTGTCTATCTGTGTGTCCTATCCTTCCATGTAATTGCATGTCTTCGATAGCCATCCACTTACATTCATCTCTTGAAGATGTCAAGATATTGGTCCCCATACACTGTTCTCTTTGGTCACTCCTCCTCGACCATATATTGTTCATCTTTGCCTTCTACATCTTCCATGTGTGCCCAACTATCCATGGGAGACCGTTACCCATGGTCAGATTCACCCCACCATGATTATGAATTTATAGCTTTGGCTAACTTCTCCACTTCTTCACATTTCCTATATACTCCATATTCTAATACTCTAGATCCATTTCCATCTTGGGCCGACTAACCATATTTTCAAGAGCTTTTGTTGGTATTAAAGAACCAATCGATGTACAAGCCACTACTAAGATGAATAATGCGTAGAATTACCTACCCCCACATACTTCATTTCCTCTTTCATGTGAATGATGGGATAGGTCAACAAATTACATATACACATCCTAACTTGACCCTAGGGTACAACTTGGTTGATCAAATACCTCGAATGTAGAGGAATACACATCATGATGATTTTCCTGACTTGGTTGACTTTAATGATGAAGCCCACATCGACTAATTCTCATACCACACATTCGGAAAAAGACCACATATGTAGGGGATTGAACCCGTGAGCTTGATCTACAAGTCCCATGTTTATTATTCCACCATATGAGACTCTGACCAATATCTGCCATCTGGATGGTCCATACTCAACCCAACATTGCATGTCATTGTCTAGGTATGCTAAGTACGAGACTTCCCGATCCCATCAATATCCTCCACTTGAGTAGAATTCTCCCATGATTTCTCATGAGAGCTTTATGGAGGATGACATTTCTAGACTTATAAGAAAAATTAATCATTTGGTAAAAAGCTGAAAGATGTCACTGAAATATTTTGTTCAATTTCTGCCAGCTTTGGTATGAAAGTGAAAAATGAAACAAGTTGTTTTGAGGTTGAAAAACGAGGACACACGAGGGAACCCACACACTCTGTACAACTTTAGTCTATTCAATCTCCCTCCTCTACTAACCACTTGCTGTACAACCTAGATTCTAACCATTCTTCTATTAAAAAGATTAAAAAAATAAAAATCCCAAAATGACAAAAAAACCAGAAAATCTCCTAAAAATAGAAAATGAAACTGATCTAAAAAATTGGATCCTGCTGTTAAGGAAGTTATCGCTACGGAACTCATTCTTAAGCTTCCTTTAATAAAGGCCATAGAACACTTTCATGACCTCATAATATTTGTAAGGAGTTGACTAATGCCAAAGTGGTTTGACAATAAAAGAACAAGGATAGAAAGACACTTAGTGTCTATGGCTTCCTCCTTAGTTATGGGGAGAAAAACCAAGAGCCACAGAGTGAAGCGGTTGCATGAGGTTAAATGTGAAATCAAGGATACAATCTTTACCCACGAGTGAATCAATGATGAATCTTCTCTAAATATCCTCCCAACCTCCATGTTTGACAAGCCTAAATTCAGACCACTTAGGAAATCGAGAGAGATCATACAACTTGCTAACTGATCCATTAAACAGTCTAGAGGAAGTTTCAATCATCATTGTTCTTCATGATGCTCCACTCGGAGTGGACTTCACGGTCATTGTTATTGAGCACCGAGGAGAGTTCACCCAATCTCCCATTGTTTTTAGGAAGATTTTAGCTTTGGTTAAGGTGGCTATATATTTCAAGACTTAAGAGATTGATTTCCCTACATTGGGTGCACACTAATCGCATATGACCTTTGATGATACAATCCATCCCAATGCAACCCACATAGCTACTGACAGTTGTGGCCATTGAGAGATATATGCATTCTGCCTCTCTACTACACCTGATATACTGACTGCTGAGCCGACCATTGGTTCAGAGAGTCCCCAGACATCCACATTTCTCGTTGCTTGCATCACCATTACTGAGAGAGCTTCTATAAAGGACTCACAAATAGAAGCTCTCTCCGAGACGGAGACCATATTTCCTGATTGCATTGATCATTCATTGATATGATTCATGTACCTTCACTATCACAACCACCAACCAAAGATACAACAAACATCTCACAAAAGGAAGTTGTTTCTTCTAGTCGATCGTATTGTGAGAAGATGAAGAGTTGTGGTTCCTCGAGGCATTCCCCTGAACTCTCAAGGTTTGTCACCCTCATCATCCTCTCCATACTAGAAAATAGACTAGTATGGTCTCCTATGAGGACTCCTTTTCGCATTCTAATGATGTGATCATCATAATTGGACATGAAAAGGTTATCATTCAACTCTATTAGAGAAATAAACCATGTGTCTATAGTCGATGGATGTCTCATCCTCCTCACTAATATTCTTCTAGGGATGAATAACACAAGTTTGCAGTTCAATTTCCCTCTTCGTTCATGCAAGAAGGTCCATCACAAACTTTCCTAATCATTGTATATTATCCTTCCATCTTGTATAGTCTTTTTCATCTTTCCCTCCCTCCCAGTGATTCATATCACCGATGAATCCCCATTTATCACTCTTTATTCTTTTATTTTAGCTAAATATCTTGGCAAAACATCATGTATATATTTGTAAATACAATAAATTATCAATAAGCATGCATTGGTTAATATTCAATAATTGGCATGTATTTGTGTAAAAATAAAAGAATAAAGAATATAAGAAAAAGAATGAAATATTTAGAATAATTATTGAGTGACCTGAACTGAAGAGAGGGCCCATCATGGGCATGATTGCCAAATAAAATAAGTAGAGAGAGATAGGGCCACTCTACGTTGTACATATTTACCACCTATGTGTATATAATTTACTTTTACAAAAATAAAAATAAAAAGATGTTTTTATCCCCATGTATATACTTCTAAAAATAAAACAAAAATTAGAAAAATAAAATAAAAACAAAATAAAATTCTCTCTTACCTTGTATGTAATACATGTATATATGTATTATTACCTATTTATTTTATACTTGTAAATAACCAATAAAAATGAAATAAAATAAATAAAATATAGAATTAGGGTATTTGTGCAAAAATAAGAAAAAATAATTGTGCAAAATACATAGGTATTTTATACCAATATATAATATATCATGTTGTATAAACAAAAAATAAATTTTCAAAAAAAATAAATAAAAATCACAGAAAAATAGTTTGAAAAATAACAAACATTTTTCATTTTATACACTTATTAATTTAAAATCATTTATTATTTTTTATTGAATTTGTAAATATTTTTGTAAATCTGATTTCTTGATTGGTCCACGGCGGAACGTTGACTCGGGTCAACCCCCTCTTCAAGGTCTTGACCCGATCCGACCTCCATACCGGACCTACTTCTTGAAATTTCTATGGCAGATCGCGTGTGCGCATGCTCCGATTCTTCGCCTGCACCTTCCCCTTGGAACCAAGATCCTCGTGGATCCCTAGGGAAGCACAAACTCTTCTCGGTTCGTGCGCCCTCGCCCGATCTTTCTAGCTAGCTGGGACATCCTATAAATTCTTCATTCGATTCGCCAGGTCCTGAGCTCGCACCGCATACTCTTTTGATACCCTAGAGAGCTTCCCCTTGGTGACAGTAACCGAAGGCCGCCTTTGGTCGTCGGAAAAGAGCTGTGCAGCCAACGCTCGCATCTCGTGGCTGAAACACTGACGCGATGAGCCTCCTCCGCCAGCCACAATGAGGTTGAGGCAAAGACCACCACCGACTGCACCCCTTGGAGCTCAGGATCTCACTAGGACCATCAGATAACCATTCAATAGTCCTTAGCCCCCATATATTGTTCAATCTTTCATTTACCGCCCACCACACCGCCGCTAGCTCCGACCACCCGGTCAGAGCCTCATCAACCACATCCACCCATTCCGATCGATACATCTGCTCACCCTCCATCTTCTCTTGCCATCTGTTCATCCAAATCTTGGCTTGGATTGCTAACATTAGGATCCAGGTCCCATCCCTCCCTTCGTCGGAGACCCCCTTCTCATTCACTGCTACTTCCCTTGATCTTAGGTTCAATAACCCTGACTGGATCCTTGCTCCGAGTCGAGCTTTACCCTGTAGGTCTCAATGCACGTGGATTGACTCAAATCACCATTTGACCACCCTCGTCGGAGCTCGCCCAGGTCCCAACCTCCATCACTCATATCCGACCGTCAGCGAGCCCATCTGACCCGTTCACCCGACGCGGAGGGGCTTCATGATTCGTTTTCCGCCATCCGATCATTCATCGGAGTCACCGATCTCCCTTGGTGCTTCAGTGAACTTTGCCCATGTGAAGTTCTTCTAGAGCATCTCTTTGATGTTGGATTGCCTCCTTCGTCTAGATGTCATCCTCACCGTCCCTTCATATCAGTTGTCAGACTGACTGATGTCAGATCTAATGGCCTCCGTACCGCCCACGTAGCTGATGTCTGACAATTGTTGGATCTGCCAGCTGATCACGCTAGAGCCGCACGTCCTCGCCTCCACTAAGCGCCACTTGCCACCAGTCCACCCCACGCGCAACGAACGTGCTGCATGGGTAATTTGCTCAGTCCCCCCTACGTTTACTTCAGTTTCTCTCTTAGTCTGTAAAATAAAAAGTATACAGTAGGACATTTTGCATGTTAGCTCCTGCAGTTTTCCATATTTGTTTGTTGGTCCTATTTATGTAGACTTACGTGCGTCGTCACATGTGACTTTGGGTTATTTGCAATATTTTCCCTGTACTTATTATCTGTTATGAAATGAATGTTTAGTTTTATTATTTGCAAATATATCCCTATGTGTATTGATTTGAGACATGTGCGTAATTTTATGTGAAAATTGCAATTAGGACCCTATAGTTTCTGTGCGTGTTATTATTTGGTCTAGAAACATGTCTTATTTGCATATTGGTCCCTGTGTTGTATTTTTGATTTAATAAAGAACAAATATTATCCAAAATTCACGAAATTTTGATACATGGCTCATGTAATGGTGTAGGAATTTCGGTGAATTTTTTGTTGTGTTTTTCCTTCATTATTATTTAAAAATTCAAAAACCCTAAAAAGTGTCACTGTCTACTTTAGAAAATCAACTAAAAATATTAAAAGTTTTTTAAAAATTCTAAAAAATTTCCTGCTTGTGTCCTTTGTTGTGTTTTAACTTCTATCCAAGTTTTTTCATCTCATTCTCATTTATAAAACTCAAAAAAATGAAAATACTAAAAAAAAAGAAAAGTAATTACAAATTCATAAAAATTTAGAAAAATGAGTTTTCTTCTTTTGTAGTTAGGGTTTTGCTTGTAGTTTCATATACAATTGTTGCTCGAATTTTATATGCATTTTAAGTATTTTTAATTTACCTTTAGATTCCATGTGTAAACTGTTTGTAATTTTTGCCCTTGTTTGATTTTCAGAAAATTAATTAAAAATCAGAAAAATCTAAGAAAATTCACAAAAAACATCTGAATATTTTAAAAACACAGAAATATTTTTATTCTGAATTTCTGAGTATTTTTGGACTATTAAATACTTAATTGAGTGTTTTTTTGTGCTTCTCCTTTAGTCTTTTTCTTATAATTAAAAATCATAAAAAAATTGAAAAATTAAAAACCACTATTTCTTTGAATTTTCAGGATTCTTGACTAATTCGTAGCATTAGCATCACGTGCTCCTTGTGTTCGACCCTGGTAGCTATACCATGTAAAAATAATAAGCAAGACCACTTGCCACATTGATTGTTTGATTTTTAGTTTGGTGGTCTCTGATATTCTTGATTGACTTAGCCATGTTACTCGGGTCACAATGACCTTTATTATTACTTAATCCGTGTATGCAAGAAGTGATGGTTGATTCCCAGCCCTAATCCGCCAAGGCAAACAAACAACGTCATAGTGTCTGGGTGGATAGATTTTTGCAGTTCATTCCACAAGAGCTAATGGGCACCGCCGGTGTTGTGGAATAGTCTACGGGGGTTCCGAACCCTAGGGGAAGCACTATAACAAGAGAAAACCAGTTTCCCAAAGAAGAGAAAATTAGTGTCCTAAGGGATTTCTGCCACGACTCGGACCCCATGCATATACTACAACTCAAAAAGACTATTGGACTGCTTACCTTTACAAGGAAGAATTTTTGGGTCAACAGAATGGCACCGTTGCAAGGGAGCACGGCTTAATAGTCAGTTTCCCTTGCTTGATTTTCTGCTATATCTGATAGATTTTTAATAATTGTGATATGATCCATCTTTTGTTTCTGTCTTTCTTGTGAGGGCCCGACGAGCAAAGGCAACGTTCCTAGGATCGTCGACGCACCCGAACGAAGTGAAGGCGGCTCGTTTCTCCATCGAGCTGCAGGAGAGCGTAGGAGAGAAGAAGCATAGTAGACTTACGTAGATATGATTATTTTTTATTATTGTTGTAATAATATAGGGACCTGGACTGTGAACTTTGGATACATGGCTGATCGGGGTCTGTTACACTGAGCACTGGTGTGCTCGGGGGACCTCACCACATTTTTTCGCCGATTTTATTTTCCACTATCTTTACTGTCTATCTGATTTTCGAAGATTTTAGCCCTTAGACTTAGGATTTTCCTTGATTGCGATGTAATTGTTTAAGTCCCAACTCTAATTATCTACCTATACCTATAGATCGATTAATTGGACCTTACTAATTAAAACACAAGAAAAAGTTAGTTTAATTAGGCTTGAGTCCACGTGCCGTGAGCAACCACATACAACGTTGGTAAGACCTGTTGTGGCGGGCACCGAGTGGTTCCCAAGATCGGACTTCGGACTTAGTCTGATTAGCTAGCTACCGTTCTTCGCGTGTAGAAAGTGCTTTGTCTAAGACCGATTTCTTCTTGCATCACTTAGGTAGTTTAATTCTGTCTTTACATTTATGCGCGTATCACCCTGCATGTAGAGAGTTAGAGTCAGGTAAGCATTTCTTACTCAGCAAGCAACATAGTGTTTGATCGCGCATTGGCTTTTTTGACTTCTCCCTTTGTTTGCCATTGTTTGCTTTGAAAAATAACTAAAAAGAAAAACTATAAAATTGGGACTGCTAAACTCACTTGATCCTAAAAGACACTTCACTTAAAAACATGTCTTAGGAGAGTAATCCCCTCATGTATGGTTTGAATGAGTGAGAGAGTGACCCGCACAATAGGATAGAGCCATATCCAAACTCTTGGCAGACTACCGGCCTTTTATACGAGATAGTCTGTTAGGAGCATTAGGTTCCTACCATCTCGCTTAATCGCTCTAAAAGACTATTTTATCACCTAATAAAATTGACAAGATAAAAGACCGAGCCTTTATGGTCATTAGCTCTGCGTGAGTAGGTGAATTGGGGGTTTGCTTTCTGATCTTGTATGTTTTCTAGATCTCATCTTCCTTCACTCACTACAAGATGATGGGCAGAAGATTCCATAGGCAGCCTCTAGCTGCACCGCTTTCGAGCACTCCAGCCCGCTCAGCCGACACCAGCTCTCTAAACTCGAGTTTGAATCTGCCCTGTTCCTCCTCGACCACCCTTCTTCCAGTCCTGAGGTGCCTGAGCAGAGACTGCAAAAAATCAGTGAGGAGTGTACCGATGGACCCATTGAGACCCAGACTAAAGTACTTGATCAGGATGCCATCAATAACACCCTATTAGCTTCTCTAGAGACCATGCAATGTCAGATCAGAGACCAAGGGTCTTTCATGGTCGATATGCGCTGAGAGATGGAGTAGATGAGAGCCGACAAAGAACAATACAGAGCCGGTTGAGGCAGAGGATCATAGATTCTTGAGGGTGGAGACCCTGAGGAGCCTGCATAGCCAGCAACATCTGCACGACCGATGAGAGGGTTGCCGAACCATGGTGCAACTCTGACCCATAGATGGATACAACTGCCAGCCATTTTGGTTGATATCGAGCTCTCACCTCAGACAATCTAGCTTCTACCCCGATTCCATGGACTCTCCATAGAGGAGCCTCACCTCCATCTCCAAGAGTTTGAGATGATTTGCAGTACTATCCACGATCGCCTTGTGGACGAGGACACCATGAAGATGATGGCCTTTCCTTTATCCCTCGTAGACAGAACAGCCAACTAGCTGAAGCACCTAGCGAGATTTGTCACTTCATGGGAACAGCTACGGAACGGGTACTTGAATAAGTACTATCCACTCGGACAGACGAATGCATCCAGAGCCCTAATCAGCGACTTTTCCATGCTCTCCAACGAGCAATTCATGAGGCATAGGATAGATTCAGGGATCTCACAGATCGGTGCTCTCACCATGATATATCCAAGCCCAACCTTGTTCAGAGTTTCTTCTGTGGGATTACACCATAGTTGTAGGGGCTAGTGAATGCATCATGCGGGGGCTCCTATTTTGCCAAGGATGAGGATCATGTCTTGTCCATCTATGAAAAGATGGCAGAGAACTATACGGTGATGTCACAGACCTGACTATATGCACAAGGGAAGCCCATCCACAGGCCGTGTCCTATCAGAGGATAGCACGGGTCGATGCCGGTCCATCTACATCATCAACAGCCGCAACTCAGGAAGAGTCAACGATCATTGATATGGGGATTATTAGCGAGAAGTTGGACCAGATTGAGTTGATTGAGAAGAAGCAGTGCCATGGCATGTCTCAGATAGATTAGATGGTAAGACACTGAGCGACCTGAAGACCCAGATCATGTGTTTCTAGGAAGCATAGACGGCTTCTCAGCCCCGTCTCAGGTCACGGGCTGATACCAATGGCAGCAGCTCGACCCAACACTCCAGCCAGTCCAGACAGGTTCACCATGTTCAGGCGGAGTCGTTCCAGCAGTCGCAACAGTACTACTAGCCACCACCATCTTAGGACACTCAAATGGTGGTCTACCAGCTGGATCAGCCCCTAGCAGTTCTCCCCTCACCCACTTACGAGCAGGAGCCGTTGAGGACGTCAACAGGATTTGGTATGACCGACCTCAGCCAGGGATCCGACGAGACGATCCCAGATTCTGTTGGTCGACCGGAGGTACCTCTTCCCAGCAGCAGCAGCAGCAGTCTAAGTTCCCACATCTACAGTCTTACCAGCAACATGGTCCTCATCCCTATCAGTAGGGATAGTCTTGGAGGCATCAGCAACATCCTCAACAGTTTCATCCCCAGTATCCCTCTCATCCTACCCAGCAGCAACAGCCTCACTTCCAAAGAGGCCACCCGTCCAGTTCTCATGGGCCAGCCTATGAGAACCCAACTCTTGAGGATCTAGCCTGCCTTGTTTCCGAGTAGCTGGACACCTTCTGGCGAGAGATGGACGAGTTCCGACAGGAGATGAGAGATATAGTGAAGGGAAAGGCCGTCATACCTGCTCAGATCGAGCAAAATCCGAACAACCTAAAGAGGAAGTCTGAGAAGGTAGAGTTTATAGAGGTTACCACTCCTAGTGATTCACTTGGTGATATTTTGCATACACTTTTGATGCTGACTTTATTAAACTTAGTGGCGGTAGGATGCCAGCCGGAGGCACCTCATTTCAGTGACGACCACACGAGGACTCCAGAGCACCATATGAGGAGAAGAGCGGTGTTGATGCTGCTCAGGATGATGTTGATGACGGTGGTATTGATGCCACCAAGGGAGTAGACCCCGCTGATGGTACTGAGGCCGTCACTTCACCAGATACAAGGGGTGGTGCTGAAGCCACTACAGATGATGCTGAGATAGAGTGCAATGCTGATTCCACAAGTCCAGATGCTGAGGGTGGTACTGAGGCCACCATTTATATTCCTGTTGCATTTCCTTCTACCGTTTTATAACAGGACTATTCTGGAAATAAAGGAAAGGGTTTTTCATTTGTAAGTCCATCTGTGATGCATGGAGATATTTCTATGGATTCTACTTTGCCACAGCAACAGCGACCTGATCCTAGCCCTGCATCTGAGGAGGGCCCAATCATCCCCTTCCCTAAAGCACTCTGCTCGACTATGGGGACCAAAAAAGAAAATCCAAAAAAAAACCCAATGGCTAGAGTTCATCCAACAGATCATAGACTGATTCCAGATACAGCTGACTCTATATGAGGCCTTGGAGCACATCCCCCTCTTAGAGAGGAACCTTAGAGAGAGGACCACTATTTGCAGGAAGAGGAGGAACCACCATTCAGAGATCGATGTGCTCACTCGTGCCACTTGCTTTGCCATCCAAAACCTTCTGCCAGCCAAGAGGCCAGATGCAGGAGCTCCCTATGTCAGATGTCACATTCATGAGCAGAGGTTCCATCAGACTCTATAAGACAACGACTCTTCCATCAACCTACTTTCAGCAGCCTTACTCGACCGATTCGAGTTTGTCCCTCTTCGACAGAGCAGGACGGTGCTTCAGTTTGTTGATCGATTTGTTAAGAGGTCGAAGGGGTTGCTGAAGGACATGGTCGTCAAAATGCAGGGCCCAAAACTCCCCGTGGACTTTGTTGTGTTTGACATGGAGATCCTAGACACTGTGACTGATACACCCATCATTTGAGGACGCCCATTCTTGGCCACAGCCAAGGCAGTGTCCGATCATCATTTAGGGAAGGTATACTTTCACGTAGAGGGTGAGAGTATACAAATAGAGACGATTGATGAGACTAGAGCGCGAGATTCAACTTGCTTAGGGCCTCTTATAAATTCAGAGCAGATTACAGAGGCAGATCGAGACGTCCACCAAGAGTATGATTTTGGGATCACAAATGATGGAGCTGCTTGGTCAAACCCTATTTTACGATCCATCCTCTCACCTTCAGATCCCGCTGATGCACAGATTCCAGTAGAGGAGAGCTTGGAGAGCGCATTCTTGGTAGAGGATACATTTCAGGCAGCAGATCGTGTTCAGGAGAGCGATGCAGTAAATACTTTCCTTTATACATATTCGGATCCATCAGAGTCAGATATTGATTGGGCAGAGTTTGATGAGTTGATTCTATGTCTGATCCTATTCAAAGTACATAGACACCA
Source organism: Ottelia alismoides (assembly GCA_037367405.1). NCBI lineage: Eukaryota > Viridiplantae > Streptophyta > Magnoliopsida > Alismatales > Hydrocharitaceae > Ottelia > Ottelia alismoides. The sequence continues at coordinate 1,476,769 of JAZKJV010004119.1, read as the reverse complement.
ACAGAGCAGTCTTCACTAGATTCCCATGTACAGCGAGAGTTCTCCCATGCACTTTTGGTCGCCTTCACTTAGACCTTTTAGAGGCTAGATCCTCCAGCTCTCAGTTGTCCAAAGCTAAAGCCCTTGTCGTAGTCACTGAAGTATAGGTTCCTTGCGGGCGAGCATGAGATTCACCCAGTCATTATCTCAACATACTTGACTGGAGAGCAAGAATCTCGTTTGATGGTGGTTCTTGAAAAGAACGACAAGGCGATAGGATGGAGTGTTGCTGATCTCCAGGGGATAAGTCCGGCCCTGTGCTCCCACCATATCTATCTCAAAGAGGATGCTAAGCCGTTGCATGAGTTCTAAAGGCGGTTGAACCCGAACCTTCGAGAGGTTGTCATGAAGGGAATCTAGAAATGATGGAGCGTCGATTTTATCTACCCCATCTCCTAATCCAAGTGGGTTAGTCCATTACATGTGGTGCCCAAGAAGACGAGCATCACTACATTTGTGAGTGAGTCTGGAGAGGAGATCGCTACACGGGTACCCACTTCTGGGAGGGTCTGTGCGGACTACAGATGATTGAATTAGGCCACCAAGAAGGATCATTTCCCGCTGCCTTTTATTAATCAGATTATAGAGAGGCTGGTTGGGAAGAGTCACTACTACTTTCTTGACTGGTACTCCAATTACAATCAAGTGGCCATTGCACCAGAAGACCAGGACAAGACCACATTCACATGTCCCTTTGGGACATATGCTTTCAAATGTATGCCCTTTGATCTATGTAACGCCCCGGCGACATTCCAAAGGTGCATGTTTTCCATCTTTTCAGACATGGTGGGTGATTGCTTAGAGGTCTTCATGGACGACTTTTTAGTCTATGGCGATGGGTTTAATGCTTGTCTTGAGTGTCTAGACTGCGTCCTTCAGCGATGCATCAAGGTACATCTTTTGTTATCTTGGGAGAAGAGTCACTTCATTGTGACTTAAGGGACGGTGCTTGGTCATATCATCTCTACCAAGGGCATGGAGTTTGATCCGGCCAAGGTGGATATCATCAGGAATCTTAATCCACCATCCAATTTATGACAATTACGGTTTTTTATGGGGCACGTCGATTTCTACCGATGATTCATTCATGATTTCAGCAGGATTGTCTGACCGTTGACTAATTTTCTGACCAAAGACACCGAGTTCATTGTAGATGATAAGTGTCTTACGTCATTTGAGAGTCTCAAGAGTATAGTTGTTGAGGCTCCTGTCCTCCAGCCGCTTGATTGGTCTCTCCCATTCGAGATCATGACGAATGCCTCTGATTTTGTTATAGGGGCCGTGCTGGGACAGAGGAGGGATGGAGTACCATTTGCCATTCACTACGCTAGCCGTACATTGGATGTCGTGCAGTGGAACTACATTGTCACCGAGAAGGAGATGCTAGCCATAGTCTTTTCCCTAGATATGTTCAGATTGTATATCAATGGATCTAAAGTGACAACTTTACTGACCATACCGCCATTAGGTACCTCATGGCAAAGAAGGATGCCAAAGTGAGATTGACTGGATGGATCCTTCTACTCCAGGAGTTTGATATTGAGATTAAGGATAAGTCTAGAGTTAAGAATGTGGAGGCGGATCATCTCTCCCGATTAGAGCATCTTGAGGATTTTGAGCACATTGATCCTATATCGGAGACCTTCCCAAGAGAGGCGATCCTTGCTATCGCCTTGCTCCCGTGGTACGTTGACATTGTGAACTATCTTATTACCATGAAAGTTCCCCAATGTTGGCCCAGGAAGAGACTTGAGAACGTCCTAGCGAAGGCCAAGTCTTACCATTGGGAGGATCCCATTCTTTACCATGAAGGAGGGGATAGCATCTAGCAACGGTGCATTCCTCAGGAGGAGCATCATAGCATCCTCACCTACTACCACAAGCTGGAGGCAGGAGGACATCACTCTGGGAGGAGAACATCACAGAAAGTGCTCCAATCCAGCCTATGGTGGCCTACTCTCTTCAAGGATTCTGATGAATTCGTGAAGAGATGTACTGATTGTCAGAGAATGGGCACTTGTGGACAACGTGACATGATGCCGATTGAGCCCATTCACTTCTGTGATGTTTTTGATGCATGGGGCATTGATTTCACGGGTCCATTCCCTAAGAGCCAGGGATTCAAGTACATTCTGTTGGTCATTGACTATGTCAATCGTTGGGCTGAGGCCATCCCCACCCGAGCCGTAGATGCTAGGACTGTTTGCAAATTTTTTATGAAGAACATCATTTCACGGTTCGAGGTACCTCAAGTGTTGATATTTGACGGGGGTCTAATTTCATCAACGACAAGGTAAAGGCACATGTTAGCGCGTTCAGCATTGACCATCGAGTAGCCACTCCATATCTTCCTCATACCAATGGTCTTGCTGAAGTGTCGAATAGGAAGATCAAGACTATATTGCAGAAGGTCATCCGCCCTGACCGAAAGGATTGGTCACAGCTTTTGGACTCGGTCTTGTGGGCATACCGGACGTCCTTCAAGACTCCTTTTGCTACATCTCCCTTTCGCCTCATTTTTGGCAAGCCCTGCCATTTACTTGTTGAGATTAGACACACATCACTTTGGGCTGTCACAGACATACTTTTGGATCCAGTTAGTATAGGAGATCAGAGTAGGGCAGAATTGGCATCCCTGGAGGAACTTATAGATGCAGCCTTTTCGAGCAGCCTACATTACAAGGAGCGAGTGAAGGAGTGGCATGATTCTCATATCTACCACAAATAGTTTGAGCCAGATCAGAGAGCATGATTGTTTGATGCCAGGCTTGGATTATTTGCAGGGAAGTTGCAGAGCAAGTAGAAGGGACCATACCTGTTCCGAAAGGTACATGACAATGGGAGTATTGATATATTTGAGTTGTCATCTGAGTCTACCTTTCGTGTTAACGGGAAACAACTCAAACCATATTTAGATCATGAGCCACTGGTCATTGACCTTGAAGGATATGGTATAATCTCAAGTGCATCATGTAAGCATGAGCATCGTATCGAATATGACGAAGAACGACTAGTCGTAGTAGTTGTTCTATACAACGGAAATTAAATTTTTTTATGCGACGAAACCACATGATCCAAGAACACTTCTCGCATCATTTCTTCTATACCACAAACAAGTAATTGGATTGCCTCGTGAAGCGAGGTTGTGATCGAGTCTCTAAACGAAGAGACCTCCTGTCTCAAGTCCGATCCGACGGAGGATACACTTGCGAGCGCAAGGATGAACCGTGTGATTCTCACAATCCATGTTGATGATCCAAGCGGTGGATATCCTGATCTCAACACACGAGATCCATCGTCTTCTTCACGAGTGAGGTGCACCGAAGGAGACGGAGATCCATGAGAAAACGATCGGGCGGCATGACGACGACGTTGCGGCGATGGAGAGTCTCTCTAGGGCATCCATGGCGGACGGCCATGAGAGGAAGAGAGAGGGTTGACGTGTAGAGAGAAATAAAGAGAGAGATAGATAGAGAGAGATGTGCTTCTCAAGCATTGTGTAAAGAAGAGCAAAGGGGTGCCTCTCCTTTTATAATATTTTGGGATCCATGGATCTCAGTCCATGGGACAACACAAATCCAATGGCTCTCATTGATTGTGTTTCTTTCAATGGCTAAGATTTGTGTTTGTAAAACCAACAACAATTAATTTAATATAGATTAAATCTATATTGATAAATCAATACAAATTAATCTCAAATTAAATCAAACAAATATAGAGATAATGGGAAAGAGAGAGTGCCTCCTTCCATATACATGGAGTGGACGGCCACCCTTTCCTAATTGCCATAGGTGGCCGTCCCTCCTATTGGAAGGAGCATCTCCACATGTAATCTCCCTCGATTACATCATTCCATGTATCTCCAATTTATCACAACAACAATTGTTGTAAATTATTCTATAAAATAATTCAGAATTATTTTGTGAACATTGCAATCTTGCCATTGAAAAATTGTCAATCACATTCACAACCCAAAATCAAATGTAAATTACATTTTCAATTTAATGTCCAATGTTCAATATTTAATTAACAAATGTAAATTACAGATTGCTCTCTCTTATATATTATAAATCATATTTATAATATATATGACTAATATGGATATTTCCATCCACATCATTCATATCCACGATCATTAAATCACATTTAATCATCTTGGATTTCTATTCTCATATACTCAAATAATATGAATAATATTCACATTATTTACATCTTTGATAATCAAACCACATTTAATTATCTAAGATAGCTCTCTTTATAATCATGATAATTAAATCACATTTAATTATTCATTTTCTCAATGCTCGGATACTCATATCAACAATAAAACTATCCATGAACTCTTTCAAGAACATTGCGCTTTCTCCGCGAATACCTCGAGATAAGGACATGGCGAGTGTATTGTTTCACGTATAGTGACTTGGATATTGAGATCATATCTCAAATCCAGATCGCGGGCCTCCCACAGATGCTTGATTAAATCAAGACTGCAAATCTAATCTTTTCATTACATATGAATCACATTCAGATCAATGACATTTGGACCAAGATCATATTACTTCTCTACTGAGAGGAGTCACTAAAATCCAGACACGTTTCATCACTCTCTAGGAATGGAAGCATCATGGTTATTCAATCGTTTATGATCACATCAACCTTAAGTATTCCCAATACCTGTACATCCTACATACTGGAAGACTCAGACTAAACCTGAAGTATTGGATCAACTTTATACTGTCTACTTCATTGTTTTATCAGTAAGTTTCTCATTCGATCATTGGGAGTTGGTATCGATCATATATTTTCCAAAAAGTGTATATCATACCTAGGTCTTGATCATATATTTTCAAAAAGTATATATCAAACATACAAATTCAGTCAAGCTTTCAAAGAGAGACGACCATGAGCACAGAATTTGATTCTTCTCATTATCTCATGAGTGAGCTAATGTCTTCTAGTTCAATAAATGAACTTGTATGATCCCTTTGAGAGATCACATTACTCATATGCCCTTATATGCACACCAACGCACCGGTGTATAGACCTTGGTTAGGTCATCAACCTATTGGTCTGCCAAATGTACATACTTAGACATATAGTAGTACATCTGTTTCCGGTCAGAGGATGCGTTCCTGTATCGTGACAACATACAATATAGGACTTTGGTTATCTTGATCTTGTTAAGTCAACTCTTTGACCTAACTAATCTGACACCTCCGAATCTCTATTCCTATGAAGAGGACCTGCATCAAGAGGTTGGTCAGATATCAGCCTAATTGAGAAAGGATTGCCATCTCCTACTCAGGTTGGAGATCATCTCTTAACAATCATTTGACGGTGCTTGATGAGTCCTCAATCTAACTCTTGAGATATTCATCCAAGCACCAGCCTTTATGATTCAATAGTTGAATCAACAGCCGTATGATCATCAAGATGGCCATGGTACATAACCCTAATTGTACTAAAGGACCTATTATGCAAATTATCCATTCTTCATTTCAGATCAGGGAATGATATTCACAATAACATTTATTGTATAATGGCTCGTCATGGGCTCGCATGTCCAACAATCTCCCACTAGCCCAAAGAGCCATTAATGGGCTAATCATTTAAACCAGCACTCATGTGACAATCATAGGATATTGGGAAAATAGCTAGATAAATTGATCAGTCACTATGTTCCCGCGAGACTACGCCAAGTCCTTTCACGACACTTGCATATCCACAATAACAATGCTCGCATCTAATGCGAATTTTGCATCTTATGCAACCAATACTCAATCTTGTCAGTTACAGTGTCCTTGACACTACAACTTAACAATTATCATAACCAGCATATCCATAATCCTTATCAGATTACCCTTATTCCTAGAGATCACTATCTCTTAAGGTATCCACTGTTAAGACCTTTTAGACCTCTATCTATAAAGTCTTTGAGATCACTATCTCAAAAATCTTGTCATCTATGAAGATTTTATTATTATTGAAATCAAGTGTTTTCTCTCCATAGTAGGATTAGCAACACTTTACTACTCCCACTGCATGGCAGATATCTGGCTTTTGTACACATCTAGCATACACAGCTTCTCGTTAATGCACAAGTGCAAGTAGTTCTAGCATTTACTTCCTCAACTCTTTGAGGTGCTATCCCTTTAGATAGGTCAGTAACATATCTTAAGGGATGGAAGCCTTTCTTGGAATTTTCCAGAAAATGGAATGTGTCCAAGGTGTACTACTATTGTGACAGTCCCGATACCCTCTTCTCTTTGCTTCTGAACACCTTTAGTACTAATATCCAAGAGGTATCCTTGAGATCATATCTCAAGTTATAGAATAACTAGATAATAAAACACTTATTATTATTATCCTTATATCAGTCTAAATGATTAGGATATTATCTACATTTAGCACGATGAACACAATGGCACTCCCAATAAGCTTCACATGGTTCGTCAAGATTCTATCTGAAATCGTAGCATTTATGATTTCATCAAATCTGAAGTTCCAACTTCAAGAAGCTTATTTGAGTCCATAGATGGATTCCTCTGCTTGCACACCTTGCTTTCCTCAACCATGAAGCCCTGGGCTACTTCATGTGAATATCCTTAGAGAGGTATTCGTAGAGAAATGCAATCTTGACTTTCATCACATAGATAACAAAGTCAAGTTGTGTAGGTCAGGTTCCCTTTCTCTTGAAGATCCATTTACACCTTAACGGGTCTTATCCATATAGGTGGATCGCCGAGGGTCCATATACAACACTTGTATATGAAGTCTACTTTAGACTTTCTTTGCTAAAATCCGTCTTTCCATGTTATGATCCACAAGAGTTTCATCACTTGAAGTCCGATCATTGTCAGACTTAACTGACACATGGAGTACATCTTCAAACTCTTTTGAAGAGGTATTAGTTTTTCATGTTTAATTGTCCTTTTAGTTTCCAATTTCAGGAGCCTCGTTATCTTCTCAAGATTAAATGAGTTCCTACATTTCATTTTCCTCTTGATTCTCAAGGGTCTCAACCTCTAAGAATCACATTCTTAGAGATGAGATACTTTAAGAATCTCAAGGTCATAAAGTAGGTATCCAATACCATTTTCCTAATGAAGCAGCACTCTCAAGTGCTAGATTCCAGCATACATGGAATCTTATTAAGGATATACTTCGTAGTCTCTACTACACATATATACCTAGAAACTAAGGAATAATTACGCTAAAGTTCATCATTTATAAGATCATGTCACACATGATCCAATCATATCTCCATAAGGTATCCTTTGAATTCATCTAATATGTACATGCTACCTAGATTAGATCAAATTCATTTTATCTTCCTTCAAACTTTGGTTGTAAACCAAAATTATGTGAAATTTTTAAACATTTCAAAGGTTTCTAGGTGAAGAGAAGAAATCTCATATTATACATAATCATCAGTGGATATCACATATACATAATGTTTACTATGTTATAGATGATCGGCAAACACCAATATGTATGAGATTCTGAATACCTTGACATCTTACACCCCTTCCAAAGAAGGGTGTATTGGACATTTTTCTTTGAATAAAATATTCATAAGTATGTAAGTTTTGAAATTTTAGACATTCTAAAGTTTCATATCTTACTAGTCTATTGATCAAATCAACAGATAAATGTCCAAGGTTTGATGGCAGATCATTATCAAATGATCTTCATTCTCCTATTGATCTTTTAAGGTTTAATTTAGTATTAGAAATGTTAATGAACCATTCATTAATTTTCTAATTTAGTGGAGTCCACTAGATTTTAGATTACTATCTGAAATATCTCCATCACAACTCTTAATGATATATTTATTACAGAATTTATGTTTATTTCCAATATTTAGAAATAAACAATGAGTGTATTCTAATTTCTAGGTCATAGAGACATTCTCTAAGACTAAGGGCTCTCCTACAGAAATTATGAAGCCTTTCAATCCAATAGAGATTGTTGCAACAATTGCATCAATATCCATGTGGATGACTATTAAACCTTTAAGATCAATTTTCTACAGTCTTCTAAAACATATGCAACCCATTGCAAGTGTTATTAGAAGATTGAGATATAATTATAAGACTTCAAGCAAGTCAATTTCAATGATTTATGTAGACTATTCTAAAGCTTTATCCGAGTCCTTCTTTAAGGATTCTAGACAGACTTGATAGTCATACTATCAACACATCAACTTATTAGAGTATTGGCATTCATCCAACTCTTTGGATGTCATATGGAAGTCATAGAAGTATGGTCAACTCTTTGACTATCCTTCTCATCTTGGGCTTGACCGATGCTTCCACTGCTCTCCCTTTATCTATAAGCAACCATTGCTTAAGACTAAGGATCTCTTATGTTAAATTCAAAAAGAATTCAATGTAAGAGCATTTCGACTTTTATACATGCTTCATTAAGTTCATACAATATGAATATTACGAAGCTTCATGAATGACTAGAGTATAGACAGTAGAATAATGACACTCATCATGTCTACATCCATCTAGACTCTTAAAACATTGGTTCAGGTAGGTATTCAAACATTTTGAATACGTCATCTCTAATGGAGCCACCATTCTGCATGATGCAGTGAACCATCTCATTCATGATAAATGTCAAGAGCACATATGCTTGCCAGAATATCTTCATTGATTTTATAAGGATTATTTGACAATTGAGATCATCATCGACATGGCACTTCCAAAGTACATCCGATGAGAGATCAAGATATTAGAGACATACAAACCCTACGGTTGTAGTCCTATTATCTATTTAATTTCCATTACTTATTATTATGAGGAGACTTGCATATTGCAACCTCATACATTATGTGTCCAATTGCAAGTACAATATCTGGATCATGAGTCTAATCCATGGTATTTTACTGGTTATCATTGAGTATAACATTGAGTGGGTTTAATGAAGGATTATCTGAAATAAGAAATTTGCATAAGTGTATATATTTATATATATACATATTTTACTTTGATTTAGGAATTTTTATATCAGAGTTGTCTTGCCTTGTCAACACTGAAAGTTCATTCCCTTAATCACTTTCAATGTAAGAGATATACTTACCATTATATCTCAAGCAAGATCTGGGATCTCCTTCCTTATCTTTGTTACATCCCAATAATATGAGAATATGCAACTCGAATAAAAAGAAGCGGGAACACACTCCGCCTTGCAAGTCCAACTTGCATCTCCCAATTTGGTCTTTAACACCCGGGCCCACCACCCCTAAGGTGATGTTGGCCCATCATTAACTGAACCAACCGTCAACGTGAATACAACTCGCTATGCGTAATCCAATATCGCCCCAATAATATGAGGATCCGATATTGGGGTTACTACACATACTTCCTTACTCTTTTGAGAAGCGAAGAGCCCGATCTAGATGCGCTTGCGTACAGGAGCTGTCACTTCGGACATGCGTCTCCTGCAACAATCCCTGGCGACAGAACCCTCCGCCTTGAGGAAGACCATGGATGTCACTTATGTGATCCTCGACCTCATATTCAAATTTTAATTAATTATCATGAATCATATTCATATAATTAATTCTTCCAAGGGAAATAACAACTCTATTCGTAATAGAGTGTCTCAATTGGACATAATCAATTTAATCATATTAAATTAATTATCAATCCAATTCACTCAACAAACTTGATTAATTTACTTAAATATATATGGTAATATCTCAAAGTAAGTATTATTTCGAATTTTAATAATTAGAGAATACATCTTTATTTTCTCCGGCATTATCGAGTCTCTACCTGTTGTCATGGCCAGTACCCACGAGAGTGGGACGGACCACATACGTTGCAACCCGCAACCCCAATGCTCTCCGACTAGACACCATATCCACCTCAGGAAAGGATAATGCCAAATATATCAATTTGCACTTGAGATCATCATCGATTATTCAATCAAAATTATAGCATTTAGTAATAATCAAAACATTTTTTATTATAAGGAAATTTGCTACACAAAATCCCAATCTTATTCAAGCATCAAGTTTGATGATTGTGTTTCCAATTATGATCTAGATCAAATCTAATCCATTAATTGGTTGAGGCCAAGTCAATTAAGGAAATAATCATCTTCCAATATCTCACAAATATTTTTCATAATTATTTTATGAAATTAACAATTAATTTCACTAATTGACAATCACATGATTCTTGATTAGGACTGTAATTTCAGCAGTGACCCCTACTCACTAAAATTAACATATCTCAATCAATTTAAATCCAAATTAGACAAAATCATATTTAAAAGATTTCTAACTTGATTTAGGACAGAATACAAGTGATGTTTTACGCATTTCTTGGCGGATAAAAACAGTAATTAACTCATTAATCATGTTAGATTCGCAGTCCCGCAACAGTACATACATGTTCATTACAACAACCATATCTCGAGCAAACGGAATCCGAATTACGTAAACTCAGATCGTATGGTTTCCTTATTTAATGGGGAACAAAATACAAGTGATTAATTCTTGTTTAAACATTTTAAACATGGCCGAAATTATTCACTAAACAGATCTTCGAAAATCAAATGCGACAAAAACTTTCGCGACCTTAACGAACCCAAGTCATCCTAGGTTTGCGGATCGTATCCAAAACCTTCAACCTGGCTCTAATACCACTTGAAGGATATGGTATAATCCTCAAGCACATCACGGAAGCGTGAGCATCGTATCGAATACGATGAAGAATGACTAGTCGTACTAGTTGTTCTATGCAGCAGAAATTAAAATTTTTATGCGACGAAACCACATGATCCAAGAACACTTCTCACATCGTTTACTCCAAATCACAAACAAATATTAGGATTATCTCTTGAAGCATGGTTGCGATTGAGTCTCTAAACGAAGAGACCTCTTGTCTTAAGTCCGATCCAACGGAGGAGACGCTTACGAGCGCGGGGATGAACCGTTTGCTTCTCGCAATCCATGTTGATGATCCAAGCGGTGGATCTCCTGATCTCGACACACGAGATCCATCATCTTCTTCACGAGCGAGGTGCACCGAAGAAGATGGAGATCCACGAGCAAATGATCGGGCAGCTTGACGACGACGCTGCAGCGATGGAGAGTCTCTCTAGGGCATCCATGGTGGACGGCCATGTGAGGAAGAGAGAGGGCTAAGGTGTAGAGAGAAATAGAGAGAGAGAGATGTGCTTCTAAAGCATTGTGTAAAGAAGAGCAAAGGGGTGCCTCTCCTTTTATAATATTTTGGGATCCATGGATCTCAATCCATGGGACAACACAAATCTAATGGCTCTCATTGATTGTGTTTCTTTCAATGGCTAAGATTTGTGTTGGTAACAACAACTAATTTAATCTAGATTAAATCTTTATTGATAAATCAATACAAATTAATCTCAAATTAAATCAAACAAATATGGAGATAATGGGAAAGAGAGAGTGCCTCCTTCCATATACATGGAGTGGACGACCACCCTTTCGTAATAGGCATAGGTGGTTGTCCCTCCTACTGGAAGGAGCATCTCCAAATGTAATCTCCCTTGATTACATCATTCCATGTATCTCCAATTTATTACAACAACAATTGTTGTAAATTATTCTATAAAATAATTCATAATTATTTTGTGAACATTGCAATCTTGCCATTGAAAAATTGTGAATCACAGTCACAACCCAAAATAAAATGTAAATTACATTTTCAATTTAATGTCCGACGTGAGTCCAATTCACATCAATATTTAATTAACAAATGTAAATTACAGATTGCTCTCTCTTATATATTATAAATCATATTTATAATATATATGACTAATATGGATATGTCTATCCACATCATTCATATCCATGATAATTAAATCACATTTAATCATCTTGGATTTATATTGTCATGTACTCAAATAATATGAATCATATTCACATTATTTACATCTTTGATAATCAAATCACATTTAATTATCAAAGATAGTTGTCTTTATAATCATGATAATTAAATCACATTTATCATTTTCTCAATGCTCGGATACTCATATCAACAATGAAATTATCCATGAACACTTTCAAGGATAATGCGCTTTATCCGCGAATACTTGGAGATAAGGACTGGGCGATTGTATTGTTCCACGTATAGTGACTTGGATATTGAGATCGCATCTCAAATCAAGATCGCGGGCCTCCCATAGATAGTTGATTAAATCAAGACTGCAAATCTAATCTTCTCATTGCATCTGAATCATTTTCAGATCAATGTACAACATTTGGACCAAGATTAGATTACTTCTCTACTGAGAGGAGTCTCTAAAATCCAGACCCGTTTCATCACTCCCTAGGAATGGAAGCATCATGGTTGTACAATTGTTTATGATCACATCACCCTCAAGTATTTCCAATACATGTACATCCTGCATACTGGAAGACTCAGACTAAACCCAAAGTATTGGATCAACTTTGTACTGTCTACTTCATGGTTTTATCAGTAAGTTTCTCATTCGGTCTATGGGAGCTGCTATCGATCATACACTTTCCAAAAAGCTATATCATACCTAGGTCTTGATCGTATACTTTCCAAAAGTATATATCAAACCTACAAATTAAGTCAAGCTTCCAAAGCGAGATGACCGTGCGCACGAAATTTGATTCTTTCCAATATCTCATGAGTGAGCTCATGTCTTCTGGTTCAATAAATGAACATGTATGATCCCTTTGAGAGATCGTATTACTCATATGCCCTTATATGCACACCAACGCGCCAGTGTATAGACCTTGGTTAGATCATCAACCTATTGATCTGCCAAATGTACATACTTAGACATATAGTAACACATCTGTGTCCAGTCAGAGGATGCGTGCCTGTATCGTGACATCATACGATATAGGACTTTGATTATCTCGATCTCGTTAAGTCAACTCTTTGACCTAACTAATCTGACACCTCCGAATCTCTATTCCTATGCCAAGGACCTGCATCAAGAGGTTGGTTAGATATCAGCCTAATTGAGAAAGGATTGCCATCACCTACTAAGGCTGGAGATCATCTCTTAACAATCATTTGACGGTGCTTGATGAGTCCTCAATCTAACTATTTAGATATGCATCCAAGCACCGGCCTCTATGATTCAATAGTTGAATCAACAGCTGTATAATCATCAAGAAGGCCATGGTACATAACCCTAATTGTACTAAGGGACCTATTATGCAAATTATTCATTCTTCATTTCAGATCAGGGAATGATATTCACAATAACATTTATTGTTTAATGGCTCGCCGTGGGCTCGCATGTCCAACAGACGTCGCCCCTATTCATTTCATGTGAGATGTGATTTTTGATTCACATCTAGTGCATCTCATGCCTGATTATCACGATCTTCTGCCTTGTATAGATCCATATCTCCATATCATTCCATTCTTTAGTCCCACACCCCATCTTCATCCTATGATTATGCTATACTTAGGTAGTACCTTACCCTAAGTATAGGGGGGTGTTGGAATCTTGAGTATTCTTTTAATTCTTTTTACATCTGCTTTGCTGCCTATACTTAGGGACCTTTCGCCCTAAGTATAGGGGAGGTAAACCCTGTACATCCTATCACTCAGATTTCCCTTCATGTACAACCTGTTATACTTACCATTACTTGATCCTATGTATAGGGGGAAACACCGAGCTCTCTTCATTCTATTCTTTGATTCCTCATTGTAGCATATCATTCCTTTTCACTTCCCTATATTAAGCACGAGTTATGTCTTCTTCATAGCTCTCGATTCACTCGGAGGATATCATTCGAGCAAAGTATAGGGGGGTGTCATATATATTTCATATATACTTTAGACATAGCTCGTACTTTGTCTGAGTGTGTTAATAAATAAAATGGCTAATATTCTTTTATCTAAAAACCATAAAAAAATCCTTGTACATAAAAATTCTTTCTTGCACATACATAACTATTTATAAAATTTATTTTTATACAAATGTTTGTAAAAATGTTTTGTGTAAAGAGTTTGTAAATATTTTCATATCAAAATTATGTATATAGTACAAAATTTTTGTAAAATGTTTTAAAAACAAAAGTTTGCAGAAACACTAGTGTAAATGTGTGTAAATATTTTGCAAAACTTCTGCACCCATGCATTCATTCTTTCAAATATTTTTCAAAAATTTTGGACATCTTCCAAAAACATGCATAAAAATACTCTTGTATATATCTGTAAAGTTTTTCTGAATCATAGTTGACATTTAAACTGTCCTGGAATGAAATTGGAAAATGGAGGTTGATTGAGACCTTAATCCATGTAATTCTAGGAGGAACCTTATAGGGCTTAGGGTTAAGACTTTTCATGTCCATTTGGGACTTAATTCTTTTAGTACACTAGGCTATGATCATATGTCATCTTGATGAGCCTAAGTAGAACACTTAACAATGCACACATGTCTCTCATAGACAATGGCTTTACTTGCCCTAGCACCTTACACATAGCTCTCCACAGATGAGGTAGTGAGGAGGCAGTTTCCTTTGGCTTGGGGTAGCATGTGAGGGTAGTACTTCTAGGGGTAACCTCTCTCTTTCTTTTAGTGAAGGAAGTACGTCTCAAATTGGTATGATGGTGTTGAGGTCTAAAGATAGGAGTTGTGGGTTGCAATAAAGCTTCAAAAGAGGGATAGTCTACTGGCTCAAGAGGAAAAACTCCTTATGTATATATTCAACACCATGTAGATATGTTGTACATATGCACATCGAAAAAAATGTGCAAAGAAAGAAAATCTCCAAAAAAGTGGTGGGTCTGATTGAAAATAAAATACCCACCAGAGTGTATATAGTCAAATAAAGCAAAGCTTATGTTACACATTCTCATCTCATTAAGCTTGCAGCGGGAGACTTAGCTACACTGGTTGGGCTCCCAAGGATACATGACTACACTGGTCATGGTCCATTCTCATCTTCCTCCTCTTCTTGAGTCAATTGAACTTGAACTTAGATGGGAATACCCCGCTACTTGAGGAAAGAGCTGCCAAACTAGGGAATTAGAGTTACCTTGTTGAGGGGGTTGCCACATTGTCATTTCTGAGGTGGGGAGCTACATATCACTTACACAGTACAAGGAAAGATTCATGGTCATTAGAGTTTGTGTATGTAGACTTGTTCTGATCTGGATTGTTTAGGAGTCTTGACCATAGATTGGTGGAAGTTAGAGGTTGTTGAGTTTTAAACCTAATTCCAAATAAGGTTTCGACAACACTAATAATTCAAAGGTCTGATTGAGCTCCATACTTCAATTTAATGAAGGCAAGTTTAATAATCAACCTTGATCACCCTTCTTTTTCCTTTTCATCTCTTTCCACTTCTTTTTCAAATAAGTGTTTGCTAAGGGACTAGTAAAAGTAAAGCACAGGGGGGGGGTGATGAATCTCCATTCATCAGTCTTTATTCTTTTATTTTAGCTATATATCTTGATAAAACATCATGTATATAGTTGTAAATACAATAAATTATCAATAAGAATGCATTGGTTAATATTCAATAATTAGCATGTATTTGTATAAAAATAAAAAAATAAAGAATAAAATAAAAATAAGGAAATATTTAAAATAAATATTGAGTGACCTGAACCCAAGAGAGGTTCCAGCATGGGCCTGATCATCAAATAAAATAAATAGAGAGAGATAGGGCCACGCTACCTTGTACATATTTACCACCTATGTGTATATAATTTATTTTTACAAAAATAAAAATAAAAATGTGTTTTTATCCCCATGTATATACTTCTAAAAATAAAATAAAAATAAGAAAAATAAAATAAAAACAAAATAAAATTCTCTCTCCCCATGTATATCATACATGTATATATGTATCATTACCTATTTATTTTATACTTGTAAATAACCAACAAAAAAAATAATTTATACTCCAAATATTATGTGGTAAAAAATAAAATATAAAATTGGGGTATTTATGTAAAAAATAAGAAAATAAAAATAATTATACAAAATACATAGGTATTTTATACCCGTATATAATATGTTATACTTTTTAAACAATAAATGATTTCTCAAAAAAATAAATAAAAATCACAAAAATTAGTTTAAAAAATAACAAACAATTTTCATTTTATACTTTTTAATTTAAATTCATTTTCTATTTTTTATTGAATTTGAAAATATTTTTGTAAATACGATTTTTTATTAGTCCACGGCGGAACGTTGACTCGGATCAAACCCCACTTACAAGGCTTGACCCAACCCGACCTCCCTGCCGGACCTACTTCTCAAAAATTTCTAGGGTGGGTCGCATGTGCCAATGCTCTGATTCTTCGCCTCCACCTTCCCCTTGGATCCAAGATCGTCACGGATCCCTAGGGAAGTGCGAACCCTTCTCGGTTCGCGTACCCTCACCCGATCTTTCCTACTACCTAGGACGTCCTATAAATTCTTCATTCGATTCCCCAGGTCCTGAGCTCGAGCCGCACACCCTTTTGATACACAAGAGAGCTTCCCATTGGTGATAGTAACCAGAGGCCGCCTTCGGTCATCGGAAAGGAGCTTGTGGCTGGAACGTCGCCGTGACGAGCCTTCTCCGCCAGCCGCAGCGAGGTTGAGGCAAAGACCACCACCGATCGCATCCCCTAGAGCTCAGGATCTCACTAGGACGATCGGTTAACCATTCAGCAGTCCTTAGCCCCCTTATCTTGTTCGGTCTTTCATTTACTGCTCGACCACCGCCGTCAGCTCCGACCACCTGGTGGGAGCCTCTCCAGCCACATCCACTCGTTCCGATTGATACATCCACTCACCCTCCATCTTCTCTCGCCATCTGATCATCCAAATCTTGGCTCAGATTGCCAAGATTAGGCTCCAAGTCTCATCCCTCGCTTCGTCGGAGACCTCCTTTTCATTCACCGTCGCTTCCCTTTATCATAGGTTCAATAACCCCAACCGGAGCCTTGATCCGAGTCCGAGTTTTGCCCTGCAGGTCTCAGTGCGTGTGGATTGACTCGAATCACCATTTGACAACTCTCGCCGGAGCTCGCCCCGGTCGCAACCTCTGTCACTCAGATCCGACCGTTAGCGAGCCCATCTCACCCATTCACCAGACTTGGAGGGACTTCATGATTTGTTTATCGCCGTCCGATCATTCATCAGAGTCGCTGATCTCCCTCAGTGCTTCAGTGAACTTCTCCCAAGTGGAGTTCTTCAAGAGCCTCTCTCTGCTGTTGGATCGCCTCCTTCGTCCAGATGTCATCATCGCCATCCCTTCACAACAGTTGTCAGGATGTTAGATGTCAGATCTAATGGCCTCTGTAACGCCCACGTAGCTGACGTCTGACGATCGCTAGATCTGCCAGCTAATCCCGCTAGAGTCGTACGTCCTCGCCTCCACTATGCTCCTTCCAACTATCCACCCCGCGCGCAGCGCACGTGCTGCATGGGTAATTTGTTCAATCCCCCCTGCATTTATTTCAGTTTCTCATTTAGTCTGTAAAATTAAAAGTATACAGTATGACATTTTGCATGTTAGTTGCCGCAGTTTTCCATATTTGCTTGTTTGTCCTGTTTGTGCAAACTCACGTGCGTCGTCATGTGTGACTTTGGGTTATTTGCAATATTCTCCCTAGACTTATTATCTGTTATGAAATGAATGTTAGTTTGATTATTTGCACATGTGCGGAATTTGATGTGAAAATTGTAGTTAGGACCCTATAGTTTCTGTGCATGTTTATATTTGGTCCAGAAACATGTCTTATTTGCATATTGGTCCCTATGTGCTGTGTGTAGTATTTTTATTTAATAAATAGCAAATATTGTCCAAATTTCATGAAATTTCGAGACATGGCTCCTGTCATGGTGTATGAATTTTGGTGAATTTTTAGTTGTGTTCTGCCTTCGGTTAATATTTTCAAAAATTCAAAAAGCCTAAAAACTGTCACTGTCTTCTTTAGAAAATCAACTAAAAATATTAAAAGTTTCTTGAAAAATTCTAAAAAAAATTCTTCCTTGTGGGTTTTGTTGTGTTGTAACTTCTATCCAAGTTTCATCTCATTCTCATTTATAAAACTCAAAAAAATGAAAAATACTATAAACTTTAGAAAAATCAATAAACTTCATACAAATTAAAAAAAATGTGTTTTCTACTTTTGTAGTTAGGTTTGTTCTTTTAGTATCATATAAAGTTGTTGCTCGAATTTTATTGGCATTTTAAGTATTTTTAAGTTGCCTTTGGATTCCAACTATACGATGATTGTAATTTTTGGCCTTGTATATTTTTAGAAAATAAATTAAAAATCAGAAAAATCTAAGAAAATCCACAAAAACATATGAATATTTTAAAAACCCAAAAACAATTTTATTTTGAATTTTTGAATATTTTTGGGCTATTAAATAATTGGTTGAGTGTTTATTTGTGCTTCTTCTCCTTTAGTCTTTTTCTTATAATTAAAAATCAAAAAAAATTTGAAAAATTTAAAACCACCTTTTCTTTGCTTTTTCTGGATTCTTGACTACTTTGTAGCATTAGCGTCATGTGGTCATTGTGTTAGACCCTGTTAGCTATACCAGGTAAAATTAAATAGCAAGACCGCTTGCCACATTGATTGTTTGATTTTTAGTTTGGTGGTCTCTGATTTTCTTGATTGACTTAGCCTTGTTACTCGGTTCACAACGACCATTATTATTACTTAATCCGAGTATCGAGATTTTTTGGTCAACAATCACTCACTCTGACTCCATATCATTTCATTTTATGGATATACTTAGGTTGACCAGAGCCTTAGTATAGGTGGGAGATTGACTTGTGTCACTCCTTCTATTATTTTTTATTTTCTCTAAATATAATCCACAATCCCATCGATTCTCATATTTACACTTATCCTATACTTAGGCTGACCAGAGCCTAAGTATAGGGGGGACAGATGGCCACCATGTATATTTATTCTTCAATCTCCCCTCTTGACCTTGACCACCTCATTTTTGCTTTTCTTCTATGCTTAGGCTGACCAAAGCCTAAGTATATGGGGCATGTCAACTTTTATACTTCCATTCTTTTCTCTCTCCTACGCTTAGCATGAGTTATGTCTTTTTCTAGCTTTTTGTCCTATGAGGACATAACACACACTATGTATAGAGGGCGTGCATATATTACATATATACTTTACCTATAGGTCTTACTTTTGCATATTTTTGTATATATCATGCAATAATTTTGGCATGGATAAAATTGATGAAAAAAATGTTTTGTAAAATACATGTATAATTGTATACTTGCGTAATATGTACTTGTTTACAAGTTGTTATATTTGTATAATGTGTATAATCATGTAAAATTCTTGTAAATAGAATTGTTGTAAAATAGCAGGTATACCGAAAATAACATCTGAAAAAAAAGCTTAAAAAAGAGGTTTCTTATTTACTCTTGCATATCATCCTTGCATTCATTCAAAAAGAAAAAAAATCTTGAACTTCATTCATATACATTGCATTTAAACTGCATCTCATTTGCATATCTAGCATATGCAAAATGGGAAGTCAGTGGGTTTTGAATTGAGTTATGAATAGAAACAGAGGATGGACTTGATGTGACATTAATCTACTTAATTTAAGATAGTAATTGGAGTTGAAACTTTTCAGCTCAAGCGATTTATTCTTCGACTACGCAAAATTATGTTCACAAGTCATCTTGATTGGTCTAATATATATATTTCGCACACATATATACATATACACACATTATTCTTTTATACAACGACCTAACTTGGACAAGCACCTTGCATGTAGCTCTTCATTGATGAGGTGGTGAGGCGACATAATCCTTTAGCTTGAGGAAACACACGATTGGAACTATTCACGGTATAAATAAGTTATTAAAAATAAAAAAATATTTTTTTATTATTTAATGTTGTATTTTCCTATGATTTTTATTTATTTTTTTACAACTTAATTTGTTATAGGTTACTTTTTACAAGTATAAATAGAGGTATATTACAAATATAAGATATTTTTTATTTTGTATTTTTAATTTTATTATGTTATATAATTATATATATAAATTATTTAATACATTTAAGTATATTTTTATTGTATTTTTCAGAAGACATTTATATACTTTTTGCATACACTTATTTATTGCATACACTTAAAATAAATAGTTATATTTGTTATATATGTATGTATATGGTTAATTAATCAATGTATTGCATATACTTATTTCTTTTAATACATTTTTAATGGTTTTATTTTATTCTAATTATTTAAATATACTATAAATAATATTTAAAAATTATAAAAATATAAAAATGTTAAAATGTAAAGAATAAATAAAATTAATATTTTATTTAGGTATAATGTACAATTGGGGTCCAAACTTAACTTTTGTATAT
The DNA here is from genome assembly GCA_037367405.1 of Ottelia alismoides. Classification (NCBI taxonomy): domain Eukaryota; kingdom Viridiplantae; phylum Streptophyta; class Magnoliopsida; order Alismatales; family Hydrocharitaceae; genus Ottelia; species Ottelia alismoides. Next base: position 1,456,364 of record JAZKJV010004119.1, on the reverse strand, counting down.
TAATTTTAAATTGAATGAAAGCATGTTCATTAAATTTCTAGTAAAAAGTTATATACAATAAAAGATGATTTTGATGAATTTGGAGTTCATATGGTGAAGATATGGGTTTTTGAAGTTTAAGGTTTGGATTTTTATTCCGAGTGTAGAATGCACAATATGCACTATTTTTATATGAAATAATTTTTATATTTTTATATGTATTTTAACTACAACTTTCATATACAGAGTTTATTAAATTGAGATATACCAAATAGAGAATAAAATATTTATCAAAAATCAATTATTTGGTAAAATAAATTAGGATTTTTATTATACTCTTAGCCCTTATCTCCCCCTGCTTTTTTTCCTTATCGACACAATCATTATGGTGCCTAGGTCTCAAAGTTTTGGGTCATTCAATACCTTTTGTATTTAATTTATTTTTATTTTCTTTATTATTTTATTTTGACTTTAAAAAAATTATACATTATTTACACAATAAAAAATAGATATTATGTCACGTAAAATAATGATATTTACATGCATTTGTCTAGGGTTTAAAGGCCAACATGAAAGAATAAACGTCACGAAATGGAGATTCATCACCCCCTTATACTCGCCTTTGTTCATCCCTATCAAACTCTTATACCTATAAATGCAGAAAAGAAAATCAATAAAATAAAAAGAAGTAACTGGGATTGATTTATCTTTCAAACAATATCAAAGTTTGAGGCTCAATCAGACCTTAAGCATTTAAGTTTGGTTAAAACCTTATTGGGAAACATATTTGAAACAAAACAACCTCTAATACCCACAAGACTCTGTCCAAGTCTGTTCAAAAGATAGGTCAGAACAGGTCGACTCATATGTAAACCCTTATGACTATGAATCTATCTTGTACAGTGTTAGTGATATGTAGCTCCTCTTAGCTGATGCAGTAAAAGTCAGTCTTCTCTAACATGATGACCTTAATCCCCCAATCCAACAAATCTTTCCTCAAGAGGCAGGTATTCCCTTCTAAGTTCAAGTACATCTGACTTGAAAAGATGAGGTGGATAAGAGAATGTATGACATCCAATGTAGCCACCCATCATAAGATGCTTGACCAGTGTAGCCAAGTCATCTGGCTTTAGGTTCACATACATATGACTATGAAGCTAAAGATTGCTTATTGACTATATACATACTCTGATGGGAATTGACTTTTCTTGGATTATTGCTCATCTTTTATTTTTGGTGCTTTTGATTTTTGCATTTTTTAATATTATGCACAACAACATTTACATATGGATTTTTTCCTCTTCAACCAGTAGACTATCCCTCTTTTGAAGCACTATTGCAACCAACAACTTATGTTATAAGACCTCGTTGTTATTGGATCGGGTTGGGTTACAATGGACACAAATGTGTGATTTCTGATGTTTCCATTAGCCTTTGTCTCATTCAAACAAATCTAGCCCTCTACCACTTCAATTGAGATGAGCAAAGTATAAGGTGTAGGTGTGCAATCCAGGTTACTGTCGACAAGGGTCATGCATTTGTTATGAAATATTCTACTTAGACAGTCAAGACATCACTAAACCAAGTCTCGTGGTCTCACAGTAATAAGTCTAGCATACCTTAAGTGTCTCAATTCCAGTTCCTATAAGGTTCATGTGATTAAGTGGATTAAGGTCAAACCAATCTCCAATCTTCAGATTTTATTTAGACTTCTTTACTTGTTATTATCAATCCGAAAAATGCAAATGCTATGTATAGTGCAAGGAAAATATTTTTGTCATGAAATTTTCTGGTTTCGAACTTTTTATATGGTTTTTTAAAGTTTTGCGATTTTTTATGAAATTTTGAAAATCACTTTGCAAAATTTTATAGATTCTTTGTTTTGTAACTTATTAGTGATTTTCAATAAGAAAAAGTTTTGGTAAATAATTATACGCAGCTATTAGAATATAGGAGAAGTTACACTAGTTATTTACAAGTTCTATTTATGGGATTTGTAAAGCAGTTCTATCATCCTCAAAATAATTTGCAATGGCTTTGATAAACATTTTGAAAACTTTATTTAAAAGAATAATCTGTTAAATAATTTTTACAATCATTTACAAAGTTTGAAAATCATTTTGCAAAGATTTTTCAAATAGTATGTAAAGATTTTTCAAACTAATTGCAACCATTTTTCAAACAAATTGCAAATAGATTTTCAAAACATTTTATGAAGGAAAATTTACAAATAAGAAATTTTTACAAAGATGATGAATCTCCATTTCGTCACCTTTCTTCTATCTTTTTGGCCTTAAAAGCCCTAGCTAATGCCTTTAAATAACATTATTTAGTACAAAGTAACATTCATTACTTATTCCATTTACTATGTATAGAATATTGTTTCAATGCCAAAATTATAGAAAAAAGCAACGAAATGAAAAAGAAATGCCAAAGGTATTTTATGATCCTGAACTCTGTGACCAAGTCAAGAATTGATTTGGTCGATAAAGAATAAAGTATGGGAGATAATGGTCAAAAATAGAATAAAAATTATATTCTTTAATTCATAAAATATTGGGACATATTTTATTCTTTATTAATCAAACATCAAATAAAGAAATTTGTACATGAGAGCTGTATATAAAGATATAAACAAAATTATAAAATTGATTCAGGCAAAAATAGTCTATAGTATACCTTTTATATTCTAAAAAAAACAAAATCCCATCTTCCCAAGCCCATATCTCCAAAATCGATCAAAACCAACTTTAATTGTATATTATTTTAATAAGCTATTTAATGAAGGTGGTTTCATATTTTTTTGGAGTTGAGGTGTGAAAGTTAAGTTTTGGACACCTATTGTATAGTTTACCTATATAAAATATTCATTCTATTTAATCTTTATTATTTTTATAGTTTTATAATTTTATCACTACGTAAATATTATTTATAATATATGTGAATATTAAAAATAAAAAAAAACATTAATAAAATACAAAAAATAAATTTTGTATACAAAATACATACATAAAATACCTATACTTATACCAATATAATATATATTTATATTTATTTAAGTGTAAAAAATACACCAGAAAAATAGAATAAAAATATATTTATGTGTATAAAAATAAGTTGAAATTTAATAAAATAAATAACAAAATAATAAAATTAAATCTACAAAATATAAATAAAAGATTCTAAAAATAACTAAATATAGCTATAATGAAAAACCTAAAACTAACTTCTAATAAATAACCTCGAAAAAAATAAACCAAAAATTATAAAATACTATAGAAAATAATAAGAATATTTTATTTTATAACTTAAAATTATAAATCATTTACTATTAGATTTGATAAATAATTTCGAATATGTTTTTTTTTATTCCAAATGGACCAACTAGGGTTCAACTCCAGTTGACCTTGATGAAGTCTCAGGCCAAGGTCCTAGGTCTGATACACCTAGCTTTGTCTCGTATTTCTCCTTTTTCTCCCGATCGATGCGACCATCTAAATGGAATGATTCCCCGTTGTTTCTCTTCCTCGTTTAACACATTTTCTCATTCCATGATCACCTCGAGTATTGGATAACTAGATTATGCTTGCCACCTCGTTCTTTGGCGCTCCATGCTCACCTGTACAAAAAACTACCTATGAATTCTTCTTATTTTTTAACCATTTTCCCCCTCAATTTCTTTCGGCATTTCATGCACATGGGCTCGAGCTTGGTGACAACAAGCTTGCCCTCCAGTTTTGTGAGGAGAGGTTGAGCATGGAAGCATGTTCATCCATCTCAGGTTATGAATGTCATCGAGATCGACTTCCTTGGCTTCAGCCAAGCGAGGTACATTTTCTTTGCATTTTTAGGTAGCCAATAGTCGTAAGATTCAACTATAGTTCTTATATTAAGTTTTGATTTATCGCCGTAGTGTTAATCAGTAGATTCGTAGTTTGTCGGAGGCTAGCTCCGATGAACAATTTCACCATTCTCCTACACCTGTTTGCTGACCTACCAACCGCATCCACCTTATTTCCCTGACATTTCTCGATTCCCTCATCCACTCTCCTCTTTAGAGAAGGAATCGGGTGCCCCACCTCCTTGCCAATCCAATCAATTTATTACCCCTTTCCACCATCATAAGGGTTGAGGTAGTTTGCCCTCGACCTTCCAACAAAAATCATGAAGCTTTAAATTCGGTCGGAGTAGTTTTGATTCTTGCTCGAGGATCCTGGAGCTTCCATGCTCCAACAACCTCTTAGGAGCCCTCCGGCCACCCACGAGAGTTTTGAAGACTCCAACAAATAAAGGACAACTCCAGGAAGTTTTCGGACCATTTTGGAGCACCAGAGCACGTCACAGGAGGGAGATCTTTCCAGAGGAAGCTCGCCACACAAGAGCTTCCTCCTAGTTCTTCCCACCCTCAATCCACTATTAGATTAAGGATACCTCCTAGTTTTGATTGGCACCATTGGATTATCCCCACTCCACACCATTAGATCTGTGGGGTGTTCTGATCTTGTCGACTCATCATTGAAGTATCATTGCAACATTAAAAGGCGACACATGTATTAGTGGAGCACTCTATAACGTCGGATCTATAGTTCCTTTAGGGGTAATTTTTACTACATACAATGGGTTTTTGTTTATTTGCACTTCATTTTTTGTGTGAAATTTACATGTGAACACCTACCATTATTACATATTACTAATTGGTCCATGTCAGGTCACCTCACATGCCATCCCACGTGAGGTGACATTTTATATTTTGTATTATTAATTGTAGCCCTTGCATCTTTTATATTTTGTATTTGATCTAAAAAATTTCTTAATTGTTATAAAATTTTAGATATTTTACAGAAATGCCATTGCATTAATTTTTAATTGCATATATGCCCCCTAGTTCATTAATTTTTGGGTGTTTGTTCTATTGATTTAATATAGCAATTTTGCTCCAAAATCTCAAAAAATAAAATAAGGTGCCTGGTTGCTTGCAGTTTCTCAAAATAATTTTAACTTTTATTTTTCGGAACATTAAATATTTTATAAAAAGTAAAAAAAGAGCACATTTTTGCCCTTTTTGCAATACAAAGTACAATATCTTTTTGAAAACATCAAAAAAAATTTCTTGTATTTGGGTATTTATTTTACAAATCCAAAACTTAAAAACAAAAAAAAAATAGAAAAAGAAAACTCCTAGAAATAAAAAAACCCCAAAACATTTATAAAAATCTACCAAATTCTGGAAACTCCAAGAATATAATTTCCTATTTTATATTTTTCTTTATATTATTATTTATATATTAAATGTAATTTTGGAAATTTTGGATATTGTTTTCTATTTTTACTTTCCATTTCAATTTCTCCTATTTAATTAATTCTTGATTTAGGATATTTTTTACTTTAGAAATCCATAAAAAATAGAAAAAGCCTTAAAAATCACTAAAATAGTAAAAAAAATATTTAGACCCCCAAAATATTTCATTCTACAATGTTTATTAATTTTTAGTTATTTATATATTACTATTAGCCTATATTGTATATTTAGCCTTATGTATATTCTATATCTTTTGTAAAAAGAAAAAGAAAATAAAAATCAGAAAATATGAAAAGAAAATAAAAATATATAAAATTAGAATTAACTATATATATATATATATATCATACAAAAAAGACATAGACAAGAATAACACACATTTTTGTACATCCATTTGCCACATTCTCCCGTTTGCTCCTTGTGTTCAACCTCTACAATATTTATACCCATACACACATTCTAGAGTGATAATAATTTTTTACTCCACATATGTTGCTTTTCATTGCTTTATATATATATATATATTATGGGTAATTATAGATTTTATAGGGGTTCGTATTCGGTTGCCTCGATGACAGTTTCTCCACCTTGTGTCAAACATTTGACCTTTGCAAAATCTTAGTTATCAAAAGGTTAAAAAAATTTACTAAATTTTTTTAAAACATTTTCAAAAGATTTTTCAAAAAGGTTTCCCATCAATTGTCAAACATTTTGCAAAATAATTTTGAGTTGATTTATTAATCGGTATATACAAAGATTTTGATGTATGTTTTAATTTTTATTAATTGCCATATTATTTGAAAATATGAGAGTATAAGTTATGGCTAAAGTATATAAAACTTATATACAATGCCCCTATACTTAGCATGAGCCATGTCCTCGTAGATCAAAGGGAAAAAATCGATGACAACTCGTACTAAGTATAGAGTAGTCTATACTACAACGACTAAAGAATGAATGAATGAGAAGTTAATCCTACCCCTATACTTAGGATAAAATAATCCTAGGTATAACATGTCAGACACACGATAGGGAGAGTCAAGGGTGGGAATTTACAAAATCATGGGCTCGACCTGTCCCCCCTATATTTAGAGTAAGGCAACCCTAAGTATAGATAGAATATCATTAGTTGATGGACATGTGAGGGATCAAAGAAATGAACAAATCGGAGCGATCACCCCCCATAATTAGAATAAAATACAACCTACGTGTAGCAGTGATGAAAGGGGTGAATACCTTTTCATGAGAAATAGAAAAATTGAAATGAAAAGAAGAAAAGAAGGAAAGAATAAAACAAAAACATCTTTTATGATTTTTCAAAATTTTATGTCAGATCCATTTATCACTAAGTAATCATCTTGAAATAAAACTTCTATCAAATTCACAATGAACAGGAATGGATCGTGCACGAGGAATGGCTTCAAGAATTATCCATTGACTACGAAGGGTTGCGCGTCTGGGGACAATTTAGATATGAGTAGACTTACATTGTCACGTACATTTCTCATAATAAATGGTCTTGTCCACTGCTCTTCAACTTGATTGGGAAAATTTTCAACTTCGCATCAAATAACCACACCTTTTGTCTAGATTCGAAATTCTTCCTTCGGATGTGATTGCCATGCCATCTCTCGACTTTCTCTTTATACATAAGGTTGTTATCATATGCGTAGTCGCAAAATTCAAGAAGTCTATTCAGATCTTTTCTGTTCTTTCCTCCTTGCTCAGAATCAAGGTTGCATAAGTTCAATGCCCATAATGATTTGTGAATTAATTCCATGGGTAGGTGGCAAGGCTTGCCATAGACAAGGCGGTAGGGAGACATGCTAAGTGGACACTTGTATACTATGTGATAAGCCCCAAGAACTGAGTCCAGTAATTAATACCAATTTTTTCGATCAGGACATACAAGTTTCTATAGTATTGTCTTGATCTCTTTGTTAGAACATTCAACCAAGCCATTTGATTTCCGGTGGTATAATGTAACGACACAATGTTCAATGATGTATTCTTTGGTCAGCTTCTTGACCTCCTTATCGATTGAATGGCTCCCATTTATCATACATGAGAATCTTTGGGATTCCAAACCATGAGATGATGTTATCTTTCAAGAAGCGATAGATAGTGTAACAATCGATAGTTTAGGCGGACATTGCCTCCTCCCATCTACTATCATAGTCGACAACAAGTATGATGTATGCAAAACCCTGGTTGTTAGGGAATGGCCCCATGAAGTAAATTCTTGATGAATCCGCATTTTATCATCTTTATTCATTTATTTTAGCTTAAAATACCTTATAAACACATGTATATAATATTATCTCCATATTCTTACTAATTTGCATCTGTGTGTAAATATTGTGTATTTGTACATTATTTTAACCTAAAATAAATAAATAAATAAAGGAAAAAGAAATAAAAGAAAAGAAAACGACTGTATATATGTAATAGATACAGGCTGACCCGAACCTCGAGAGAAGGTCAAGACTTGACCTGATCGACAAGGAATAAAGTAGGGGGAGATATGTCCTTAATCAAAAAATAAAAAAATGTATGTGTTGTATATACTTATCACTTATTGTATATATTTGTATAAAAATAAAATCATTTTATTTGTACATAAATTGACATTAAATAAAATAATTTTCCAAACAAAAGTTATAAATAAAACGCTTGCTAAATATAAATAATTACACAATGAAATCACGTATACAATAAAAGTAACCACATCCATAAAAAGCAATAATGTGAAAATTGAATGATCAACTCCGCCTCCAAATGAACTCAAATTGAACCAAACTCACTTCCATTGTATTCTAAATTAAATTAACTATATAATGACTATGATTTCATACTTTCTGGAGTTACGGTTTAAAAGTCAGTTTTCTGGGGTGATTTGTGAAATTTTATCATTTATTTGTACATATTTTATTTGTAGAGATTTGTAAATAATTTTTATGAATTATTAAAATTAAAATAAAATAATAATAATAATAATTTTAAAATAAAAAAACTAATTCCTTATTTAACCACGTCAGTAATGTACTATATGTATATAGTTTATGTAAATGGTTAATTTTCTTAAATAACTACCACACAAAAATAAGAAATTTAACATTTACGTTTCAATTTAATAAAGTGAAGAAAATACACAAAAAAGTTATTTTTTGTAAATAATTTTAACACTAATATTTTTACTTTACCTTATTTCAATTTTTTTCTCTCTTATCTCTTATCTTCCTCCAAAAATTCAAAAATTCAAAGTTCAATTCCTATCTTTTCTATTTATGTGGCTCCTTCTCCATCGTTTCAACTTGATCAATCTTAGGTGATAGGAGCCCGATCTCGGAGAGTCTTCTTGTCATAGAGAGGTGCCTGGCCTCTCAATCGTTCGGTAACAACAAGTCGACCTTCGTCGAGGAAATTATGGCCTTTTCCGCTCCTAAGTTGAGATCCATCATTTTCTCTCGTTTTTTTAATCTAGGATTAATCGTAGTTTCATTTTTTATCATATTTTTATTTTGTTGTCATTTTTTTCTATATTTTATAATCCCTCACGAGTTTTATTCACCTTTGATTCTGATTTTTCATCTCACTTTCTCGATTTATACATATTCTTTTCTACCCCGCACCATCTCTCACCTCCGATCACGCACGTTGGTAGGAGATTCGGTTCCATTTGCCATTCTTCTTGGAAGAGCACGCATTCATGTCGTCCATCTTAATTTTTTGGATCGAGTTGTTTGCTTGCATTCAGATTGTTTATAAATAAAAAAATATTTTTTTCTTTCGTTCTAACATTTGTTTTGCAGGATAAATATAAAAAAATAAATAAGATTCAAAAAAAAAGATTTCTTCTGTTACAGTTTTCAAAAAAATAAAAAACTTTTTCCCATGTTTCTGTTTACAATAAAAATAAAAAAAATTTAAAAAAGCATCATGGTACCGGTCGCCCTTCTCCTGGACTGCCATCACTGGTCCCACCTCTGCCTTCTGTACCAACCACTACCGGCTACCTCCTTGTGCCATCCTGCACGATACACGCCTACACGTCCACCGCTGTCCGGAGGTGCGACGCCGCACAAACCCGTGCACTCCACTGTCAGCACCGCACGAGGCCTACAGCACCATCCTCCACAGAGCACCCTTGTTGTCCTTCAGCACTTCATGACCTCCTGCGGCCTCTTCCTCATCGCTTAGACCACCTCCTGCATTGCCAACCTCCAGCCTCACCCGCTACCCACACAATAGTTTCTCCGCCCGCGGGGCCCAGTCCTACTGAGACAGCCCACGAGCAAGCCCAGACGCCCCTGTGCTCGTACGAGCCCACGCTCTTAACCGACCACCATCGACCCCCTTAGACTTTCCCCATGTGCTTGGAGAGAAAAGGGGGGCGACACACATGTTCCCCTTCCCCTTGGCTTTTGGAATGAAGACAATCCACGCATAAAAACCCTAGGGGATTTGAAATAAAAAATTGGCAAATTGCATAAAGTCCCCTAGGAGTTCTGAAAATTACAATGAAACCCAACTCCAAATCTAGTTTTAAAAAGTTGGGAAAATTTCAAGCAAGTTCCCCACATTTTTAAAAATTACAAAGAAGCCCCTACTAACATTTAATCACGTGCAACACACACCCTCTCTGGGTAATTTACATTTTATCCCCTCATATTTATTTCAATTATCTTTTATTCTTAAACTTAGAATAATAGCTATTGAGTCCATTATTATCCAGACCTTGATTTGAATGTTATTTTATTGAAATAATTGTTTTCATTTCTCTAAACATCTAAACAAATTTGTGTATACTCTTGTTATGTGCATGTTCGTTGCATAAAATTTTCATTGCATTTTATAATCATTTGTTATTATAGAAAAATCAAAAACAATGTCATTTTCTCTTGTAGAAATTCAAAAATTCATAAAAAATTGAATATTAGTCTACAAACTCCAAAAGAATTAGATTAGGTGTATTTAACTATCTCTTAATCTTTGCAATTCCATGCATTAATTCTTTTAAAAACCCAAAAAATGAAAAAGACTAAAAATCTTTTAAAAAATAATTAAAAAATACTATAAAAATCCATAAATGCGAGTTATGTTCCTGTATGTAGATATTTGCCTATATTTTATCATAAAAATAGTTGCCAGGAGTTTTGGGCACTTAAAATATTTCTAAATTGCAAATTACTCCTGGTTGTGCGCTGTTTATCTTTCTTGCTACTCCTTGATTTTTAGAAAAATAAAAAACATTTGAAAATTTTACAAAAAATTCCCAAAAACATTTCAAAGTCTTTAAAACTAAAAAATATTTTCTTTCGATTTTTTGAGCATTTTTTATATAATTGAAAAATACAAAAAGAGTGTGGTGTGCTTGTTTCTTACCATGTGCATATTGTTCCTTATTTGAAATTTAAAAATTTTGCAAAGTTAAAATCACTAAAAAATTGAAAATTAAAAAATAAAAAATTAGAAAAAAAATTAAAAAGAAAAAATTTCCCCAAAAAAATCAAGGATAGTTTGCCTTTGAGATTCTTTCTTTTTCTCTTAATTGAATTTCTTTCGATTATTTGGATAACCCTAGGGAATTGTAGCCTCCTAAGTTCGATTCTGTTCGTTATACAGATAAATAAGTAGAAAAATTTCTCTTGCTTCATTTGTCCCTTACAGTTAATTTTACAGCTTGGGATGAAAAAAATTTGTTTGTTTGAAAGAGGAATTTCGGGGATAACGACGACTCCTCATATCATTAGTATCCGATCCTCGAGTTTGTCCATGGCATCGAAGGTGTCAGATATTTGAATGTACTTCAAAGACATTGTATCGTACATGCTGATGTTCCTGCCCATTCTCTAATATTTAGTGCACTTCTAGACATACTCATACACATCCTTGAATAAGGGTGACAACCGAAGGCCCCATTGAATCACTTTTGTTGTCGTTCTCTTTCCAGAATTGTGTCCACCGACTTCGATCTTTTGATTTTGGTCTAGGAAACCCATAATCTCCTCTGGAGGTATCAACCTCCTCCAGATACACTATGTACCCTCTCGGAATAGATGTGGTTCTTGCCACTAAAATAAATGAATATCTGCTAAGAATTTGTCATGTTTGATCTTCGACCAATCTGGCAGAGTTTTCTTGGAGACGAGACAATTAATAATATCTGCATACCAAGGGGAGAGGATATAGACAAGACTGCTTCATCTGAAATGGTTTCTGTGATTGGTATTTAATTTTGCTCAATAGTCTCTACATTGATGATTCTCAAAAGACATCCTGCCATCATGTTTTTTGTGCCTGGTTTGTTACAAATCCTAGATCGAATTCTTTGAGAATAAGGATCCAATGAATCAGATGAGGCTTGGCATCTTTTTTGCTTTCTAGATACTAGATGGTGGAGTGATAAGTGTAAATAATAACCCTTGATCCAAGGAGATGTGATATGAACTTGTCGAGAGTAAATACTACATCTTGCAGCTCATTCTATGTAACTGTGTAATTTTTTTGTGCTTCATCCAATGTTCAGCTAGCATAATGAATAGAAAATGGAATCCCTTCTCATCTTTGTTCTATGACAACATCAATTCTGAAATCAGATGTGTTCCTCATTATGACAAAGGGTAGAGGCCAATCAGTTGGCTGCAGAACTGGAACATGCGTTATCTTGTCTTTCAACTGATTAAAGGCATGGATAACACAATCATTCACAATGAAATATGTCTCCTTGCTTAGAAATAATTTCAATGGTCTTGCAAGCTTGCTAAAATCTTTTATAAATTCTCGGTAGAAACTGACGTGCCCCAAAAATATCCGAATCTATTTCAGATTGGTTGGTGGTTCGAGTTTTGAAATTACTTCCACCTTAGGTTGGTCCACCTCCAAGCCACGTTTAGATACAATGTAACCAAGCACGATCCCTTCAATTACCATGAAGCTGATCTTCTCCCACGAGAGCATGAGGTTCACTTCATAGCACATCCTCAGAACTCGGTCAAAATAATCAATACTTTGATCAAATAAATCCTCGAAGAATGAAAAATCATCCATGAATGCCTCGATAAAACTGCCCACCATGTCTGCAAATACAACCAGCATACATCAATGAAATGTAACGGAGGCGTTAGATAGCCTGAATGATATCCATTGAAAAGTATACGTCGCAAAAGGATAGTAGAATGTAATTTTTTTGTCTTCATATACGACTGCCACTTGATTATATCCATAGTAACCATCCAAGAAGCAAAAATATTCATTTATAGCTAGTTTCTCGAGAATATGGTCAATGAAGGGCAATGGGAAATGGTCCTTCTTGGTGGTGAGATTTATACGTCTTTAATCAACACAAATTCATCAAGATGGTGGTACTTTGGTCAAAATATCATCCCCCTTGACACTGGTAACAATGGTGATCCTAGACTTCTTAGGCACTACATGTAGGGGACTCACCCACTTGTAGTGGGAGATGGATAAATGAATCTCACATCACAACATTTCTGAATTTCATTCTTCACCACTTCCCCAAGGTTTGGATTCAGACGATGCTGGAATTCATAGGAAGTTCAGTTGTCTTCTTCAAGATAAATGTGATGCGAGAACAAAGATGGATTGATCACATGGAGATCCGATATCTTCCAGCCTATTGCCTTGTAATTGTGCTCAAGAACCTCCATCAAACTAGAATCTTGGTCTTCGGTCAAATAACCATTCATAATTGTTGGGTACATGTTCGATTCTATAGCAAGGAAGGCATAATTCGTATTGGAGGGTAAAGGTTTTGACTTTGGTTGAGTAGGATCAACTTCGGTGGTGACTTCATCAACAACTGTAGGTGTAAGCTCTTTCAAATTTTATTTGTCTCCCTTTGGCAGTTCAACTTCTTCATTAGGATGTTGCACTGATCTGCAATGAAATGCTCCTATTCAGATGAGAGTGATTGTTAAAGTTCTTCCAATTGCTCATAATTCAAAATCTTATCTTCAAAGACTTCAATTAGTTGAACAGAAACAACATGCTCGACTCCATCGGTTGGTTCTGATTTTACTGTAGGTGCTGACATCTCCAATGCCGACACGACTTCATTGGAAATGTTGCTATCTTTTTTATTTTTGTATTTTCTTCATTTTTGTATTTTTGGGTGTAGGTGGTGCTGATCCAAAAATATCTGACCTTTTGGGCTGGATTGGTTGAAAATTCTGCATCATACACTTTGTTCTTTCCCTTCGTCATCGCTGATGGATGGAGTGTCCTACTGCTCCTGAGATGTACATCATTAGATAAAATAATTTAATTTCTACCTGATTCAGGTTGAACACTGCAAACTTCCAGCTCCTCGTGACAAAAACTATTCAGATTTGCTTCAACCTTGGTTGGAATGACGATTTTGGTGGTCGTCAGGTTATCGATATTCTGGCTCATATCAAGAGTTGGGTTAATAAGAGCAAGCTCAGAAGGTTCTTCCTGATGAGACCATTGGTTCTACTGGTAGGAAGGAAATTGTTGTTGGGAAACTTGAGAATAGTGAGGAAGATGAGGAAGATAAGTGTATTATTGATACCACGGTGAGGAGTATTAGTGATGGTATTGAGCAACCAGTTGTTGTTTGTTTACAGTATCTTGACTGCTACTGTTAGTTGTTCTGCTTCAAGTTGTATCCATGCTATAGAGGTTGTTTCTAGGATAGCTTTGGATAGAAGTTCTACCCTCCTTGCTATTGGCGAAATGGTCGGTTGACCTGGATTTGACCCGAAGGTTGTCCCTGAGGACAAGGCAGCTGCCGATCATTAACCTAAATGGCACTCACCTCCTAAATGAATAGGGTAGGGGGAGAAATAAGATTCGAGGTACTGATGCTGGTACTTAGGCGGTTGGTATACCACGATATGAGTCTACGGATGTGGTTGTTGCTGCTTCAGGTTTGCATGTAGTTTACGTGCTAGACCATAGGTTGGCTAGGACTCGGCTGAGGCCGCTACGATTATCTATACTCCCTCTTCTCAGTTGGAGGCTCAAGTGTGGTTGTCATGGCATTGCATCCACTGATGATGTTTACCAGCAGCTCCATATGCTTGGTGATAATGTCGATTTTGTCTAAGCCTTTAATTCTATACTTGATTCAAATGAGCTTCTCTAGGTCCTGCTACCTCTTCTCAATGATATCTACCTTCGACATGAGTTACAGATGATTGTCATGTCAGAATTATTATAGTTAGAGACTTCATCCAGGTCCTCCATATTCACGTTCTTATGGAGGACTTGAGGTTGCAACTGAATCTGAAAGGAATGAGATGAGGATAGTACAACCTCTCCCTCTGTCATCTCCTCAAAGACCTTCCAAACTGCATCCTCCTCCTTGTTGAAATGAGATTCTACACAGATAGCATCAACCAAACGTTGTCTACCTTCTGTTAAGCCCCAAAGAAGTGTTGGACCAAGCTAATCCTTGGGATATCATGGTGGAGTACTTCTCGATCTGATCGCTGAACCTTTTGCAGGTATCATGAAAGGACTCTTAGGGTCCTTGAGAAATGATAGCAATCTTTGATCGTATGAGATTAAGATGGTTGAGAGGATAGTACTTGTGAAGGAAAGTTGAATTCAGGTCCTCCCAGGTCATCACCACATTTGCGAAATGGTTGATCTAGTATAGTGCTTTGCCCTAAAGGCTGAATGGGAAGGCGATCATATTGACTATGCCCAACGAGATGTTGAGGTAGCACGACTTACTACATATGCAGTCGAACTACGGTAGACGGATATAAGGTTCCTCATTTGAATTCTCATGGAAGCTCAGGAGGAGCGAAAGGAGACACGACTTTAGCTCGAAATGTCCACGGATCGGTGGGATCTAGATACACTCATTGATATGACCGGCCCTAGGGTTGTATGACTGCTTTAGTGTTGGTTTGGGTCAGCCTCTCCGTTCATCCTCCATGCCTCCATGAGGTCCATCTACTGAGTGATCATCTATATGATCGTCATCATCACCTCCTCCTAGAGGTGTCTCCCTCTCTTCAGATCTTTGATGAAACTCATATTCATCTCTCTATAAACTATTAATTAAGCTCAATTCCCTAAAATTCATTGGAATTTCTTCATTTATTCTACATAAGTAGCATTCATGCATGTTTTGATAGGAATTGTGTTTTATCACTCATTATTACACAAGATAAGAAGCCAAAAATCTCAGCCAAAATGACCGGTAAAATAGCGTAACTTTCCTAATTTTTATATAATTGATGCTAAATCCAAAATACCTGAAACCACTCCATTGTGTACACATTACTAATAAGAAAAAATAAAAAATACAAAAAAAATCACTAACTTAAATAAGTGGACCAAAAACCCAAACTCTAGTTTTAGGATTTCTGGACTAAAACTTTGATATCTTCCCCATCTACTGTATGATTTGATCATACTCATTTTTGAACTAATGTGCATTCAAATACCTTTAAAACAATACCAAGTTCAAGTTAACCGGAACTATGAAAGTTGGGTTATGGGTCTCTTTTGTACATTTGTATTTTAGTGGTTTTTGACATATCACTTTATGTACATAATTGAATCATCTTATTTTACTTCTCTTTCTTTTTTTGATAAAAGTTTTATTAAAATGCATAAAAATCTAAATCCAAAATGAGCTTTAAATCAAAGAAATTAACGGAGTTCGGGTCCACTAATAATTTGTACAAAACTATTGTTTTGATACTATATTTTATTTCTTCATTTTCCTAATTATTAAAAATACACAAGATTAGATTAATTTTTAAAAAATTTATACTGTATTTTTATCATATTTGTTCAGATTTTTATCTAGTCTAAAAATGACAAAAAAATATAAAACCCGAAAATCAAGGTATTCTATGTACATGGGATATCCCAAAAATATCACTTTGTGAAAATGATCGATTTTTATTTTGGTCTTTTAATAAAAGTTGTAGATCTCGTCGAGACGAACAACTTTTGTGAAGAAAACTTTTCTAACCAAGGTCTTCTGCTATTTCTTTTTAAGTTATCTTTATATTTGATTTCTGATTTTTTAGGGGGGGACACGTGACTGCTCCTGAGCCGCCACATGTCACCCATTTTTGGACATATTTATAATACATTTTATAAAAAAAAATGAAAAAAGAATAAAAAATGGATGCTACTTATCAATCTGTGGATCGTCCGATCATGGACTATCAGACGGCCCATGCACATCATGTCTCCTTCCCATTGTATGTCACATGGCGAGATCAGGACCGCCCGATCATGGCCGATCGGATGGTTCCTGTATCTCGTCTCAATTAACCCTTTCCCAATCAAGGGCATGGTGCCACTGCCCGCTCCTCCTAAATCTCTGCCTCTGTCAACTCCTTCAAAATCGAGCGCTGTCCACCTTCCTCTTCCATCTTCCCGCCACCATTCGAATCTCCCTCGATTTTGCAATCCATCTCCGATTCACCCCTTAATCACCTTCTAAACACACCGCCTTCGACCTCCTCATCAATATCTCTCCCACAAGCCTATTTTACCATCGCCGCCCCCCATTCCATCTCCGACCGGCCCTCACCTCTCTATTTAAATTCCACCGATCCTCCTCATTCCCTATATGTCGTTTCCATTGGGAAGAACCCCGGTTGGCAGTGACAACGTCGCCGCTACTTCCCTGCAGTGAGATCCGGCGTCCTTGGTCATTGTAGCCGTGCTCCTCCGTGCATCTGCTCTAGCTACGGTCTTCCTCCGTCAAAACAACTACGGTCATCTCCACGCGTATCCACCATTAGGAACCATCACCACCAGTAGCTCCCCCGACTTACATACTTCATCGACTGCTCTAGGAGGCTTACTTCTCCGCCGGCCAAGCTCTGTCAACTCTAGCCGCCTCCGTCTTCGTTTAGAGCCCTCCACCTCGACGCCATTATCCCGCAAGAATTTTCACCACCACCCAGGACTGCAGCCCATGACACAAGGGAGTCCTCCACCGCCCTAGTCATGTTGCTCAGATCATGCTCCAAAAGCCACTAGGGTGGGAGCACTGCCATCTTTGGTAAGCATCGACATCCAGGTGCTTCAACCGCTCGCTCAGTCATCCACCACTCCCCTCCATCGGGCAACTTTCTCGAAGACCACGTCCCCTCACGTGCGCTGCACAAGTGAGGGGAGTTGAAATTGCATCTGTATCCTCGAAGACCCATAAATTACTAGAAGATGCCTGCACATGACAAGCACGTGGGGGACTGTGGATTTTGCAGCTTAGTCTCCGAATGTCAACTTATTTCAAAAACCAGCCCCTCACATGCGACACATGTAACTGCATGTAGGAGTTCCCCTGAGATCTCGGTAGTTATGTATTAGTCCTCCCATTACATTATCTGTATTATTTATTTATTGTAGAATTGCAGTGATTCCCCTATGTTCCTTATTTATTTCAGACCTCTACATCGCATCATATTATTTATAAAAAATAGGCATTTTATTGTACAAATTAATCTATACATTTTTGCATGCTTGTCATATTTTTCTATACTATGGTTATTTATTAAATTTTATTTTTGTGTAAATTTACATATTTTACTCAATCTGTGCTTGGAAATTCTTATTAAATTAACCATAGCTCCTAAAATTGCCAAAAATTCACGCATTGTAGAATTATTTGTAAGTAACATTTTATCTGAAAAAGTAATTGCATTTGTGTGAACATTTTGCCCTACAAAAATCATTTTCCGTATTTCAATCTTCAATTTTTGATAGGTATTATACTTGCATTTTTGAGGTTTAGGATTTTATTAGATTAATCACCTAGTGATAGATCTTGGATACTTGTATCCCTTGAAAATAAATTATTTTAATATTTATTATAATTATTTACTGAAATTCGATTTGTTTGCATTCATAAATCCCTAAAATATTTATCTTACACCCAAAAATTTCAAAAACGTTAAAGTACAATAATTTCTTCATAGTTGACATCTCGGCCAATTTTCATTATTTTTGGACATCGTTTGATTGGAACTTGCATTTTAGTCCTTGAAATTGGCCACAATTGCATTTGGCATTCCTAATGGCATTAAAAATACCAAAAAAATTCCACATCAAAAACCGTGTATAAAATTTGTTAGAAAAAAGTCTTGGTTGTTCCTTTGCCTCCTTGAGTTCCACCATTGGACTTGCCCAAGTAAAATAAATATAAATGATCCGCCTATAACAAAACGACATATTTTAAAGTTTAATTCACACAAATTAACCTTAGGGCATTCTTGGACTCGTTAGATGGTGCCCTTGATGGTGATTAATGGCTTACATTTTGTCTAAAAAACATTTGTGTTCGGTTTTCCACATTTGGGAAGTTCGACCCCCGAATATTCATTGTATATTTTCCATTTTTTTCTGCATTTATTTTATTCATATCATTTATTCCCTTATTTTAATTTTTATTTGTTTTTATCATTCTCTTACATTCCCTCTCTTATTTTTTGTGCGAGGTACCCGACGTAGGTTGAGCGATTTTCCCAAAATCGATGCATCTTCACCAGTCGTCAAGCCACACTAAAATTAAGATCGAGTCTTAAGAGAGCATAAGGTTTATGATTTTTTCTACAATTTTAATTTCTGTAATTAATTGCTCATTTATAACAGTGTCTGTTTTGAGTCTCGCGTGTGTAAAAAGACTTTCAAATTTTTCTATGGTGCATCGTAGCTTGTTTCACTCTTTGGTGAGGATGGGGACCAACTTGAGTGGCTCGTAGTTTAGACCTACACATAATTGCTTGTGCTCATAGAACCTAGGACGACAATGCACATTAATTGATACACACAGTAGATCATTCAATTTAGTCAAATTCAACTCAATTCTTCATGGCTAATAGAACTTTCCGCTAGGTGAGGTTTTCATTGGCTTGCATTCATATAGATTAATTTTTCAATTCTTGTAGTGCATCCCACATGGAGATTGCGAGGAGTCACTGTAAGCCTTCTAACTGAGCATAGATCATTGTTTTTTACGTGCATTGAATTTTCCTGAATTTCTCCCTCCTATTTTATTATGTAAAAGGAAATTAGACCTGGATGGTAGACATGTATTTTTCCTCATCTAATTTTTCAGTGATTGCCTTATTAAAATTGGGATTGCTAAACAAATATGCCTAAATTAACTGATAAAATTAAGAATTTTTGCAGGAGGGCAACCCTGTCCTTGGATTCATTTATTTGTCTGAGTAAGCGAGAGAGAATACTTAAGGCTAGAGCCCAACTCTGGAATTTCATATTGACTACTGATTCTATAAATACGATTAGCTACATCTCAGTGAGAATCTACGGGTAGTTGGTAAACGGTCTGGATTTCCTTAGCATAATGGGTGGTTTAAAGGACATTGCGTAAGGCTCTATCTTTAAGTAACACGAGTAGCCATTTTATGGTCCACACTTACCCTATATTGGCTGAAAGTAGGTTCAACTAGTCAGAAGATTAGGGCCAATCTTTAAGAAAATTTTTGGCACCTAACAACTCACTAATTATTTTTCAAGATTGATTTATAACCAACTAAAATAAAAAAGATAATTGACGAACTCTTACCTCTTCATTGTGTGAGCTGGTGAACCTGTGGTTTGATTTGTATTTGTATTGGTGTTTTTTGAAGATCAAAAACCGTACACTTGTGCCAACTCTCTCCTTGATTTGAAATTTCGGGTTTCTACCATTGAGTATTCCAAGCACTTGAACATATTTAACCAAGATCCATTATGTCAACTAATAATCCTTCTTCGAAAATTATGATACTTTTATTCGAGGACCCGCCAGATCTGTACTTTGAAAATTAATTTTTCTCGGTCAGACGCAAAAGACCTAAACCCTCTTCCTCCAAATATCCTCCAACATTCATGGGAAACTCCCAGCTTCGGTTGAATACAACCTACTCTATGAATTCCAATTCATGGTAACCAATCAAAGTCACCACAACAACATATTTTTCACCTCCACCACTTGTGAATGCACATGATTAACTGCCATCTTGGGATGACCTGACTTATGGCAGAGTTCTTTCTAGAATGCAAGTACCATTTGATGAACAAAACATAGAAACAAATAACTTGTAGCAATATAAACCCCAAAAGTTTATTAGAATAGGTCAACACGACACAAATCCACATCTTTCCTTAACCATAGGGAATAATATGGAAACCCGATTAAACCATATGAAGAGGCTCGCACCTAATGATCAGCCATATGGGATTGACCCTAAGGATCAAATCCCTATTGACCAACCTGGATACAACTCCTTCGATCATCCTACACATACAGAGGACTACAATAATGGTATTGGCACATATGAACCTTGTATGACTCCACTGTTTTGGGGATACAATTAATCTTGACAATAGAAGTAGACTATACTCAAACCAACATTGCATGCTTGAGTCATGACATGCTGAGTATGAGACCTACATATTATTGCAAAATCCTTCCACTGAGCAGACTCCTTCCAGAATTTTTTAGGATAAATTTTCCAAAAATAAAGATCGTATATTGGATGTTCCAAGAGAATCTTCTCTTAGTTTACACAAGAAAATGGAAGATGAAATGATTAGATATCAAGTTGAAAAACGAAAGAATACTCATAAAACTACACAGACTGCTCACATGATTGATCTTGAAAATTCTTTGGAGGATAATATTTCGAGGATAAGAGATGTGAATTAATGGGAAAAAAATTAGAAATTCTACTGACGAAGTAGTCTCATTTTTATGAAAGCTCGTGTACGAAAGTAGAGGATGAAATAATTGGATCTATTGTTGAGAACCCCAAGGATATTCAGAAACTTATAGACTATGTTCACCCTAAGGACGACTCTGACAGCAACACCTCTGCATATTACTCCCCTTGGTGTGACTCTGACTCTTACTCAACTAATCAAAATCCCTCATCATTTACAAAAAGCACCACATCACAACACCACACCGAAAACTCTAAAACAATAAAAAATCCACGAAAAACATAAAAATTGAAACTGAAGAAAATTTGAAGAATTTGGATCTAACTTTACGGGAAGCACTGGAGAAAAGATTGATTTTTGAACTTCCCTTGATACAGGCCATTGAACTCATTCCCGACCTCAAATGAATTGTAATGAGCAAATTAATGATGAAAAAGTCAGGCAGGATGAGAACAAAGACTGAAATACATATCTTCTCAATGGCCTCCTCCTTGACGTTGAGGAGAAAAATCAAGAGCCGCATAGTGAAGTGGTTGCCCAGATTTGACTGTGGAATCAAAGATATCACACTAACCCAAGCTCGAATTTATGATGACTCACCAACCAATATCCTCCTGACCTCTATATTTGATAAGCTCAAACTTGGACCTATCAAGAAAATAAGAGAGATCGTTGAATTGGCTGATCGATCTATAAAGCGTCTAAGAGGAACAATTTCCGTCATCGTTACATTCCGTGGTGCTCTGCTCAAAGTGGAATTCACGATCATTGATATTAAGCATCAAGGAGAATTCACCCAGTCTTTGATCACTCTCGAAAAGCCATTCTTGGCATTGATTAAGGCAATTATTGTGTGCGAGACACGAGCAATAATTTTACAACATTATGAGCACTTCGATCTTAACCAGTCTTTGAGGAACCTCGATTTTCGGAGGCAACCCATGAAGCCCTTGACAGTCGTCAGCAAAAAGTGATAGATGGGCCCTACCCCTTTGCTATACCTGAGATAGTGACTGTTGAAGAGACTATTGGTTTAGAGACTCTTGCCCCTATTCCATTTCCAGCTGCTCTTACCATGGGAAAAGACTTCTCGTATGATCTTGAGACATATGCATGGATGCATCCAGAATCAGTCGAAATCTCGTCAGATCACTTTGATCAAATCAACCTCACACGAGAATGCACCAACATCAAGTCAATTGAGAATAATTATGCAGAGACTTTCTCCCCTTTTTCATTTCATGCTGCTCTCACATTGGAAAAGTGTTTCTTATATGATCATGAGACTTATGGATTGTATCCCCTAAGTCAAACTTCTCTGACTACCTTGACCAATTCAATCTAACTCAGGAGTGTACTAACATTAAGACAAATAGTAACAAAGATGCAGAACGTGCACTGACCAATGATGAATATTTCAATGGTTATTCATCTGGAGACTGAATTGTACCTTACAACAAGGATCAGCACCTTCCAATAGAATACAAAAGAAAATGGTTACTCCTTCATATAAAAAGAAAGTTGCCTTCGAACTTCTGGAAAAGGAATCGCCTGATGATTCCTCATCAAGCCCAGAAAGGGTAATATGCATGAGTGAGGTCTGTTCGGTAGTCCAAAAACCCTATCTATGCAAGGATCCAAATTTCAATTCCCATTGGATGATACCTATTTCTAACTTTATTCATCCAGAGTCGATTCTCCTTGTCTCATTAAATATACTGGAATAATTTACTAGGAGCTGACTGAGATTGGTACTTCAGAGTATTCATCATCTAAGGATAAATCGCTTGATCTCAAGAAGGAACAAATTATGAGAAAACAACTGAAGCAACTAAAGAACAAGAATATCTAGAGTGCCTCCGCTTTCAAATACGATTCCTCTGTGGAAAACTCCGATGATGGTTATCTTTCATATGATTCATAAACTTCATCTACTCTCCAACATGATTTCTCTGAGGACAACACTGATAATATTTGGGAATCATATGCTTCATCTCCTTCTTATCATTATGATCTTCCAGCACAAGCTCACAAAAAGATCGACAACCACCTCAATCATCGCCTATCCTCCCTCCCTCCTGACCACATCGGTCTCCTTGTGAATCTTCTTCCACTACTTAGGACAAGGCCTGAGTATAGGGGGATGCCATCTGTATGTACCACTCTCTTCACACACTTCTTCTCACAGTCGATCCATTTACATCCTTCTTCAGTACATAGGCCAACCAGATCCTAAGTATAGGGGGAACCGATGCCCATATGTATATACTCTCCTCGTTCACATATCTCAACCACCTCATTTTCGTTCGTCTTCTATACTTATACTATTAACAATCTAAGTATAGGAGGCGGGTTGACTTCTATTGTTTTATTTTTCTTTTTCACTCTCTTACACTTAGCCCGGGCTATGTCTTCTCTACACTTCATGCGCTTTGAGGACACAACACTTGCTAAGTATAGGGGGTGTGTATATATACTATGTATATATTTACCCATAGCTTGTACTTTCGTGTAAGTCTGTATGTATTTACGAGATGTGTATAACATAAAAAAACAACAAAAAAAAACAAAAAAAAGGTTTTTCTACTAACATTGATTGTGTCCAACCAAATTTTTTGAAAAAAATGGCTTCTTATTCATTTATGCATAAAATATTTTCGCATAAAAAAGTCTCTCTATAAAAAAAAGAAGAAGAAGAAAAAAGAGAAGAAGTCACAAAAAAGTGTCTGCCTTTCATGCACCTGCACTTCATCCAGCATTACATTCATTTGCATTTGTGAAAAGCCCTTGGGTTCTGAGCCAAGTTTTGACCAGAAATTGAGAGTGGTCTAGACTTGACCTTAATCTAGCTAAATTTTAGAGGAACTTCATCGAGAAATAAGATTTAAAAGCTTCAGGTCTTTGACATAATTCTTCGAGTTCCACATAGCAGTGTGCAGAGTTTGACTCTTAGTGTCTAACCAGGTCTCTTCATTCTGGCTACAACTCTAGAATAGGGAATTAATTTGTACTCTCGTACTATGCATTTAGCTCAACTCAGATGGGGTGTTGGAAGATTGTGTGAGTTTCTTTGCTGGTAGAGTGGACATATAAAGGCCGGAGTATGGGTTGAAATAAAGCTTCGGAAAAGGGATGGATGATTGGGTACAATTTTTCTGTAAGACCCCAAAAAGTTTATGGAAAAAAAGATTCCGTATCCGTAGCAGAACAACAAAATCCATGCAGAGCTACCAAAAATCCAAATACAAAGAATCCACTACCAAATAAATATTTGACCAAAAAAGGTCCAAGCTTCAATAAAACCTACATATCTTGGTGGAGACTCGGCTACACTGGCCAGCTTCACAAGGAGAGGTGACTATGCTGATCACCCTCCTGTTCTTTTCCCCTTCTTCTATTTTTCTCCTCCATTTTGACTATGAACACGGTGTGACAAACCGTAGAAGGAAATAACTGAATTCCCGAGGATGAGTTACTGTAGAGGAGATTTACATGGTAGTCCGACATTCTAGAGGAGAAGAGCTAAAACCTTTCGCGCACATGAGTCGTTTATTCAATGTTTATGGGGTATGCTTTGGGAGGAGAATTTATCGAAGATGACTTATGAGTCGAATATGTGACAATGATGTTCAGAACATGAAGGTTGTTGATTTTATAGTCCTAACTCTCACATATGTCATGCCAAACTAATAATCCAAAAGTTGAGTCTAACACCATTTTCACTTCATCTCATGGTCTTGGTATAGAACCCAATCTCATTTCACCTCATTACATTTCATTGCAAGCTCAGGGATGAGCTTCGTTTAAGTATAGGGGGATGATGAACCTCAGATTAATCACTCTAAAAAATTAATTAAGCTCGATTACCTGAAATTCATTTGTATTTCTTCATTTATTCTGCATAATTAGCATTCATGCATGTTTTTACAAGAATTGCATTTCATCACTCATTATTACACAAAATAAGAAGCCAAAAATCTCAACCAAAATGACCTGTAAAATAACCTAACTTCATTGATTTTTATCTAATTCATGCTAACTCCAAAACCTGAAACCACCTCCACTATGTACATATTACTCATATAAATAAATAAAAAATACAAAAAAATCACCAACTAAATAAGTGAACAAAAAAACCAAACCCTAGTTTAAGGATTTCCGGACAAAAAATTTGATATCTTCCTCGTCTAGTGTATGATTTGATACTACTCACTTTTGAACTAACGTACATTCAAATACCTTCAAAATAAGACCAAGTTCAAGCGAATCAGAGCTCATATGTGAAAGTTGGGTTTTTGGGCCTCTTTTGTACATATTGTATTTTAACGATTTTTGACCTATTATTTTATGTACATAATTGACTCATTTTATTTTATTTCTCTTTCATTTATGTATTTTAATAATAGTTTGTGAAAAATCCAAATACAAAATGGGCTTGAAATCAAAGAAACTCATTGAGTCTGAGTCTTCACTGACAGCCTGTATAAAAGTTGTTTTGTTATTATATTTGACATCATAATTTTCCAGATTTATTAAAAATACAAATAAATATTTATCTTAGATTTTATCATAATTTTCAGATTTTTATTTAGTGTAAAAATGACAACAAAATTAAAAAAAGGGATTTTACCTGGCAGACCCTGTAATCTTTTTGCAATTACCGCTACGACCTTTGAAACATCCTAATTCCTCCTACGAGCTCGTAAACTTGCTAATCGTTACCCTGCAGACCCTGTGGTTAACTTCAGTTCATGTACCCGTTAAAATTAACCGGATTCTGTTATTGTTACCTTTTTTTATACCCAATTTATTTACCAAATTTACATTGAGTGCCACACCATCATCCTGGAGGAGCTGATCCCCGTGCGCCGTCCCCCGCCAGCGTCAAGCTTTGAGCCTTGCGTACTTCCGCCGTTGAGAAGCCTTGTGAACAACTCCTCCATACACGTTCTACCCCTTGACCGCGACCGAGGAGCTTTGTTGCCTGGCTTCTTCCCTCCTCCCCTGATCGATGTTGACCCGTGGGAATCCAACCCTCGCCCAGGTCTCCTGGCGATGGAGCACCCGCCACCCCGTACCGTCGATGCTGCCCCCCCCCCCCAGCCTCCCTACACCCGGCGATGGAGAACCCCTGCCCCCCCACCCGGCGATGGAGCCCCCCCCCCCCCCCGCCCGATGCTACATTCCCGCCACCCCCTCCCCACCTGGCCCGGGGATGGAGCCCCCATGCCCCCCACCCCTCCCCCCGCCCGATGCTACCACCCCCCCCCCCGGCGATGGCGGCCCCACCCCGCCATGGTGGCCGGTGGTAGAGAGAACCTATAGGAGAAGATGGAGAGGACAGAGGAGCCGGCCTTCACGCATGATTGAAGATGTTGTCAATGCACAAATACGACGAGACGACTTGTGAGGGAAGGTGCTCGGGGGTGGTTAGGGCGACCGAGCTTGGGCGGCAGCATGGTAAATGGTAGCGCACTGTGAAGGGTGGGGCGTGGAGGAGCTTTTCTGTGTGCAGAGGTAGAGCACATGGTTGGAAGATGTCCACTGTCAGTGGAGGAGAAGAATAAAAGGGGAGGGAGGAATCAGTGGATGTTGACGCCTGGGGAAGAATATCGGCAAGGAGAGGAGCTTTACAGGAGGGCAAGATGGGA
The DNA here is from genome assembly GCA_037367405.1 of Ottelia alismoides. Lineage (NCBI taxonomy): Eukaryota > Viridiplantae > Streptophyta > Magnoliopsida > Alismatales > Hydrocharitaceae > Ottelia > Ottelia alismoides. The sequence continues at coordinate 1,429,739 of JAZKJV010004119.1, read as the reverse complement.
GGGTCCTCCTCGGCTTTGACATGCGATGCTGTGAGAGGAGGAGCAAGAGGAGGAAGATGATAGAGGCATTAACGCAAGACTAACCCAAGTGATTGACTCAAATATAGTTAAAATTGACGGCAGGGTTTGTTGGGTAAGACGGAGCAAGTTTACGGGGCAGGGGATGAATTAGGATGTTTTCAAAGGTCGTAGAGGTAATTGCAAAAGATTACAGGGTCTGCCGGGTAAAATTCCCAAATTCAAAAATCACTTTATTCTAAGTACATGGGATGCCCCCAAAAATATCACTTTTTGCAAGAGATCAATTTTTGTTTTGATCTCTTCAGGAAAGTTGTAGATCTCGTCGAATGAACAACTTTTGTGAAGAAAATTTTTATATCTGAGGTTTTTTTGCTATGACCTTTTGAATTATCTTTTTATTTTATTTTCGATTTTTTTGGGGCTGATAGTGGCGGCTATTAGACTCACTACATTTCACCCAATTTCGACCTTATTTATAATTCAATTTATACAAAAAAATAAAAATAAAAAAATAAAAAATAATGAAAAAAGAAAATAAAAAATGGTTGCCATGTGTCAATCTATGGATCGTCCGATCACGTCCGATCAGACAGCTTCAGCACTTCATCTCTCATTCCAATCATGGGTCACATGACGAGATTAGGATTGCCCAATGTCGCCTGATCAGATGATTCTTGTATCTCATCTCCATCAACCCTTTCCCAATCAGGGTCAAGATACACCGCCCACTCCTCTGAAATCTCCACCTCCGCCGCTATTGAAGCGGAATTTTCACATGTCTAAAAATGTTTGACACAAGGCAGAGACACAGTCGTTGTTGCGACCCGCAAGAAACCCTACTTCAAACAATAATTAAACCACAATAATGATCAACCAATGAAAAGCAATTGCGGAGTTAAAATTTATTATAACTCTATAACAAAGATGTGTATAGATGCAAGTATGTGTAGAGTGTCGAACACAGGGAACAAGCAGGCAGATTGGTGCAAAAATGCACAAAAGTGACTGTAAATTATTTGTCCATATAAGTAATATTTTTCTGTGGGTTTTTTATTTTTTATTTTTTTATTTTATATTTTATATTTTATATATGAATTTTTATTTCCTGATTTTATATTTTCTTTTTATAGTTTATATTTTATATTATTTTTAACACATATAAAGCTTTATCTAATATATATAAAATTTAGGTGAGTGAGAGATTATATATATATATACATACAAATAGGTAAAATAGTACAAATAAGGAATAAAATATTTTTTGGTTTTTGATAAAATTTTATTGTTATTGTCATTTTTCAAGAAGTTTGCTGATTTTTATAGATTTTTAAAGTCCAAAACATCCTAAAAAAGGGACTAAGATATATACATGAATTTAAAATGTAGATAAAAAATATAAAATAATGTCAAAAAATTTCCAAATTAATTTTAATATAAAGATAATAGTATATAGAAAACTTTGAGATAAAATATATTTTTTGAATTTTTTTAGCATTTTATATAATTTTATAAAGTTTTAGAGGTTTTTCTATTTTTTAGAGTTTCTTTTATATGTTTTAGTGATCTTTCGTATGAAGTTTTAATATACTAAAATAAATATAAAATACATTTTTTGGGAATTTTCAAAATGGTTTTATAATTTTTATGGATTTTCTTTTGTAGACGGGGATAATAAGGCTTGTTTTTTATTTATTATAAATAATAAAATTCTTCAAATTGCAAAATAAAAATATACACATGAAAGATCAGTGCAACATGAACACAGTGATATTTTCTAGGATTTTTTAGAGCTATAAAGATGTATGAATTATATGGAGACAACAAAGAGAAACTACACTCCTAGAAAGGGTATTTTTGTAAATATCAGAAAGTACAGGGGCCTGTATGCAATTTTGACAGAAATAAATAATGCAATAAAAGTTTCTAGACCAATAAGAAATAACCAAAAGCTTATGCCCTTCCTTGCAAAACGCGTAACACACGTGTACAAACACGTGCGCCTGGTAGGGACAAATGTAATTACAATAAACCTAAGGGCTTGTTGCAATCTATCCAGAAAGTTATAACTACATTACAAAATTACTGGACTAATTAGAAATACCCAAAATCCTAGGGGTCCAGGCATAAATTATCCCCTCATGTGAAGCGTCACGTGAGTTGACGTGGCCTGGACTGAAATGTAAATACAAAAATGAAGGGTTGTGTTTGCAAATGTTACAAAAAGATTGTAATTATAGATAAAGCTTAAGGATTAAATAATAAATACAAAATACGTTTGGGGGAGTTGTAAAATATCCGAGGAGCAACGGGAAGTGACGGCCGAGATGTTCTGCTTTTGCCACATATCATCTCCACAAGGTGCGATATCGCTTCGCATTGGACGACCCATATTAGAACCCAGATCTAGAATCTACAGTCATGGCGGGGTTCAATCCAATGGACGTTTCCTGATCTAGGCGATGCACCTGATCCAACGACTATTGACTAGGCTGAAAGAACTATGGATGAACTCTCCCAAGGCGAGTTTAGATCTGGTGATTCTCTCTCCTCCAGCCGCGTGCAAGCTCACCGATGGTCACTCTTGGCTCCTGACGTTGTCCCACAGCCGAAGAGCCCCGCAAAAAGGTTGATCACTACCGAAAGCGCATCGGCGACGAACGGTACCTGGAGCACCTACTTGAACTTCAAAAACCCTACAATGATATCATTTCTATTGTGTCCTCCAGAAGAGTGATTAGCACCCAAAAAATGGAGCCAATGAGAGCTCCTATGGTGGAATGGACTTTGAATGGACACGAACAGTCATGAGACGGATGCTCGCCGAAGCGAGCTCTGGCGAGGGGCATACAAGGGTGGTTAAGAGGGTAAATACACGAAAGTATAAAAGCTAGAATTACCTACAACTAAGTCTAAGCTACTAAAGGTAGAGAGAATGGGCAAACCTCACAGGATGAACCAGGAAAAATGGACCTCAATGGCGGTGCTCCGCTGGAGGAGGGGAGAACGCCAAAGTCTTTGCCAGAGGTCGCTCCAAGTAGATGGGGACATGTCTGTCACACACATGAGTCCAAACCAACTCAGAGGAACTCTCGGCCATGGAAAAAGGGTTCCAAGAGTGAAGGAAAGTGAAGGTCGAGTTTTAGACAAGAGGATGGGCGGCTCCAAGAATCGATGAAGACCGAGCGAATCAACGATGCTCGGCCCTATAAAACATAGGGGCGTGTATCCTTGATAACAAGGGAACAAAAGTCATGAAGGATGCTTAGAGATTCGGTGAAAGGGAGAGCCTCAAAAATCCAATAATCGAGCGAAAAACGAGGCTCTCACACTCGCAGGAGGCGGGTCAGGGAATTTAAGCAGCGATCAACTCTCGAACCCTCCTTGTTGGTCCACTTGGACCAACTAGGGAAAATCCTTAAAAAATGATTTCCAAATTCATTTAAAAATAATAAACGATTTTATTAATTTTAAGTTATAAATTAAAATTATTATTTATTTTATCAAGTATTCTATGATGATTTTTATTTATTTATTCCGGTAATCATTTACAAGTTACATTTTAAGTGTTATTTGTTGGTATATTTGTCTATGTATTTTAATATTTTATTTTTATTTTCAATTTTTAATATTATTAATTTATTTATTATTTTATATATTTAAAAGTTGATTTTATACACTTAAATATATTTTTATTTTTTTTGAAATAATATATACAATTAAATAATTAGATATATTAACTCAATAGGTATAGATATAGGTATTTTACATATGAATTTTATAAAAGTATTTTAGTTTGATATTTTCATTAGTGTTTTATTCTTTTTTTAGTATATAAATATATTATAAATAATATTTACAAAATTAAAAAGTAATAAAAATAATAAATAATAAATAAAATGAATACTCTTATCAGATAAGGGTCCAAAACCTAACTTTCAAATTGTAACTCAAAAAAATACGAAACCACCTTCATTAAATATTTTATTAAAAGTTATATATAACTAAAATGTGATTTTTATATATTTGAGTTTTTATTTGAGAGATATGGGTCTGGGAAGTTGGGATTTAGGAAGTCGGGATTTTGGAAACTTAGTCAGGGTATATATTTTTATTTGTATATTATTTTTTGTGAAATCAATTTTGTATTTTTATATATTTAATTATCTACAACTTTCATGTTCAAAGTTTCTTTATTTGAAGTATAAAGAGTGGAACTAAAAATAGGTCCCAAAATGAATGAAAATGAACAAAATAAAAGGGATTTTTATTGGTTTTTGGCCCTTATCTCCCACTACTTTATTCATTATCGATCTAGTCATCGAGATGCCTAGGTCTTGGAGTCTCGGGTCATAAAATATCTTCAATATTTTATTCTTTTTCTTTTCTTTTCTTTATTCTATAGTTTTGTTTTAAAAATCATATTTTATACATTATTTACACAATGATGCATGTATGATAAAAAATAAGAATTAAGGGTATTCACACGTATTTACTAGGGTTTTTAAGGCCCAAATGATATAACAAAGATGATGCAACGGAGATTCATCATTCCCCTATATTTGTGTTTGATAGTCCCTAGCATACACTTATGCAATAAGTGCAGAAAAAGAAAAACAAAGAAAAGAAAAAGAAGAAAATTGGATTAAATTTAATTTTCAAACTTGCCTTCACAAAATCAAAGTTTTGAGCTTAAGTCCAACCTTTGAAATTTTAGTGCAGGCAGAACCTTATGGGGAATTGAATTTGAAATCCAATAGTCTTCGAGAATCCCAAAACTCAACTCAAGTCTCCTCAATAGCTAGGTTACAATACTTCAACTCATATGCAAATGCTTATGACTATGAATCTGAATCGCACAATGTAAGTGATGGTGGCTCTCCCCAACTAAAATGACAAAGAGAATGACTTGTCCAGTATGACAACCCAGTGATTCCCCAATCCAATAAATCCTTCCTCGAGGAGAGGGGTATTCCCTTCTAAGTTCAAGTGAGAACCAGCTCAAGTTGAGGGGGTCAAGAGAAGAATGGATGGTAGCCAGTGTAGCTACCTATCCTAGGATGCAAGACTAGTGTAGTTAAGTCATCCAGCTATAGGCTCACATGATTTGACTTTGAAGCTCAAGCTTGCTTATTGACTATACAAATATATACACTCCGACAGGCATTTTATTTTTTATACAAGCATGTCCACCTTTTTTGGAGTTTTTGCTTTTTTCTCTTTTTTTAAAATACTATATACAACAACATTTACATAATGATTTTTCCTCTTGAGACAATAGACTATCTCTCTTTTGAAGCTTTATTGCAACCCACACTCTCCTTCCTTCAAAATTCATCATCACCGAATGGTTGGGGTGCACTTCCCTCCACAGAGAAGGACAAATATTTCCACTTGTATACATCTCATACCAGCAAATCCAATCCCCTCAGCACTCCAACTGAGTTGAGCCAAGTGAAAGGTGCAGGTGTCCAAGTTAGGTCACTATCAACAACAGTCTTGTGTGTGCTCCAAATTACTCTTCTTAGACAGTCAAGAATCCATTGAACCAAGTCTCGTGATCCTCAAAGAAATAAGTCAACTATACCTGAAGTATCTCAATTCCCGTTCCTACAAGATTCCTGTTAATTTGGTCGATTTAAGGTCCAAGCAAGCTCCAACCTTTGGATTTTACTTAGACTTGTTCAATTATCAAACTCAATCCCAAAAATGTGAATGCTATGGAAATGCTATGTAGAATGCAGTAAATATTTTTGTGATACAATTTTCAAAGATTTTAAACTTTTTATGGGATTTTTGAAAAAGATGATGCATATGCTTTTTTGGTATTTTTCAACAAAATTTTCAAGTGTTTTCGGTCTTTTAAATTTGTAACTGTTTTTGGGATTTTTGAAAACAAAAGATTTTGGATAAAAACTAGGTACAAATATTTACACAGGAAGACATCTTATATATGCAAGAGTTAAGTTTTAAGAATTTACAAGAGGTACGTGGTCAATCTTATAGATATATAAAGAATTTTTAGGTGATGTATATATTCCTCAAACTTATTTCAAAAAGTTTTTTCAAACAATTTTTGAAAACTATAGTCTAAGATAATTTTTACAAACATTTTTACAAGCATATATACGCATTTGAAAATAATTTTGCAAAGGTTTTCTAAATAGTGTATATATATATATATTTGCAACCATTTTTCATACCATTTGCAAATAGTTTTTCAAGTGTTTTTATTTCACAAAAAGAAAATACATTTTCAAAAGAATGCAATTTTTACAAAGTTTGAAACTATTTAAGAAAACATTTTTCAAAAAGATTTCAAAAGATTTTTCAAAAGTATTTTCAGTCTATTTTTCAAACATTTTGCTAAAAATACTTTCAATTTATTTATTACTAGTAAATACAAAAAGAATTTGAGGAATAATAAACATCTTTAATTAAGGTTTTTAATGAATTTTATAGGTGTAATTAGCCATAATTATTAATAAAAATACGAAAGTATGAGTTTTGGGTAAAGTATATACGCAGTATATATGACCCCCTATACTTAGCTTGAGCTATGTCCTCATAGATCAGAGAGAAAAAGAGAAGACATAACTCGTACAATGTATAGACAAGTCTAAAGAATAAACGAATGGAGAAATGAATGAACGAATGAGAAGTTGACAGTCCCCCCTATACTTAGGATGAAATAATCCTAAATACAGCAGACTGTACACAAAGCAGGGAGGGTCAAGGGTGGGAATGATTAGATCATACTCGCACTGTCTCCCCCTATACCTAGGGTTAGATATCCATAAGTATAGACAAGAAGAGGAGACAGTGGAGAGGATCAAAGAATGACAAAACTCGGGATCCACACCCCCATGTACATAGGACAAAGTACGTCTAAGTATAGAAGAATGACAAAAAGGGGATACACCTTTTCAGTAGAAGAAGAATATAGAAAAGGAGAAGAAGAAAAGTGATGAGAAGATGGAAAAAGATAGAGAAGAGGATGTACACATCACTCCCCCTATACTTTGGATAAACGAAGTCCTAAGTATAGGAAATAATAAGAGTGATGAAACAGAATGCTCATCCACCCCCTATACTTCAGACAAAGCATGTCCTAAGATAGGAACACACGAGAATGGTGTGGATGAGAAAAATGGTAGATGTATAATGGGACATGAAAGCGACTATACAATAGGATGGATATACAGAGGATAAAGAAGGTAGAACGCAAACCTTTTTGCAGGACTGCCGAGGGATAGATCTGACAAGGTGCAGGTCAAAATGGTTGACACAGTGAAGCTCCTCAATGGTCCTAGTGTGAAGAGGCACAAACAGGTGAGTGGAAGTAGTATGGCTAGTTCTAGCCTTGGGAGTCTCGATGATATTAAAGTGAAAAGGGGCGAACTAATCATCAAAAGAAGTAGAGTCAAGGTCATCTTGGGAGGTCTCATCTAGGTCAAAACCAAATGGAACGAACTCATCAATGGAAGTAGTCAAACTATGTTCATCCTCAAGAGTCTCAACCAATCATCACTCTCATCAAAAGGCTTGAATTTCTAGATAAAAGTAACAAGATAAAATTTGGCCTTTGTCTCATCAATATCTGCCCTCTGCTCAATGGTGTCGATTGTCTAAATCCTACGGATGTCATCAACACATCGCCAAGTCCCAGAAGAAGGAACTTCGAGTTCCATGCTTTCCAAGTCTTCCTGCTTAGAGAGGAATTCTTGAGTCCGGTGGAATCCAATAAACAACAAAATTCTCAAATGGTCATCATGTTCCTCAGGGTCAACCAAGATAGGTGTAGGAGCATCAAGTACAAGTCTCTAGTCTGTAGTGGGTGCGGTGATGACCACCTTGCTTTCGTCAACAGGACGGAAGCGAATCTCTCCTGATTTGTAATCACTAACGACCCTCGTAGAGGCGAGGAATCATCAACCCAGGATGATTGGAGAGTTCTCCCTCATGGAGATCTCCATGGGCAATACGACAAAATCGATAGTGTAGCTCGTACCCTGAATTGAAATGATGACGTTTTCATGGATACCCTTCAACCTCTTTATTGATCCATCAACAAAATGAAGGAGCATCTTGCTTTTCTTGAGAGGCCCTAAATGAAGAGACTGTACCAACAAGAAGGGTAATACACTAATAAAAGCATCGCCATTTAGGAGAGTGTGATTACAAGTGTGTTCAGAGATGGTGCAGCTAATGAAAGGTGTGGCAGTGTTCGTCTTCCTATGAATAGGATTGTGTGTAATGGCGTGAGCAGTGGCCAAAGTCAGAATGTGATGCTCAGATATGCTCCTCTGCTTTCTCTTCTTATGATGAGGAGCAGATAATTGGGTCATGGCCTAGCGAAGTGGGGCATCATTGATCTCATGAATAGTGACCACCACTTCAGGTTCATTCAAGATTTTTTTTGAATTTTTGGACATCATCCATACACGGGAGGTAGTGGGAATCAACATATACACGAGGAATGCCAAGAGCAGTCTGTACAACGGCATCCTTGGGGGCACAGGTGGGACAAGTTGTGAATGGATGTGCGGTCAAAGGATCTGTCAAGTGGGCCCTCTCCTCACAGTCTGACTCAATAAATGGTCTCCAGAATCTTTTTGTATTTTTAAGTTTTTCTCAATTTTTGTATTTTGTGTGATCACAATATCTCATAAAAATACTCAAACAAATCCATATCCTCAAATAATGGAGCAACATTCTGGTTCTTATTTAAACTAGTAAGAACATCAATCATCGAATTCATTTGCTCCATCATTTGGTTCAAGGTGTCAATCATGGAAATCATGAAAGGTGACTCCAACAGATCGGTCTCGGGTGAATGTGAAGGGAATGTGAAGGTGGAAAATCTGAGAGTGTATATGGATGAAAATCTGAGGCCTGAATATATGGCTGAGAAGGGTATGTACAAAAGTTAAGAGCAAAGTCCTCCTGGAAAAAGGGAGATGGACCGGCTGGAGTGAATGAGGGATTCACAAAGAACAGATAAAATACGATCTAGTCGTCCATCTCGAAACAAGAGAAAATAATCGGGAGAGCACGATGGTAAAGTCAAGAGTAGTGATAAAAAGGCGCAAAGGTGCAGAGACGATCTAGAATGCACACAAGCAATCACAATCAAAACTCACATAAGAGAAATCCTCAATTCACCAACTCAACATGGTAGAGACCGTCAAAACATGGTCTTTTTATCTTGTCTATTTTAGAGTTAGGTGAGAAGTCAAAATCTTGCGCAAATACTTAGGGGGGATTTTGGCACTAATCTTTAGTGTGTGCACAAGCAAGTAAAATCGAAGACAATGAGGGAATTACTCGCCCCAAGACAAATATTTTTTTGGTTGATTTTAGGGTTAAGTAATATTAGATGACCTAATTTTATATCACTTTTGTTGGATTTCTAGTGAGAAATGCGTGAGGCTAATGAGGAATCATTTTTACTTAGCACCTAGGTTGGTAAAATCAGAGGTAGAGAGGCGGAAGAGCAATGTTAGCGATAAAAACGATGATGTATGATAAAGCGTAAATGCTCACGTTGCCTCCAGCACTCTACATGCAAAGATGCTCATCTGAATTGAAACCTACACTATATGCAAAGGCAAGCCGATGAAATCGCCCTAAGTTCAGAAATTACTTTTATCGTGAAGAACCAATGCTAATTACTTAGAATAGAACCGAAGTGTCAAGACTTGAAGTCTCCTCGGTGCCCACCACAATGGGTCATGCAAGTGTTGTATGGAGAACTCTCACGATGCCGGGGTTTCGAGACTAAGTGAGAAGCAGTTTGATATTTGACTAGATTTAAACGTCACTATAGGTACATGCAATGGTTATTAAGTGTTTAAACCTAATACTATCGACAAGCAAGTCCTAAAGATAAGGTCTCAATGACACAAAATAAAGAAAACCAAAATCGAGAAAACAAACCAAAAAGGCGATGACAACGCGACAAAACTGCGGTGAGCCCCCAAGTGAACAAACACTTGGAAATTGGACCCGAACGTCTAAAGACCAGAGTACCTGCATTATTACAATAATAGTGGTCTCTCTCTCATTTAAGTTACACAAAATAAATACAACAATAACTGCTCAAATAATTGTCTTCAAAATTCTCTACAAGTCCTCATTTGCTGCTTGGACAAAACTATCTCACGCAGGTGCTCAAAAGCTCCTAGAAGAGAGTGCCTCCCTCGATCTGCACCCTTCACAACAAATCCAAACAAGGAGAGCGATTAGACAATTAAACAATAATATCAAATAATTGAGCAAATAAATAAGGCAAAAATATAAAACAAATATCACAATCAATCAAAATCCAAATCTATACGCTATTGTTCCCCGACAACGATGCCATTTGTTGAGGCGGATTTTTCATGGGTCTAAATATGTCTCACATAAGGCGGGGACACATTCACTATGGTGAATCTGAAGAAACCCTACTTCAAACAATAGTTAACCGATAATAATGATCAAATAATGAAAACAAGTACAGAGTTAAAATTTATTATAACTCTACGACAAAGACGTGTATAGGCGCAAGTATGGTAGAGTGTCGAACACAAGGAACATGAAGGTACATCGAAGGCAAGAGTGCACAAAAGTGAATGTGATGTGTTTGATTATTTAAGTGTTATTTTTTCTTGGTTTTAATTTTATATTTTTTTAATTTTAATTTTATAGTTTTTATATGATTTTTAATTTTCTGTTTTATATTCTCTTTTATATTGCCTTTTTATATATTATATTTTTATATTATTTTTTCATACATATAAATCTATATATAATATATATACAATATAGGTTAGAGAGAGATAATATATATATAAATAGGTAAAAATAGTCAAAATACAAGGAATGAAATATTTTTGGGTTTTTTGTAATATTTTATTATTTTTGTGATTTTTCAAGAAAAATTTCTAATTTTTATAGATTTTTAAAGTCCAAAACACCCTAAAACAGAGAAGAAGATAAATACCTGAATTTAGCATGGAGATGAAAAATATAAAACAATGTCAAAATTCTCAAAATAAATTTTAAATATTATATAAAAAAATTAGAGAAGGAGAATATATTTTTTGATTTTTAGTAATTTTATATATTTTTATAAGGGTCTTAGGGTTTTTTCTATTTTTTAGAGCTTTCATTTATATTTTTTAGTGATTTTTGGTATGTAGTTGTAAAGTACTGAAATAAAAAAAATATATTTTTTGGAATTTTTAAAAAGGTTTTATGATCTTTATAAATTTTCTTTTGCAGACAAGGAGAAAAAGGCATGTTTTTATTTTTATAAGAAATAAAATGATTTAAAATGCAAAACAAAAGTTTGCGTATGAAAGATCAATGCAAAATGAAAATAATGCCATATTTTGGGATTTTTTGAGTTACGTAGATGCATGAATTAAATAGAGACAATAAAGAGAAACTACACTCCTAGTAGGGGTATTTTTGTAAATATTAAAAAGTACAGGGGCCTATATATAATTTTTACATAAATAAATAACTAGATAAAAATATTTTTGGACCAATCAAAAATAAGAAGAAGCTAAAGTCCTTCCCTACAAAATGCCCAACACATGTGTACAAACACGTGAGTCTGGCATGGTCCAAATCGTAATTACAATAAAACCTAGGGGTTTGCTTACAATTTATTCAAAAAGTTATAACTACATTACAAAATTGCTAAAATAATTATAAATACCCAAAATCCTAGGGGACCTGCCACAAAATGTGACCTCACGTGAAGCGTCGCGTGAGGTGACATGGCTTGGACTAGAATGTAAATATGAAAAATGCAGGGTTGTGTTTATAAATGTTACAAAAAGATTACAACTTTAGACGAAAGCTTAAGTATTAAATAATAAATACGAAATGTGTCTGGGGAAAGTTGCAAATACCCAAGGCCCAACGAGAAGCGACAATCGAGATGTTCTTCTTTTGCCAAGTGTCAGCTCCATAAGGCACGATACCGCTTCACATTGGACGACCCAGTTTTAAACCCAGGTCTGGAATCAACGGTCATAGCCGAAAGAAGTAGCAGATAGATGCGTATTCATCCTGGAAGCTAGTATCGTTGGAGCAGTCAGAAGAACATCCAGTGCGAGGGAGAGAAGAGACAGATGACTCAGAGAGAGAGGAGTCAAAGTATTGGAGCATAGGATTCAGTAGAGGAGTCCTCAATCTATCTCTCTTCTCATATCAAATACACTCCATCCATCCCCTCATGTCCTTTCCCAAGGGAGATGACCAAAGAAATCAGACTTTGTCTTGGTGGGATAGACTGAGGGAATAGTTGACATAGTACTTCTTCGTGTAGATCTTAGTCATACTAACTACATCTTCTTTCTGTGTTTGGAGGGACTAATCCAACCTGCAGGCGAGCCAGAATGGCACAGGGAAATCCAAGTCACGATGGGTGGTTAAATCATTGCACCTCAACCCAATTCCTTTACCGAAAAGGATGTAGTGCATACGTTTCGAAGCGGAGGAAAGAAGCCAATAAGATAGGGCAGAGTTTGAACCAACGGGCATTGCTTGATCTGAACGATGCGCCTGATCCAACGGCTATCGACAAGGCTAGGAGAACTACGGATGAACTCGCCCAAGGAAAGTTTGGATCTGGTGATTCTTGCTCCTCCGGCCACCTGCAAGCTTGTTGATGGTAACTCCTTTCTCCTGATGTTGTCCCGTAGCCGAAGAGCCCCGCAAAAAGGCTGGTCACCACCGGAAGCATGCCGGCGACAAACGGCACCTGGAGCACCTACTTGAACATCAAAAGCCCATGCAATTATATCTTTTCTTGTTGTGTCCTTCAAGAGAGTTATTAGCACTAAAAAACAGAGCTAAGGGTAGCTCCTAGGGTAGAATGGATGTGGGATGGACATGGCCAGTCGTGAGATGGAAGATCTTGGAGCAAGCTCCAGCGAGGGGCAGACAAGGGTGGTTAAGCGGGTAAAAACATGAAAGTATAAAAGCTAGAATTACCTACAACTAATCCTAAGATACTAAATGCAGATAAAAGGGGAAAACCTCACCAGAAGAACTGGGAAGACTGGACATCGACGGTGGCACTCTGCCGGAGGTGGAGGAGACCGCCAATGTCTTCGCCGGAGCTCGCTCCAAGTAGATGGGGACGCGCCTGTCTCACGCGTGAGTCCAAAACAACTTCGAGGAACTCTTGACAAAGGAAGAAAGGTTTCCAATAGAGAAGGAAGGTAAAGGTTGAGTTTTGTACAAGAGTCTGGGCGGCTCTAAGAATCAAAGAAGACTGAGCGAATCAGCGATGCTCGGCCCAATAAACATAAGGGTGTTATCCTTGATAACTAGGGAACAAAAGTCATGAAGGATGCTTAGAGATTTAGTGAAAGGGAGAGCCTCGAAAAATCTAAGAATCGAGCAAAAAATGACGCTCTGACACTGGAAGAAGATGGGTCAGAGAGTTGACGAGCGATAAACTCTCGGACACTCCTGGATGGTCCACATGGACCAACTAGGGAAAATTATGAAAAAATGACTTCAAATTTTATTTAAAAATAAAAATTGATTTTTTAATTTGATGATTTAAATTTTTTTATTATTTTATGAAATATTTTATGATGTTTTTTATTTACTTTTTGAGCTAATCAATTACAGTTACCTTTTAAGTGCTATTTATATGTATATTTGTCTATGTATTTTAATCTTTTATTTTTATTTTACACTTTTAATATTATTAATTGAAATTATTATTTTATATATTTCTTATTTAATTTTATACACTGAAAAATATTTTTATTTTATTTTTTGTAATATATACAATTAAATAAATATATGTGTTTTATATAGGTATTTTATTTTAATGTTTTATTTAGTGTTTTATTCTGGTTTTCATATATAAATATATCATAAATAGTATTTAAAAAATTATAAAAATATAAAGTAATAAAAATAATGAACAATAAATAAAATGAATATTTTAATTGGTACAAGTATACATTAGGGGTCTAAAACCTAACATTCTAACCATAACTCCAAAAGACATGAAACTACCTTCATTAAATAGCTTATTTGAAGTTATACAATTAAAGGTGATTTTGATATATTATGAGTTTTATTTAAGAGATATGGGTCTAGGAAGTTGGGATTTTGGAAATTTAGTCAGAGTATATCTTTTTGTCTGTATATTATTTTTGTGTGAAATCAATTTTGTGATTTTCTATATTTAATTATCTAAACTTTTATGTTCAAAGATTCTTTATTTGATGTATAAAAAGTGTAACTAAAAATAGGTCCCAAAAATGAACAAAAATGAATAAAATAAAAGGGATTTTTATTTCTTTTTGGCCCTTATCTCCCCCTACTTTATTCCTTATCGACCTAGTCATCGAGATTCCTAGGTCTCGTTGTCTCGGGTCATAAAACATCTTCAATCTTTTATTCTTGTTCTTTTCTTTTCTTCATTATATAATTTTTAGTTTAACACCCGTATTTTATACAATATTTACACAATGATGCATGTATGATAAAATGCAAGAATTAAGGGTACTTACATGCATGTACTAAGGTTTTTAAGGCCAAAAAGATAGAATAAAGATGATGAAATGGATATTCGTCAACCGCCTCCTTCCAAATCAAGCGTCATACACCTTCCTCTTCCATCTTCTCGTCACCAATCGAATCTCCCTCAATTTTGCAATCCATCTCCAATTCACCCCTCAATCACCTCCTAAACTCGCAACATCGACCTCCTCATCAAGATCCCTCCCATGAGCCCTTTTTACCATTGCGAACCCCCTTTCCATCTCCGATCGGCCCTCTCTTCTCTATTTAAACACCGTCGCTCCTCCTTATCCCCTTTCCGTTGTTTCCATCAGGAAGAGCCTCAGGATGGCGGTGACAGCTCCACCGCTCCTTCCATGCTTCAAGATCTAGCCTCCTTGGACATTGCGGACGCTCTCCTCCGTGCATCTGCCCCAGCTTCGCTCTTCCTTCGTCGAGCCTACTACAATCATCTTCCCACGTATCCACCATTAGGAACCTCTGACACCAGCAACTCCTCCGACTTTCACACTTCATCAACTGCTCCAGGAGGCTCTGCCTCTCCGTCGGTCAAGCTCTATCAACTCCAGCTGTCTCTGTCTTCGTCCAGAGCACTCCACCTCGACGCCATCATCCCACGAGGATTTCTACAACAACTAAGGACTGCAACCCATGACATTGGGGAGTCCTCCACTGCCCTCGCCAAGTCGCTCAGATCCTGCTCCAAAAGCAACCGGGGTGGGAGCATTGCCACCTTCGGGAAACATCGACTTCTAGGTGATTCAACCGCCTGCTCATCCATTCATCGTTCCCCTCCACTAGGTAACTTTTTCGCAAACCATGTCCCCTCACATGCGCTGCACAAGTGAGGGGAGTTGAAATTGCATATGTTCCCTCAAAGACCCTTAAATTTCCAGAAGATCCTTGTACGTGACAAGCCCGTGGGGGACTGCGGATTTTGCAGCTTAGCCCCCGGATGTCAACTTATTTCCAGAACCAGCCCTGAGCCCATGTGACACATGAGGCCGCTTGGACATTTGCACACCCCCTGAGGTCTCGGTAATTACACATTAGTCCTTCCATTACATTTTCTCCTTTATTTATTTATTGTAAAATTGTTGTGATATCCCTATATTCCTTGTTTATATCAGACCTCTACATCGCATTATTTTATTTATCGAAAATATGCATTTTATTCTACAATCTATTCTCTACATTGTGGCATGCTTGTCATATTTTTCTAGATGGTGGTTCTTTAATAATTATTGTTTTGTGGAAAATTTACATATTTTACCTATTTGTGCATGGAAATTAATATTAAATTAACTGTTGCTCCAAAAATTACCAAAACTTCAACGATTATAGAATTAGTTGTATGTAACATTTTACTTAAAAAATAATTGATTTGCATGCACGATTTTTGCTATAAAAAACATTTTGCATATTTCAATCTTTATATTTTAAGAGGTATTAAAGCTTGTATTTTTTAGGTTTATGATTTTTCTGAGATGAACCACCTAGTAATAGATCTTGAATAATTTTATCCCTTGAAAATAAATTTTTTAATGTTTATTATAATTATTTATTGAAATTCACTTTGTTTTCTTCCATAAATTCATAAAATATTTATCTTGCATCTAAAAATTGGCAAAAAAAGTTATAATGCATTCATTTCTTCGTAGTTGACATCTTGGCAAAATTTCATAATTTATAGACATCATTTGATAGAAAATTGTATTTTAGTCCTTAAAATTGGCCACAATTGCATTTTCCAGTCCAAATTGCATTAAAAATACCAAAAAATAATGCATCAAAAACCACGCAGAAAATTTCAAAGAAAAAATTCTAGGTTGTTCCTTTGCCTCCTTGAGTTCAACCTTAGGACTTGCCCAAGTAAAATAAACATAAAAGCACACCGAATAAAATTAATTAATTTATTGTGGTTATTTCTTGATCGATTAAGAATTTTCGCCTATAACGAAACAATATATCTTAAATCTTAATTCACATAAACCAACAAAGGGCATTCTCGGACTCGTCAACCTCCTCCTCAGATTATTCTACATATCTTAGAAAAGTGACTTGAGTTGGAGAGTGGTCAGTAAGTTGTTGTTGAATGGCATGGATAGAGGCCAAGAGCTTACTCCTGACTTCATTCTGAATGGGCACAATGATCTGATCTGTATCTTCCTTTGTATTCTATCGTTGAAGTACCATTCCTCTCCCCAATGGAGCTTTTACCTCATTTGACTGTGACTGTGCTAGCTCAAGATTAGGGTCAAGATCTACAATGGGAAACACACCCCGATCAGTCAACATGCAAGAACCAGATGGTGAGAATAATTAAGAACTATGGTAAATTTTTAATCTTATTAAGGGATGGAAAGGGGTATGGAGTGAAATCAATCTCCATCCAAAAAGGGAAGAACTCGGGAAGAGAGTTTTCTAGGTTAAGGTGAGGAAGAAGAATCAGGGAGTCCTGAGGGTGGTTCACGGATTCTGAACCATGCACCTCAGAGTCACCTCGAAAAATTGGAGATGCTAAGCTCGGTGAGTTGGTGTAGGTGTCAACGGAGTCCTAATTACGTCATCATAGAGTCATTATCTAGATAAAAAACATAGATCGAGATGATGGATATGGTGATGAACGAGAACCAAATGGAGTGTAAAATAGTAGAAGGATCACAATGAGTGGGATCAAAGAAGTAGTAAGAAAAGAAGAATGGAAAAAATGTGCAACTGTGTGGGACTTTAATCTTTGATCCCACTCTAAACAAACAAACATAAAAAATGAATTCAGCAACTTCACCCAAAGTGAATCCCTAAGAGTTCAGCTATTTTTATCTTTTCAATTTAAGGTTTATTGATTTAGGCATAAAAGATGTCACGAGTCCTAATCGGCTAGCCCTAGAGAAGAGTATGTACTATTAGGAAAATATCCTCGTACATGTTCCACCTCTTTTCTATCATGTTACTGCACTTTTTGAGATCCTCAATACCGATCCTGCATGTCTACTAAGCCAAAGAAAAGAGAGAGGAAACTAATAGATGAAACCACTACTTCCCCAGCAAGTGAGGTAGTCAGACATAAACCGATGAGACAGACACACCTGTGATATTGTGGCGTAGACTTGGTACTTCAGACCATGTTTGGTGCTCTACATAAGGCGGGAGCACCATCATTGACAAGGCCCTACTCAGTCACGTACGATAGAAGTGCCCATACTTCACCAACCGAGGTGGTAGTTGAGGTACCGATGGTCAGGATTTTGGTTCTGTTCCTTAAGGTGCATGTCTCAGTATGTCTGGAATGTACATGAATACAATGTGGGATTTGTGAACCCCAAATAATGATGTTCGATACAAACTTTATTTTAAGTTAAAGTGCAATTAATAATCCCTTTGTTTTAATTTTTGGATTTTCACTCTCTTTAGTATTTTTCAATAGTAAATGCCTAACAGTTTTGTTTATATTTTCCTTAGTTCAAATGTGATCCAACAATAATGGGAGATAGCGATGAAGCAATGCAAGTGGACATGCAGACAAAAAATTATACTCGTATGATATGACGAGTGCAAAGGTATAGGACTTACAACGCCTCCCAACTCTCTCAACGTGTGATGCAAGGCAAGGAATTTATAAAACTATTCTACACGCTAATATACACATAAATAAATTTCCCTACACAGTAATATTATTGACGGGAAGAACCAAATGCTAAATACAAGAAAAGAAACATAGCTTCTGGTCTTGGAGGCTCCTCAGTGCCTACCATACTGGATTCTGTAAGCACTATATGGAGACCTCTCATGGTATGTAGTTTAAAGTAATTGTTCAACATTGAAGTTTGATCTAAGTACAGATGTAGAAATTATATGTAAATGCAAGATATTAGATGTTTGGCCTTAAATTACCAAGAAAGCAATCCTATTAAACTAAGGGTTCAGTCCACAAAACAAATAAAAATAAGGCGGAAAATTGAAAATGGGGAAAACAAAGAAACTAAAGGATATCAAATACTACGAAAAATATAGTGATCCCTAAGTGAACAATTGCTAGGAAATTAGGCTTGAGTGTCCAAGTTCTAGTACATGTATTACTATAAATTAATAAAGCAAAAATAAATGTCTCTCTCCTTCATAAAAAAAAGAAACTTTGCTAAATTCTTCTCTCTCTTTCTCTCTCTCTAACCTCTTGGTCCACAAATAGAAGTACCAAGTCTTCTCGACTCATGTATCTCAACCACTTAAGCAATCGCCATCATCTCGAAGTCCCTTGCAAGAAAAATGTTAGCACAATAAAAAATTGTATAAAATAAAGAGAAATAATAAAATAAAATGGATTCAAAAATCAACCCTACATGTTGACCCTTAGCAACAATGCCTTTTGAAAACTTGAATCTCAGAAGGGTCTAAAATTAGCCTCACGGAGTGGGAAAATATTTTTTGCTGAGGAGACTGCTCACGAGACTTGTAGTAATCCCACAATCAACCCACACAATATAAAGATGAAGTAATACAAGCAATTGTGAATCAAAATTTAAAATAATCCTATAATAATATATATATAATGGACAAGTAAGGTAGGGTGTCAAACACAAGGAGCATGGGGGTAGACAAACAATAAAAGTTTTTGGCTTTTATGAAGATTTATAATTTTTTTTGTGTTTTATTTTTGCAATTTTTATTTAATTTTTATTATGCATATGTTTTTTAAATGTTTAATTTAATTAATAAGGTAACAACAATAATATACATATATAGTGTTGATAGTAGAATAGAGAGAGATGGACAATGAGAGGAAACAAAATGTTTTTATATTTTTCAAATAAGTGAAATGAAAGAAAATAAACGACGATCAAATATTTTTGATATTTTGCAAATTTTTATATGATTGTTAAGACTACTTTTATATTTCATGGATTTCTTTTTATTTTTGGAATAGAGATTTAAAATCAAACAAGAAGGAAGACAAATTTTTCTTGTTTCAGAAATATATTTTAAAACATCTCAAATAAAATATATGTAATGTAGTAACAAAAAAGTACTTAAATTTTTTATAAATTTTGTGCTGAAAGAAATGCTAAGAAATAAATAAAAGAGATAAAAATGTGATAATATTACACACAAGGCCCTAGATGCAATTTCCGAACAAACTACGACAATAAATGCAATTTATGCAATTAAATATTCATTCAAAATTGCCTGGAAGGGGCACAACTCCAATATATTAATAAAGAGCACGTCCCTACATGCATTTTCACATAAAAATTAACCCTAGAAATTAAAAATAAAGTATTAAATAGAAATACACCAACCAAGAGGGGCTAGGTTGCATATTCCCCTGCCTCATGTACAGAACCACGAGCTGAGTCAACAGAGGACTTGGATCTAAATTTGCTAAAGTTCGATGTCTGAAGTGCAAATATTGAAGATATTTTCAAATACAAATGAAAGCTTAAATTTTTAAATACTAATATATATAGGGGAAAAATACGAAATTACCCCCTTAAAGTATGCGATCCTACGAGTGATATCATCACTTATACATATGGACAGCTGGGGTGTGCGGATGACCATTCATGATCGTGCGACTGAGATTAGATCACTCCTCTAATCTAATGAGGGAGGAGAGGGAGTAATCCAAAGGATTTGATCATAATTGGTGCATAGGCAAAATCGGACGACAATAAGATGCCCTAGCGGAGTAGGGAAAAATGCCTTCATGGGGGTGCTTCAATGGTCTCCTCCGTGCGACAGCCACCAGTTGGCCTCTCAACTAGTGCAAAATAGGGCTGACGCTCCTCTATAGTTCATAGTCTCTTCATACTTGACCGTGACCCAACGATAGGGTCCTGGACACGCGTGAATCTTGAATGACATGAGAAGTCAAGTCCTACTCAAAATGACCTCCAAATGAGGCCACTAGCTCCAAGGACTAGTATGGTTGACACGAGTAGAAAATACGAAAGGTCCTAGAGCTCTAATCAGATGAAATGGGTGGAGTACAGTGTCAGGCAGACATCTCCAGCGAGGTGGAGGAGTGGAGATCAGATAGCTCGATCTAAGCAAGATCAAGAGAAATGGGACGGCTCAAGGCTTATCAGAAGAGAGGAGAAATGATATGATGGTGAAAGATGGAGTAGAGAATAGTCAAAGAACGATGGACAAGGTTGCCAGAGTTCAGCTCCGACGAACTACAGGTCCTATGAATCTATGCTACTGCAGTCAACTAAAGATTAAATGCAATACAAAAAGAAAGATCTGAATCAAAATGCTACCTAAAAGTTAAAGAAAAGGGTTCGAAGCTTCCTCGAGGCAGGGGAACCAAACCTTGTGACGATGGAGCTCGCCAATGGTGGATCAATTTCGAATCAATGCCAACCATGTACTCAGAAACTGGAGAAGACCATGTTGTCACTAAGCTCTTCGATCAGGCCTAAGGTTAGGGTGTGGAAGGAAGAAGAGGGATCAAATAAAAATGAGAGGTGGAAGAGATATTATATACAGGGTCTTCCTCATGGGGAGAATGCGCTCGATCTAGAGACACCTCGACCAAGAAATGATGCTGAAGTGAAAGCCCGAGGGTCGAGAATCAAAAGTCAAGAAAACTTCAATCGAAATGGTTGGAAGGAATGATATCCAAAAATGGAAGAAATTATGGCAAAAGTTGTCACTGAATGAACTACGACCCAAGGTCGACAAGTTGACCCGAGGTCAACCAAGGTGGCCCCTGATTGGGCCATATAGGATGCTACACGATAAAATAGCAATAAAGCAGAAAAACAATTCGAAATAATATAATAAATGAAAGAATTGATTAGAACACAAACATAAAATTGTTTATTATCTAATGTAGTATTTTATTATGATTTTTATTTTTTTGACAACTTAATTTGTTAAAGGCTACGTTTTACAGGTATAAATATATGTATTTTACCAATATAAGATGTACTTTGTTTTTATTTTGAATTTTTTCATATAATTTTTTATATATATAAAATATTTCAATACACCCAGGTATACTTTTATTGTATTTTATGAAGCCATTTATACACTTAAATAGATATATGTAATTATTATATAGTATATATATAAAGGTAATTCGTCTATGTATTTCATACACTTATTTATTTTAGTATATTTGTAATGGTTTTATTTATTCTAATTATTTACACATGCTATAAATAATATTTAAAAAATTATAAAAATATGAAATTAAAAAAATAACGAATAAAAAATGAATATTTTATTCATGTATAATGTACAATAATGGTCCAAAACCAAAACTTCACATTATAAATGTAAATTTAATGAAATCGGGGTCGTTAGAAAGATAATAAAAAGTAACACATAATCAATGTGATTTTGATGAATTTAAAGTTCATATAGAGAAGATACGTGTTTGGGAAGTTTTGGTTTTGGATTTTTATTATGAGTGTAGAATGCACAATATGCATTAATTTTCTATGAAACAAATTATATATTTTTCTGTGCATTTTTATCTACAACTTTTATGTACAAAGTTTATTAACTTTTGTTATAAATAAAAAGAATAAAATAGGTCAAAAAGTTAATTATTTGGTGAAATAAATTGGGACTTTTATTGTACATTTGGCCCGTATCTCCCCCTACTTTATTCCTTGTTGACCCTATCACATGACGCATAGGTCTCAGGTTTAGGTTCATCTAATACCTTTGGTATTCATTTCTTTTTCTCTCTTTATTTTTTTATTTTAGCTTTAAATATAATATTTAACACATTATTTTCATAATAAATAATAGATATTATTTCATATGAAATAATGTTATCTGCATTCATTTGGCTATGATTTAAAAGCCAAAATGATTGAGTAAAGCTGATAAAATGGACATTCATCAGTGATTGATCTAGTAAAGTGCCTTATCCCGAAGGCTGAAGGGAAAAGCCATCATCTTAACTATGCTTAACGGGATGTTAGTGTAGTGTGTGGTACCACTGAGGCGAGCAAACTGCTACAGATGTATATATGGTTCTTCTTTTGGGTTCCCATGGAACGTGGAAAGAAGAGGAAAGAGTTGAGTCTTAAGCTCAAAATGTGCACTTGGTCTGGCCTACGCTAGGGTTATAGGTCTCTTTAAGAGTAGGCTTAGGAGCCTCTCCTCTTACCTTATCTTATCTGTCATTTGGTCCATCTCTTAGTTCATCTCCTCCTCCTCCTTAGTTCTCTCTTCTTCTCCTCAAATCATTAAGCAGGTTCTGAAATGCAACCTCAATCAAGACTTGGTCTGTTAGATGCTATTGTATGCCTTTAATTGATGCGAGCAACTGGCTATTTATGGCATTCTCTTCCTACTATTGGCCATGATTTGGTTGTGGTGGATGGTGAGCTCCCTTCCCTCATCCTGAAGTAGCCATCTCTTATTCAGAATTTGATAGTATCTCAAGTTCCAGATTGAATTCTTGGTCTGCAAAGGGAATAATACCCTGATCAGTATGTATAGAAGCACAAGAAGTAGAGAAGTGTTTAGTGTTAAGGTCAACACATAACTTTATTAAGGATGAACAAGTGTAAGGAGTGATGTCTATCTCCATCCAAAAGGGACAAAGATAGGGACAAGAGTAATCCCAAATTATTGAAGAAGAAAAATGAGGGGAGTCTGCAGTGTAGTTTGCAAAGTTCGAATTAGGTCGACAGAAATCACCCCAATTTATTGGAGATGTCGGCTGCATGAATTCAATGTGGGCATCGGCAGGGATAGGATCAATCCCTACATGAGATGGCATCTTGATAAGAAAAAGGAAGATCGAGGAAGGAAAAAAGATGCGATGATGAACAAATAATAAAAAGAATGTAAAATATTAGAAGGCTCAAACATAGTAAGGGTCAAAAAGGGTAAAACAGATGAAATGAAAAAAATGTCACAAGTGTGCGATACTGATCTTTGAACTTAATCTATATCTAAACAAACACCAGGAAATTGTGGGTTCACTGACTTTACACAAGTGAAGCCATAAAGGATCGACTATTTTTATCTTTTCAATTTTATTATTGTTATTAATGCAATCTTTTAGCAAGTCCTTAAAGGAAAAACCTGTAGGAGAGTAAGTATTGCCATAAAATTATCCCATACTTTCCCCTTCCTTTGTAACAGTAGTCTGAACTTTTTTAGGTCCCCACTATCATGCTTGGGGTGATACTCTGCCAAAGAATAAGAGAAGAAGCGGATAAACGAAACCAATAATTACCTCAAAATTGAGGAACTTTAACACAAGACGATGAGATAGTCAGCATGTGAGTGGATGGCCTAAGCTCAACAATTCAGACCAGGTTGAATGTTCTACACAACGCAAGAACATCATCATCGATAATGCCCCACTCTCCTATGTATGTTAAAAATTTCAATACTTCATCAGTCCCAGGTTATAATCGAGATAGCTACGGATCAGGATTTTAGCTCCTGTCCTTGAGGGTCGCACCTCACTCTTTCTAGAATATACCAGAAAATAATGAGGGGTTTATGAACCCAAAACAATGACGTAAGTTAAGGATTTTAATTAAGATCAAAGTGTTATTAGTTGTCCCCTTATTTTAGTTTTTGGATTTTTTTTCATTTTTTGAGTATTTTTCAATAATAAGCATGTAACATTTTTTTGTATTTTCTTAAAAAACCCAAATGAGAAAAAATAAAGGGTGATAGCAGAAAATACATGCAAGTGTATACTAGATGAAAATCTCACCTTGTATCAAATGATGCATGCTCAGTAGAGGACTTACAACACTTCCCAACTTTCTCCATGTGGGATGTAAGGCATAATTAAAAATTTTACACTACATGCATGATATGTAAAATGGCTGAAATCATCCTAAATAGGATTTTCTATTAATTATGAAGAACTAAGTGATGAACACTTAGAAGAGAAATCTAGAGGTTTGGTCTTGAATGTTCATTGGTGTCTACAACGGTAGATCCTGCTATCATTGTATATAACCTCTCACAATACTCGGTTTCAAGTCTAAGTAGTCAAAAATTTCAATTTGACTAATTCCAAGCATAGAAAACTATAGGCACGTGCTTTTATATAGGCTCGGGAACTAGTTAACGTGTCAAGTAATCCTAAGTCTATGGGCTCAATCAACAAAGACAGAACCAAAGAAAATAAAGGCAGAAAGCTGTAAATGCATAAAATAAATAAAATAAGAGGGAAAATAGGGAGAATAACATGAAGAAGGTGAAGAAATTACAACTAAAACTGATAGGTCCCTAGGTGAATAATCACCAAGGCAATGGTCCTCGTAGAGTGTAATGTCCGAAATATCTAATGTAGATGAATTATTACAATTTAAAATTGCAAAATAAAATGAAACTCTCTAACAACAATAAAGGAAAATTTCTACACTAATATTAGCTCCTCTTTCTCTTTGTCTCTCATTCTTGCTCTCTCTAATTGTCTCAAAAGAAGAGAAGATAATCTCTACGCAGCTCGGTTGCACCAACTTCCTAAGAAGCCATCTTCGCTGAGTTATCCCTCACAAGAACTTATGCAAAGAAGATGTTCAAACACATATAAACAATTATTAAAGAGAAAAAAAATACGTAAAATATACATATAACTATCTACATGCTATGCTACACTAGGCATTGCTCCCTGGTAACGATGCCATTTATCGACATGCTCTTGACTGGTTTGGTAATCACATAATTAGAAATCACTGAGATGACCCAACACAAGAGACGAATAAAACAATAATCAACCTGCATATTATAAACGAGGTAATTATGTGAAGTGAGGCAAAATTTGTTATAACCTAGATAAAATGTGTATAGTGTACAAGTAGTCTGGGTGTCGAATACATGGAACAAACGGGTGCAGCAGCTACTAATTATGGCGAATTACTAGATATATGTAGATATAACTTCTATTTACTATATTTTTGTGGGTTTTAGATTTATTTATTTTTTATGGAATTTTAATTTTATATGCTTTTAAAATACTATTCTTTTCTTTTTCTAGTAATTTTTATTATATTTTCTTTTTAATAAATAATAAGTATATATATACTACTATGTATAATATCAATACTATATAAGTTATATATAATAATAAATATAGAAAATCTGAGTAAATATGAATAAAACCATTCCTTTTTATTTTATTAATGGAATAAAAATATATATTCGGCATTCATAATAATACTATTAATATAATAAATATATAAGTATATATATGCATAGTCAATATTAGGTTTTACATTGATAAATATATTTATAATTACTCAAAACAAGTAAATGAAAATGTTTTTATCTTTTTTATACTTTTATCTGTTTTTATGAATTATTTGATGATTTTTACTAAGTTGGTATTTTAAAGTCCAAAATACTCCAATTAATGTAATTAATAACAAATTGTTTTGAGATTGAAAATAGATAATAAGTTTAAAATTACTCAATACTATTTTTGTTATATACTATATAATATAATGAAAATTATATCATCGAAAACTATGATTTTGATGTTTTTAGAATTTTTGCTAATTTTCATAAGGGGTAGGAGGATTTTTCATTTTTTAGTGTTTTTCTTTTATATTTTTTGTGATTTTTAGTCTAGAGTTATATTATATAGTAATATTTATTATATTTTCTTGGAATATTTTCATTTTTTTCTAATTTTTGTATTTTTATATTTAAATAGGGATTAAATAGCTTTGAAATAATTCTTGCTAAATATGAAATGCAATGAACTGACAAGTAAAAACCAAGACATGAATGTTCATCATTTAAAGCATATCTTATCATTTTCAATGAATTTACAAGCACATGGGTTATTTAAATGAAGACATAAATGCAAAAAAATAAATACAAGACCTAGCAGAGATATATTTGCAATAAAAAAGAGCCAAGGGGTTACGTGCAATTACACCAAAGGTTTAACAATATTTATAATTTTGTAGAACTAGATGCAAATAACAAAATCTAGTAGGGTACCCCTGTAAATAAACAAACTCACATTGGGATCCACATGATTTGAGCTTACACGGACTGGTATGTAATTTTTAGAAATTTTGTGTGGTCCTTGCAAATATTATAACATGTTCTATATGTGCAAGACAGATATTTGGACTAACAAAAACCATAAAAAGTTAAGGGGCATCTGGCAAAAATTAACCAAAGGATGACACTATCGAAGGGTACACGTTTCACCATGTGGACCACTTAAGTCAAATTGGGTGACATGGGGGAGGCTTCATTTCACTTTTACTGGATTGCCCATAATAGATATGGATCGTGTTCTTGATCCAATATTTTTGTAAGGTTCTCGAAGAATGGGGAAGAGCTTGTTCTTCCCTAACCTTTGATTCCCTAGATCTTCGTACTCCGATTGCTTCTCCCTTCCCCGATTTTGGCTCTGGATTCCAAGAGTGCTCACACATTTGCAAGTATGCTAAAATTGGTTTAGGGTCTATTAGATGGACCGGAAGCTCTCTAGACTTAGAGTCATGTTCTGAATCTCAATATGAGACTTCTGGTGCAACTAGAGATGCATTCTTGGTCAAAAAGGATCCATGATGCGAGGTAAAGGTTCTCACCTAGAAATAGAAGACGGTCGCATAATGGAATGGATGAAAAGAGGAGCTCTAGCATTGTGTGATGGAGAATGTAATTCCCCAGATCCAAGCAAAATCAGGTTTAAATTTGCAAGGTAAAGATGAAGAAGATGATAAGGATCAAAATGGGGGTGAAATCAGGGCAAAATAAAATCAAAAATAGGTTTTCTTTGCCATGTGAGCATGAGGTGAACCATTTCTATAATAACTTTTATTGTATTGTTTAATATATAAATAAAACTTACACATTTATTTCCCACTATGTTTGATATTAAGTTCATGTATGCACTATTAGGTCTCTTAGTACAATCAGGGTTATGTACAATGGCTATCTTAATGATGATCCAACTATTTCAATTGTTGAATCATAAAGGTCGGTTCTTGCATGAATATCTATGGATTTAGATCGAGGACTCATCAAGCACTGTGAATTGATTTTTATTAGATGATCTCTACCCAAAGAAGGAGACTGCAATCCTTCTCTATATGATGATATATGACTAACCTCTTGATGCATGTCTTATGCATATGAATAGAGATTCGAATGAGTCTGATAAGTTAGGTCGAAGAGTTGACTTAACAAGATCGAGATAACCAAGTCCTATGTCGCATGTTGTCATGATATAGGAATGCAACCTCTGACCAAAGATAGATGTATTGATATGTGTCTACACATGTACATTTGACAGACCGATAGGTTAATGGTCTAATCAAGGTCTATACACCGATGAACTGTGTGCATACATGGGCCTACGAGTAATACAATATCTCAAAAAGATCATACACGTTTACTTGTGAACTGGAAGACATCAACTCACTCACAAGGTATTGGGACCAATTAATTTCCATACATGGTCGTCATGCTTTGGAAGATAGATATGAATTTGTAGGTATGATATATTCTTTTAAAAAGCATATGGTCGATACCAACTTCTAATGAGCTAATGAGAAACTTAGTGATAAAACCTTGAAGATGATAGTGTAGAATTGATCAAAATTTTAGGGATTATTCTTGGTCTTCCAATATGCAAGATGTATAGGTATGGGAATACATGAAGGTGATCTGATTATAAATGATTATATAACCATGACTCGTCCATTCCGAGGGAGTCATGAAATATGTTTGAATTTTATTGACTCCTCTCGGTAGAGAGGTAATCTAAAATTGGTCCAAATCATGGACAGTAATCTGAATGTGATTCAGATGCAATGAGAAGATAAGATTTACGGTGTTGATTTAACCAAACATCTATGGGAGGTCCCCAAGATCTGGATTTGAGATGTGATCTCAGTATCCAAGACACTATATGTGGAACGTACACTTACCCTGTCCTAAGTATAGGTAGAGAAAGCACATAATTCGTGAAAGAGTTCATGAGTAATTCCATTTATAAAATAGGTATACAAACACGGAGAAATGGATAATTAAATTATAGTCAATTATAACAAATAATGTGAACTTGATTCATGTTATTTGATGCATGATAATGATCATCTAAGATAACTAAATATGATTTAATTAACATGGGAATTAATAATGTGAATAGTACTATACATATTAATCATATATATTATAAATGTGATTTATAATATATTAAAAAGAGAACTTTGTAAATAACATTTACAATTTAAATGTTGATGTGAATTGGATTCACATTTGACAATTAATTGAAAATGTAATTTACATTTTAATTTAGGTTGCCAATATGATTCACAAATTTATAATGGAATGATTGTAATTATCGCAAAATAATTTTGAATTATTTTTGTGAATAAGTTTTCAACAAAAGTTGTTGCAAATAATGAAGGAGTATGTGATATACCATTTGTCACATAATTGGAAAATGAAAGAACCTTCCTTGTGAGGAGGGTGGATGGCTACCCTTGAGTCCTAATTCAAGTATGATCGTCCACTCCTCATTATAAAGGAGCTCTGCCTCTTTCCTATTCCTTACTTACTTATTTATTTGATTGAATTAATTTATATCGATAATTATTTAATATATTTAATATAAATAATTCTTGTGTTTTTACAAAAAAATCATGACCATTAAAAGAAATACAAATCGATCTCCACCATTGGATTTGTGTCGTCCATAGATTAAGATCCATGGACTCCCAGACTTATATTATAAAAGAAGAGGAAAACCTAACTCTTCTTTTTGCAACAATTGCATGTGCTCTCTCCCTCTCCTAGTCTCATACATGTTCCCCTTCTCTCCTTCAAGAGTGGCCGGCACTTCTTAGCCAAGAGAAGATCACCATTGTCGCTATGCCATCGTGTCGCCGCTTTGATCGCTCATGGATCTTATTCTTACTCGATGCTTCTAGTATGTGAAGAATAACTTGGATTTTATGTCACAAAAATAGGAGATCCATTGCTTGGATCAACAACTTGGATTGTGAAAGATGCATTTCATCAACACGCTCGCTGGAGTCTCATCCGTCAGATCGGATTTGAGACATGTGTTCTCTTCTTTTACAGACTATGATCGCAACCACGCTTCAAGACGTATTACTATATGTACTTTGTTGTTTCGATGAAATGATTAAAGAAGTGTTCTAAGATCATGTGGTTTTATTGCTTTAAATTTTAAATTACGTTGCACCGAGCAACTAATGTGACTAGTTTCTTTTGATTGCATATGATGTGATCTTTCAAGCTTTTGTGATACTCTTAAGGATCGTTCCATATCCTTCAAATGGTATCTGTTCCAGGTTGAGGTCTTGGATATGATTTGAATCATTAGGTGAACAAGGTTCATGTTTTAGATGCATGGGAATAATTGTTTTTGCATTTTGATGCAAGATTCGCATTGATTTTTCGATAAATTAAAAGACAACTATTTATGCTATTTTTGAACGTGTTTTTTGTTATTAAAATGTATTTTGAATTTTTAAATATGTCCCAAAAATATAAGTCTGATATTGGTAACAAAAGTGCATGAAAATGAGTTGAAGAGTTCCTGCCATGACATTAATTTGCATGTATTTATGGATCTGTAAAAAATATTTTTCTTACTATTTTCCTATCATAAAATATGAAATAAAAATTTTATTTAAGTATAGAATAAAACCATAAAATTTCTCGAATTTATTTTTCATGATTCCGACTCTGTTTGCCCAAGATATTCCATATTTAGTGAAGACAAGTCAAAATATGGTTCAATCATCAAAATCTGTTCACTTCATGTGT
Organism: Ottelia alismoides; assembly: GCA_037367405.1. NCBI lineage: Eukaryota > Viridiplantae > Streptophyta > Magnoliopsida > Alismatales > Hydrocharitaceae > Ottelia > Ottelia alismoides. The sequence continues at coordinate 1,399,412 of JAZKJV010004119.1, read as the reverse complement.
TTATTATTCAATGGAAATCATGGAAATTATGAACTTTCCTTGACTAATTATTATTCCTAATAATTATGAAAATAATTGATTATTTGTCATTGGCCAATGAATGAATGTTTCGTAAAAACCATAGTTTATCCTACAATAGTTGTAGGAAAATCATTACATGCAAAACATTGTTACTTGAATGGGATTGGGGATTTGTTCAACAAATCTCTTATAATATTGATCAAAATATTTTTTTTAAATATTGTAAGTATAACTTCCGTTGAATGGACGAATATCATCTCAAATACAAATTGACCAGATCACATTATCCTGACTTGAGACGGATATGGTGTCTAGTCGTGGATCGTTAGGGTAGCAAGTCACTCTTTGAACGATCTGTCCAACTGACGTATCCGTAAATCGCCCTCTTTATTTTATAAAAATGTGTGCCCTTGTGCTACAGTCGGTCAATCAGGATCGATAAAAAATTTAACAGCACGAATCGAATCAATGAATTAATGAATGCGCGGTTTGATGTTTTTTAACTTAGGCAAGCCTCAGGGTCAACTCAAGGAGGCAAAGGAACAACTTTGGATCAGGTTAGAGGAATTAGTTCACGATTTTCCAAGTGGATTTTTTGTATTTTTTTATGCAATAAAAATGCAAGGGCACAAATGCCATTGAACCATGTTATTATGAGAATAAGCAACTTATCCAATTTCAATTTTAATGTGAAATTAATCCAAATGAGCCAAGTCATATTTTTCCTGTAAACCAAATCCAACGATGCATGCAAAATGTATTTTTTTTTCGAATTTTTGGATTTATAAAGCAATAATGAAATATGTAATTTGGGGGGGGGGAGTATGCAATATTTCATGCAAATAGAATGCAAAAATTATGAAAATTATACAGGAAGTGAAGTATGATGAAATGAAGATACATTAATTTTATAGGATTTTTTGGCACTATATGAATTAATTACAATTTAAATATGAATACAGGGTTATTGTCACAAATTTAATTTTAATAAATACGAAATTAAATTATTTTCAAAGACAAAAATTATCAAAGATATTTCAATGTGAGATGAATTCAGAAAAATTATTAAACTTCATAAACAATTATTTTTTCACTTATTAAAAACCAATTACGTTAAATACCAATTAATTTATTTAGACCTCGTTGTGCAAGAAAATGTGATGATTTTTGGTCAAGAAGAAGAACTACTCAAACTCTACCTACTTTGTATTTTTGGTAATTTTTGGAGCAATAATTTCATTAAAATCAATATCAGATAAGTAACGAATAAAATATTCAATATTTCACAAAATTAATTATATTAAATAAATCAAATCTCACAAAAATATAACTATTTCTCACAATGATAAAACATGAGTTCTACAATAAGAGATTTTAGACTGAGAAAATGATGTTTAATGTTTGTTTTAATAAATATGCAAACATAGGGGTACGAATGCAATACAAAAATAAATTTGATTAAAAATAAATATGCTAACAAGACTAAATTGCAATTACCTATAACCAAGAGGACATGGATGCAAATGATCCAGGAAAATACGTGTTCCTCACGTGCTTCCTCCAGGCCGGGAGAGGTGCACAAATTGCTGAAATTACGAGGGCATGTTGCAATTTTTTCGTTTGCACATGCCGCTTACGTGGGTTGGTGTTCTTCTGGAAATTTGTTGCTCCCATAAGGGCTCCTTGTCGATTTCACCCAACGGTCACGTACCCAGCACGTGACCCATGGTTTTAGGGGCTCCATCTATACGCAAAGGCCAAGGGTGGCAATTGACAGAGACCTCGGCCCACACACGATCAATGAGCGGGTGGTTGGATCACTGGGGCCGCATCTATGTGCGGGCAACTTGTCGAGGAGGAGAGGGCACAGGTGGAGTTTGGTCACGGGAAGGGTTCCGCACGCAGGCGCCTGCTGGAGGAGGCGTGCGACCCTTGCTAGTGGAAGAGGTGTTGGGTTGTTGCGGTCGCGAATGTGTCACTTTCGTGGAGGAGGACTTGTTGATGGGTCGTTGATGAGCGGCCGATGCTACGGTTGCTAGAAGCAGCAACATGGCTTTCGAATTTGTTGCTTTGAATGGTCGTGGAGGTTGTGCGTGCTTGGAAATACGACGTTTGGTTGGGGGTGGCGACGTGGCCTGAAGAGGTGGCTGGAGAGTGCAAAGCTGCATGAGGAGAGGATGTGTGCGACGTGACGCTAGGCTGGCCGGCCGTAAAGCGGGGGGGGGGGGGGGGGCGTGGCGGGTGAAAATCGAGGCCACATGGAACACGGTAAATTCCGAACTCCCTTTATTTGTTTAGGGACAGTGAATTTTTGATGAAACGATTGATGAAAGTTCACCAAACAATTCTATGAAAATCACCATTGTGATCGTAATATGTGATTTATCCGTTGAATTGGAATTTGTTTGGTGATTTTGTGGACAGAAGGCGGTGAATCAAAGAGAGAAGGAGTGAAGGCAGAAAAACAGAGGAGGTCGATATAGAAGAGAGAAGAAGCAGAAAGACAGAGAAAGAAGAAGATCAAGGAGAAAGAGGAAACTTTACCTGGGAAAGATGGATGGATGTCTGGGAAGGTGGTGCAAGGAGGAGCACCTATGGTCGTTGCTCAATGCTGCAACAGAGACATAGCTCAATGAGCTCGAGGAACTCACGACGAGGGAGGATTTACCCTACGCTAGATCTCGCCTAGAATGGTCTAATCTTCACTCAACCAAGGATCCATTCTCATTGTCACCCATATCAGCTAGGATCTCGAGACACTCTCTCTCAATGGAGGATGATCAACATGTGGGGCAATGTAGCCCATTTTATGGGCAGTTGAAGGATTGAGAGAGTAGCAGTCGTGGTGCGATGTAGTTGGAGAGGGAGACATGAGAATGCGCGTGGGCTGGCTGGCGGTTGCGCGGGGTGGAAGAGGATGAGTGTGTCGTAAGGCACGGGGGGTGGAATCAGTTGTCGTGCAATGCGGGGCCCTTTGAATCGTGAGGGGAATGGGGGAAGGAGGAGATGGTGCTCCGCCTCGAAGAGAGGAGGTGCGAGTCTTGTAGGAGAATAAGCACATAAGGGAAGAAGATCACGTGGTAGGGAAGAAAAATAAATTAAATTAAAAATAAAATAATTAACTAAAATTACGAAATTATTTAAATAAATACTATAAATAAATAAAAAATAATTAAAATGGGGGTGACAGGTAGCGGCTCCATGAGCAGCCACGTGTCCCTCCCAGAAAATTCAAAAATTAAATGTAAAAAAATAAAAAATAATAACAAATTGGGTTAAATTAAAAATTAGTCACGACAAAAGTTGATCATCTCAACGAGATCTAAAACTTTTGTGAAGGGTTGAAAATGAAATGAAATCATCTGTACAAAGTTTATTTTTGGGTACTATATTACAAGTATAAAATACCACATTTTTGTCTTTTGTTTTTTTGTCATTTTTAATTCAAGAAAAAACAAAATAAAGTTAGAAAAAATATGAAAGGAATTTTTACAACTTAATATATTTTTTTATTTTTAATAATTAATAAAATAAAAAGATAAATTGAGAGGCATTTTACTCAATATATACAATATACAATGGGGGCGCAAAACCAAAGTTTAACATACGACCTCCAATTTTCATAAAATTAGTCTTGTTTTGAAATTCTTGAATGTATATTATTTTAAAAGTGAGTGACCTAAATCGGACACTGTATGAGAGATATGTGTATTTTAAAGTTCATAGTTTCATACCTGGATTTGGGTTTTATTTCATGATTTTACAAGTTGGTATTTTTTTAATATTTTTCCTTTATTAGTGTTAGTAATATATACAATATAGAGTTAATTTTATTGGATTTTGACTTAGTATAAAATATGTACACATAGATGATTTTGGCTTATATAAAGGTGAATACTTACAAGTGAATTTGGCTCCTTATTTAATGCACATATGAATGCTAAAATGCACAGATTTTTTACTCATGCATGAATGTTAATTATGCAATATAAGTGGAAATATGCAACTAATTACTCGGAATAAAACTCTATTTTAAAATTTTAAGGTGATGAAACATAGATTCCTTAACCCCTATACTTAAACCGTGCTCGTCCCAGAGCAACTAAAATGAAATAAAAAAGTGACATGATTTTGGTTTCATACCAAGATCTGTTGGACATGTGAGCCCACGGCGAGCCATTATACAATAAATGTTATTGTGAATATTATTCCCTGATCTGAAATGAAGAATAAATTATTTGCATAATTGGTCCCTTAGTACAATTAGGGTTATGTACCATGGCCATTTTGATCATCATACAGCTGTTGATTAAACTATTGAATCATAGAGGCTGGTGCTTGGATGAATATCTAAAGAGTTAGATTGAGGACTCATCAAGCAACGTCAAATGATTGTTAAGAGATGATCTCCAGCCTGAGTAGGAGATGGCAATCCTTTCTAAATTAGGCTGATATCTGACCGACCTCTTGATGCAGGTCCTCTGCATAGGAATAGAGATTCGGAGGTGTTAAATTAGTTAGGTTAAAGAGTTGACTTAACAAGATCGAGATAACCAAAGTCCTAGATCGTATGCTGTCACGATACAGGCACACATCCTCTGACCGGAGACAGATGTGTTACTATATGTCTAAGAATGTACATTTGGCAGACTAATAGGTTGATGACCTAACCAAGGTCTATACACCGGCACGCTGGTGTGCATATAAGGGCATATGAGTAATACGATCTCCCAAAGGGATCATACAGGTTCATTTATTGAATCGGAAGGAATGAGCTCACTCATGAGATATTGGGAGGAATCAAATTTTGTGCGTACGATCATCTCGCTTTGAAAGCTTGACTGAATTCAAAGGTTTGATATATATCAAGACCTAGGTATGATATACGCTTCTGGAAAGTGTATGATAGATACCGACTCCCAATGATCAAATGAGAAACTTACTGATAGAACCCTAAAGTAGACAGTGTAGAGTTGATCTAATACTTCGGGTTTGTTCTAAGTCTTCCAGTATGCATGATGTACAGGTATTGGGAATACCTAAGGGTGATGTAATCATAAATGATTGTATAACCATGATGCTTCCATTCCTAGGGAGTGATGAAACGGGTCTGAATTTAGTGACTCTTCTCAGTAGAGAAGTAATCTGATCTTGGTCCAAATGTTGGATATTAATCTGAATGTGATTCAGATGCAGTGAGAAGAATAGATTTGTGGTATTGATTTAATCAAGCATCTATGGGAGGCCCGCGATCTGGATTTGAGATACGATCTCAATATCCAAGTTACTATACGTGGAACAATACAATCGCTCTGTCCTTATCTCCAAGTATTCGCGGAGAAAGGGCATTATCCTTGAAAAGGTTCATGTATAATTCTATTGTTGATATATGTATCCGAGCATTGAGAAATGGATAATTAAATGTGATTTAATTATCATGAATAATATGAATTTGTTTCATATTATAAGGAGATTTATCTAAGATAATTAAATGTGATTTGAGATGTAAATAATGTGAATGTAATTCATATTATTTGGGCACATGAGAATAGAGATCCAAGATGATTAAATGTGATTTAATTATAATGGTTATGAATAATGTGGATAGCAATATCCATGTTAGTCCTATATATTATAAATGTGATTTATAATATATAAGAGAGAGCTATTTGTAATTTACGTTTGTTAATTAAATGTTAATGTGAATTGGATTCACATTGGACATTGAATTGAAAATGTAATTTACATTTTATTTTGGGATGTGAATATGATTCACAAATTCTTCAATGGAAAGATTGCAATGTCTACAAAATAATTGTGAATTATAGAATAATTTGCAACAAATGTTGTTGCATAATCTTGGAGATTACAATATAGAGATGAGAGCCACCTTCCATATATATGGAGTGGATGACCACCACTCTTATTAGGAATGTGTGGCCATCCCCTCCTTCCAACATGGAAGGAGGCACTCTCTCTCCTATAATCTCCAAGAGATTTTAATTTTATTTGGTGATTGAATTATATTGATTTATAAATATATATTTAATCTAAATTATATTAATTGTTGTTGGTTTTTACCAACACAAATCATAGCCATTAAAAGAAACACAATCAATGACAACCATTAGATTTGTGTTGTCCCATGGATTGAGATCCATGGATCCCAAAATGTTATAAAATGAGAGGCTCCCCTTTGCTCTTCTTTTCACAACAATTGAGACAAAAACTCTCTCTCTTTCTCTCTCTCTCTCTCTCTCTCTCTCTCTCTCTCTCTCTCTTTCTCTCTACACGTCAACCCTCTCTTTCTCATGGCCGTCCACCATGGATGCCCTAGAGAGACTCTCCATCGCCACAGTATCGTCGTGATCCTGCCCGATCGTTTGCTCGTGTATCTCCGTCTCCTTCGGTGCGCCTCGCTCGTGAAGAAGACGATAGATCTCGTGTGTAGAGATCAGGAGATCCACTGCTTGGATCATCAACATGGATTGCGAGAAGCACGCGGTTCATCCCCGCGCTCGCAATCGTCTACTCCTTCGGATTGGACTTGAGACAAGAGGTCTCTTTGTTTAGAAACTCGATCCAATCACGCTTCAAGAGGTAATCCTATTACTTGTTTGTGGTTTAGACGAAACGATCCGAGAAGTGTTCTTGGATCATGTGGTTTCGTCACATAAAAAATTTTAATTTCCGCAGCATAGAACAACTAGTCGGATTAGTCGTTCTTCGTCGTATTCGATGCTCACGCTTCCGTGATGCGCTTGACGATCTAACCATATCCTTCAAGTGGTATCAAAGCCTTAGGTTGAAGGTTTTGGATACGATCCGCAAACCTAGGACGACTTGGGTTCGTTAAGGTCGTGAAAGTTTTTTGTCGCATTTGATTTTCATTGATCTGTTTAGTAAATAAATTCGGCCATGTTTAAAATGTTGAAACATGAATTAATCAGTTGTATTTTGTTCCCCATTAAATAAGGAAACCATTATATGAGTTTACATATTTTGGATTCCGTTTGCTCGAGATATGGTTGTTTTAATGAACATGTATTCACTGTTGCGAGAACTGCAAATTTTGACATGATTAATGAGTTAATTACTGTTTTAATCCACCTCGAAATGAGTAAAATATCACTTGGATTCTGTTCTAAATCAAGTTATCAATCTTGAAAATTGAATTTGTCTAATCTGGATTTAAATTGATTGAGATATGTTAATTTTAGTGAGTAGGGGTCACTGCTAAAATTACAGTCCTAATCAAGAACCATGTGTTTGTCAATTAGTGAAATTAGTTGTTAATTTCATGAAATAATTATGGAAATTATTTGTGAAATATTAGAAGATGATTATTTCCTTAATTGACTTGGCCTCAACCAATTAATTGATTATATTTGATCTAGATCATAATTGAAAACACAATCATCAAACTTGATGCTTGAATAGGATTGGGAATTTGTGTAGCAAATTTCCTTATAATAAAAAATGTTTTGATTATTACTATATGGTATAATTTCAATTGAAGAATCGATGATCATCTCAAGTACAAATTGATATATTTGGCATTATCCTTTCCTGAAGTGGATATGGTGTCTAGTCGGAGAGCATTGGGTTGCGGGTTGCAACGTATGTGGTCCGTCCCAATCTCGTCGGTACTGGCCATGACGGCGGGTAGGGACTCAATAATGACGGAGAAAATCAAGGTGTATTTTCTAATTATTAAAATTCGAATTAATACGTACTTTGAGATATTACCATGTATATATATTCAAGTAAATTAATCAAGTTTGTTGAATGAATTGGATTGATAATTAATTTAATATGATTAAATTGATTATGTCCAATTGAGACACTCTATTATGAATGGAGTTGTTATTTCCCTTGGAAGAATTAATTATATGAATATGATTCATGATAATTGATTAAAATTTGAATATGAGGTTGAGGATCACGTAAGTGACATCCATGGTCTCCTGTCAAGGCGAAGAGTTCCGCCGCCAGGGATTGCATGTGGGAGACGCCTGTCCGAAGTGACAGCTCCTGCATGTAAGCACATCTCGATCAGGCTCTTAGCTTCTTGAAAGAGTAAGGTCGTATACGTAGTGACCCCAATATCGGATCCTCGTATTATTGGGGCGATATTGGATTGCGTATAACGAGTAATATTCTTGTTGACGGTTGGTTCAATTAATGACGGGACAACATCGCCTTAGGGGTGGTGGGCCCTGGTGATGAAGACCGAATTGGGAATGCAAGTTGGACTTGCAAGAAGGAATGTGTTCCCGCTTCTTTTTATCGGAGTTGCAGATTCTCATATTGTTGGGATGTAACAAAGATAAGGAAGGAGATCCCAGATCTTGCAGAGATATGATGGTAAGTATATCTCTTACATTGAAAGTAATTAAGGGAATGGACTTTCAATGTTGACATGGCAAGACAACTTTGATATAAAAAATTCCTAAATCAAAGTAAAATATGTATGTATATATATATAAATATACACTTATGTAAATTTCTTATTTCAAATAATCCTTCATTAAACCCACTCAAAGTTATACTCAATGATGACCAGTAAAATATCATGGATTGGACTCATGATCCAGATATTGTACTTGCAGTTGGACACATAATGTATGTGGTTGCAATATGCAAGTCTCCTTATACTAACGAGGAATAACAATTAAATAGATAATAATTCTACAACCCTAGGGTTTGTATGTCTCTATAGTCTTGATCTCTCATTGGATGAACTTTGGAAGTGACATGTCGATGATGATCGTAATTGTCAAACAATCCTTATAAAATCAATGAAGATATTCTCGCATACATATGTGCTCTTGACATTTATCATGAATGAGATGGTTCTCTGCATCATGAAGAATGGTGGCTCTATAAGAGATGATGTATTCAAATTATTTGAGTACCTACCTGAAACAATGTTTTAAGAGTTTAGATGGATGTAGATACGATGAGTGTCATCATTCTACTGTCTATACTCTGGTCATTCATGGTGCTTCATATTATTCATATTATATGAATTTAATGAAGCATGTATAAATATTAAAATATTCTTACATTCAATTCTTTTGAATTTAATTTAAGAGTTACCTTAGTCTTAAGCAATGGTTGATTATAGATAAAGGGAGCACAGTGGAGCATGGGTTGAACCCAAGTAGGAAGAAAAGTCAAAGAGTTGATTGTACTTCTGTGACTTCCGTGTGACATCCAAAGAGTTGGATGAATGCCAAGACTGCAATAAGTTGATGTGTTGATAGTATGACTCGGATAGAGCATCAGAATAATCTACATAAATCATTGATATTGACTTGCTTATTGAATAAAATAAAGTCTTGTGATTGTATCTCAATCTTCTACAACACTTGCAATAGGGTGCACATGTTTTAGAAGACTAGAAAATTTGATCTTAAGGCTTACAGTCATCCACATAGATATTGATGCAATTGTTGCAACAATCACTATTGGATTGAAAGGCTTCATAATTTCAGTGGGAGAGCCCTTAGTCTTAGAGAATGTCTCTATGACCTAGATATTAGAATACACTCATTGTTTATTTCTAAATGTTGGAAATAAACATAAATTTTGTAATAAATCTATCATAAAAAGTTATGATGGAGATATTTCAGATAGTAGTATAAAATCTAGTGGACTCCACTAAATTAGAAAATTGATGAATTGTTCATTAACATTTTTAAATACTGAAATGAAACCTTAAGATCAATAGGAGGATAAAGATCATTTGACAATGATCTAGCATCAAGCCTTCGACATTTGTCTATTGATTTGATCAATAGACTAGTAAGAGATGAAACTTTAGAATGTCTAAATTTTCAAAACTTACATACTTATGAATATTGTATTCAAAGTAAAATGTCCAATACACCCTTCTTTTGGAATGGTGTAAGATGTCAAGGTATTCAATATCTAATGCATATTGATGTATGTGGATCATGTACATCAGAATAAACATTATGGACATGTGATATCTATTAATGATTATTAGTCATATAATATTTCTTCTCTTCACTTAGAAACCTTTGAAATGTTCAAAGATTTCACAAGTTTGGTTTAGAACCAAAGTTTGAAGGAAGATTAAATGAATTTGATCTAATCTAGGTAGTCAGTACCTATTAGATGAATTCATGGAATACCTTATAGAGATATGAATATTATTTTTCTATCTCAGTCTTCCTGATAAACCTAAACTCAATAGAGTTGTAGGGAGATACATTTGGATCATGTGTGACATGATTTGATCAATGATGAATTTTAGCATAATTTCCTCTTAGTTTCCAGGTATATATATATATATATATATATATGTGTGTAGTAGAGAATACAATGTATATCCTTAATAAGGTTCCATGTATGCTGGAATCTAGCATTTGAGATTGTTGCTTCATTAGGAAAATAAAGGATGGTATTGGATACCTACTTTATGACCTTGAGATTCTTAAAATATCTCATCTCTGAGAATGTGATTCTTAGAGGTTGAGACTCTTGAGAATCAAGATGAAAATGAAGTGTAGGAACTCATTTAATCTTGAGAAGATAATGAGGCTTCTGAAATTGGAAACTAAAAGGAAAATTAAAGATGAAACACTAATACCTCTTCAAATAAGTTTGAAGATGGATTCCATGTGTCAGAGAAATCTGACAATGATCGAACTTCATGTGATGAAGCTTCTGAAGATCATAGCATGGATAGATGGATGTTAGCAATAAAAGTCTAATGCAGACTTCATATACAAGTGTTGTATATGGACCCTCGAGGATCCACCTATATGGGTAAGACCTGTAAAGGTGTAAATGGATCTTCATGAGAAAGGGAACCTGATGATAAGGTACAGACCTTCAAAGCACGGTTCGTAGCCATGAGCTACACATGAAGAAAGAAGACATCACTTGCGATGAGACTTGCTTTCCATTAACCACGCCTAAAATCATCAGAATATTGATAACCTTAGCTACACAACTTTACTATTGTATCTTCAAGATGTAAGTCAAGATTACATCCCTCTATGAATACCTCTCTGGGGATATACACATGAAGTAGCCCCAGGACTTCATGGTTGAGGAAATCAAGGTGTGCAAGCTAAGGAATCCATCTATGGACTCAACTAAGCTTCTTGAAGTTGGACCATAAGATTTGATGAAATTATAAATGTTATGATTTCAGATAGAATCTTAGTGAGCCACGTGAAGCTTAGTGGGACTGCCTTTGTGTTCATCGTGCTAAATGTAGTTGATATCCTAATCATTTAAAATGATATAAGGATAACAATAAGTGTTTTAAAATCTGGTTGCTCCATGATATGATCGCAAGCATACCTCTTGGATATTAGTTCTGAAGGTGTTCAGAAGCAAAGAAAAGAGGGTATTGGGACTGTCACAATAGTAGTACACCTTGGACATATTCCATTCTTGGAAATTCCAAGAAATGCTTCCATCCCTTATGGTATTGACCTATCTAAAGAGATAACACCTCAAAGAGTTGAGGAAGTAAATGCTAGAACTACTTGCACTTGTGCATTAGTTACGAGAAGCCGAGTGTATGCTAGATGTGTACAAAAGCTAGATATCTGCCTTGTAGTGGGAGTAGTAAAGTGTTGCTAATCCTACTATGGAGAGAAAACACTTAATTGCAGTAATAACAAAATCTTCATAGATGACAAGATTTTTTTAGATAGTGATCTCAAAGTCTTATCATCAAAAACTTAAGACTTTATAGACAGAGATCTAAAAGGTCTTAACTATGGATACCTTAAGAGATAGTGATCTCCAGGAAAGAGGGTATTCTGATAAGGATTATGGAAATAATGGTTATGATAATTGTTAAGTTATAGTGTCAATGACACTGTAACTAACAAGATTGAGTATTGGTTGCGTGAGATGCAACATTCGCATTAGATGCCTGCACTGTTACTAGGGATATGGAAGTGTCGTAAAAGGACTTGGCATAGTCCCGTGGGAACAGAGTGACTAATCACCTTACCTAGCTATTTTTTTAAAATATCCTATGATTGTCACATGAGTGCAGGTTTAAATGATTAGCCCATTGGCTCTTTAGGCTAATGGGACATTGTTGGACATGCGAGCCCACGACGAGCCATTATACAATAAATGTTATTGTGAATATCATTCCCTGATCTAAAATGAAGAATGAATAATTTGCATAATAGGTCCCTTAGTACAATTAGGGTTATGTACCATGGCCATCTTGATGATCATACAGTTGTTGATTCAACTATTGAATCATAGAGGTTGGTGCTGGGCTAAATATCTAAAGAGTTTGATTGAGGACTCATCAAGCACCGTCAAATGATTGTTAAGAGATGATCTCCAGCCTGAGTAGGAGATGGCAATCCTTTCTCAATTAGGCTGATATCTTTCCGACCTCTTAATGCAGGTCCTCTACATAGGAATAGAGATTCAGAGGTATTAGATGAGTTAGGTCAAAGAGTTGACTTAACGAGATCGAGATAACCAAAGTCCTATATCGTATGCTATCATGATACAGGCACGCATCCTCTGACCGGAGACAGATGTGTTACTATATGTCTAAGTATGTACATTTGGCAGACCAATAGGTTGATGACCTAACCAAGGTCTATACACTAGCGCGCTAGTGTACATATAAGGGCATATGAGTAATACGATCTCCCAAAGGGATCATATAGGTTCATTTATTGAACTGGAAGGCATGAGCTCACTCATGAGATATTGGGAAGAATCAAATTCCTTACGCACGGTCGTCTCGCTTTGGAAGCTTGACTGAATATGTAGGTATGATATATACTTATAGGAAGTATATGATCAAGACCTAGGTATGATATACGCTTCTGGAAAGTGTATGATCGATACCGACTCCCAATGATCAAATGAGAAACTTACTGATAGAACCCTGAAATAGATAGTGTAAAGTTGATCTAATACTTCGGGTTTACTCTAAGTTTTCCAGTATGCAGGATGTACAGGTATAGGGAATACATGAGGGTGATGTGATCATAAACGATTGTATAACCATGACACTTCCATTCCTAGGGAGTGATGAAACGGGTCTGGATTTTAGGGACTCCTCTGTGTAGAGAAGTAATCTGATCTTGGTCCAAATGTTGGATATTAATCTGAATGTGATTCACATGCAATGACAAGATTAGATTTTCGGTCTTGACTTAATTAAGCATCTATGGGAGGCCCGCGATCTAGATTTGAGATACGATCTCAATATCCAAGTCACTATACATGGAGCAATACAATCGCTTCATCCTTATCTCCAAGTATTCGTGGAGAAAGCGCATTATCCTTGAAAGGGTTCATGGATAATTCTATTGTTGATATAGGTATCCGAGCATTGAGAAATGGATAATTAAATGTGATTTAATTATCATGAATAATATGAATTTGATTCATATAAGGAGATTTATCTAAGATAATTAAATGTGATTTAATTATCAAAGATGTAAATAATGTGAATGTGATTCATATTATTTGGGCACATGAGAGTAGAGATCCAAGATGATTAAATGTGATTTATTTATCATGGTCATGAATAATGTGGATAGCAATATCCATATTAGCCATATATATTATAAATATGATTTATTATATATAAGAGAGAGATATTTGTAATTTACATTTGTTAATTAAATGTTAATGTGAATTGGCACATTGGACACTGAATTGAAATTGTAATTTACATTTTATTTTGGGATGTGAATGTGATTCACAAATTCTTCAATGGCAAGATTGCAATGTCTACAAAATAATTGTGAATTAGTTTTGTAGAATAATTTGCAACAAAAGTTGTTGCATAATCTTGGAGATTACAATATAGAGATGAGAGCCACCTTCCATATATATGGAGTGGACAGCCACCACTCCTATTAGGAATGTGTGGTCGTCCCCTCCTTCCAACATGGAAGGAGGCACTCTCTCTCCTATAATCTCCAAGAGATTTATTAATATATATTTAATCTAAATTAAATTAATTGTTGTTGGTTTTTACCAAGTCAAATCTTAGCCATTAAAAGAAACACAATCAATGAGAGCCATTGGATTTGTGTTGTCCCATGGATTGAGATCCATGGATCCCAAAATGTTATAAAAGGAGAGGCACCCCTTTGCTCTTTTTTACACAACAAGTGAGACAACAACTCTCTCTCCCTTTCTCTCTACACGTCAGTTGTCTCTTTCTCATGGTCGTCCACCATGGATTCCATAGAGAGACTCTCCATCACCGCAGCATCGTCGTCATGCTGCCCGATCATTTGCTCATGGATCTCTGTCTCCTTCAGTGCGCCTTGCTCGTGAAGAATACGATGGATCTTGTGTGTCAAGATCAGGAGATCCACCGCTTTTATCATCAACATGGATTGCGAGAAGCACGCGGTTCGTCCCCGCGCTCGCAAGTGTCTCCTTCATCGGATCGGACTTGAAACAGGAGGTCTCTTCGTTTAGAGACTCGATCGCAACCACGCTTCAAGAGGTAATCCTATTACTTGTTTGTGGTTTAGATGAAACGATCCGAGAAGTGTTCTTAGATCATGTGGTTTCGTCGTATAAAAAATTTTAATTTCCGCTGCATAGAACAACTAGTCTGACTAGTCGTTCTTCGTCGTATTCGATACGATGCTCACGCTTCCGTGATGCGCTTGAGGATCTAACCATATCCTTCAAGATCATGAAAAAAAGGTGAAAATGGATCTTGACTTAACCTTTGGATTGATAGTGTGGCAGAACCTCGTTAGGATCTGAATTTACGACCTAGCAACCTTTAACTTCCACTAGTCTTCTATTCAAATCGCCTCAACAATCGGGTTAGAACAGATCCTCTTACGCAAATTATGATGACCATGAATCTTACTTGTATTGTGTAAGTGAAATATACCTCTCCATATCATAAATGGCAAGGAAATAACCTCCTCTAACATGGTAACTCTAATTCTCAGGTCCATTAACTCTTTCCTTGAGGAGTGGGGTATTCTCTTATAAGTTCAAGTGCAACTGACATAAGAAGAGGGGGTGGAGAGAAGAATGGATGGTAGCCAGTGTAGCTACCTATCCTAGGATGCTTGACCAGTGTAGCCAAGTCATTCAGCTGTAGGCTTTGAAGCTCTTCTTATTTGTGTATCCTTGTATATACATTCCGACAGGCATTTTACTTTTCTATAAGGCCTATCCACTTTTGGAGATTCTGCATTTTTTCTCTTCTTTTTTTTGAAATATATACAAGGTGCAGCATGTACATAAGGAGTTTTTCTCCTTAATCTAGTAAACTAACCCTCTTTTGAAGCCTTATTGCAACCCACAGCATCTCGTCCTTAGACGTCAAAACCATCAGACTAGGTTGAGATGCACTACCCTCCCTAGAGGAGAGTGGACATTTCCACCCGTGTGCTACTCTTAGTTAAAGGATTCTACCTCCTCACTACCTCATCAATGAAGATCTATGTGCTTGGTGTTTTTCCAAGTTAGGTCACTGTCTAAAAAAATCGTCTGTGTGCATGAAATATTCTACTTAGACCAATCAAGATGGCATGTGAACATAGATTTGCAGAATCAAAAAATTATGTCACTCGACCAGAAAAATCTTAACTTCAGTTCCTATAAGGTTCTCTTAAATTAGGTAGATTAAGGTCAAATAAACTCCATCCTCGACATCTAGTCATAAATTGGTTCATAACCCACTAACTTTTCACTTTGCATATGCTAGATATGTAGATGAGATGTAGATGGCATGCTATAGAGATGAATGACATGTAAGACAATCTTTTTTTAATAGCAAGGATGATATGCAAGAGTAAATAAGAAGCCATTATTTTTATTTCATTTGTTGTTTTTTTATTTTTTATATATCTCATATTTTACAATAATTTTTACAAAGTATTATTTTATAGCATTTTTTTAAATAATATACATATTTTACAGCTTGTACACACTACATATTATAAGTATACATGTATTTTAATATTTTTATAGTAATTTTACTCACCCTGTAATTATTGCATGATATATACAAAAATACATGAATGTACGACATATGGGGAAAATATATATGTAATATATACACGCCCCCTATACTTAGCGCGTGTTATGTCCTCAGGGCACGGGAAGCAAGGAAGAGACATAGCTTGGGCTAGCGTAGGTGATCTAAAATAACAAAAAGTATAGAAGTATCTTTTCCCCCCTATACTTAGGCTCTGGTAGCCTAAGTGTAAAAGAAGATAAAAAAATGGGGTGGGCGAGGTTAAGACGGAATGGATGAGTATACATAGGGCGGACTTCGGTCCCCCCTATACTTAGTCTCTGGTCATCCTAAGTATAGGAAAAGATTGGGTATGAGGGCCGATGGGATCTAGATAATATACAGAGAATGGTGAAGAGACTCGGGTCACTCTCCCCCTATAGTTATGATCTGATGATCCTAAGTATAGACATAAAATGAAATGATATGGAGCCAGGACGAGTGATGCGAATGACTAGGGAGGGAGGGAAAGACAATATTTACAAGAAGGAGTGAGAACAAATAAGGATCAAGAAGGTTTGTGGTGAACCTTCTTGCGGGATCGAGGAGGTAGATAATATACATATGTGTCGCTGTCGGAATCATCCTCAAATAATTAATAATGAGGTGTAGGAATCATCCAACGAGGGTCGACACACAGACGACTTAAGAACAGTCGAACTGAGCTCCCTCATATAAACTACCTAATCTGGACCCGATGAGGATTCCTCTGAAAATTCCTTTTCAAGTATGTTGAAGGAAACTTTCTTAGTCGGTTTTCTAGACCCTAAATCATTGAGAGGGAGTGGAGAGTGAAATGCCTTGAGGGGTTCATTGGAACACCTTGAGGAATCAACTCGCGAGTTCCTGTCACTAAATAACTGACTAGAGGAGGGAGCAAATGTGTTTTTGCATGGGGTCAATTTAGTTCTGGTTGTCTGCTTTGAAGGTTTGATATGTGGTGTGGTGCTGACCATGGGTTCCTCATTAGACGAGTCATCATATATATTGTAATATTACTGAAGGGTCAGCATGCTTATCGAGAAGGTGCTAGTTATCTTAATTGGCTAGGCATTATTGAGTTCTTGTTTCGGATCATCAAATTGGTCAAGGCACTCAGCAAAAGTAGTGTCTGACTCAATGGTAGCTTCTGAAGGATATTGAGTATCCTTAAGCGCATCACGGAAGCGTGACGATCGCATCGTATGCGATCGGGGCGACTAGTCGCACTAGTCGCTAGATGCAGCGGAAATTAAAATTTTAACTTTAAAGATGAAACCACATGATCACGAGAACACTTCTTGGATCGTTTCATCAAACCACAAAGTATTAGGAATACCTCTTGAAGCGTGGTTGTGATCACGAGATCCCAAAGTAGAGATCCTCCTGTCTCAAGTCCGACCCACGGGGAATGCACTTGCAGGCACGATGATGAGTCGCGTCCTTCCCGCAATCCTTTGACGAAGATCCAAGTGAAGCCGAAATGCTCTCCTTCCTAATACACAAAGTGGACGGCCACTTGAATATTAAGGAGAGCCCACACGAGAATAAGAGAGAGAGGGAGAGAGTAGAGTTCTTCAACTCTTGATTATTGTCACTTGGAAAGGCTACCCTAGCCCTCCTTTTATACTAGTTTAGGATCCAACGGATCTCAATCCATGGGACACATGGATCCAAGGGCTATGCTTGGTCCATGCTAAATTAATGGCTATGATTGTTGTTGGTTAAAACCAACAACATTAATTTAAAAAATGTTGCAACATTATCAACATAATTTAATTTAACATTAACTAATTAAGAGATAATGTGATAAATAAAAATGGAGTCAACCAACCTCCCTAAAATTGGGGGGCGTCACCCATGAACAATTCATGGGTGATGCCACCTATGAATGGTGGTCAATTTTGGCTCCTTTTTTAGTTATCTTATTATTCCTTAATTAATTTTGTATTCACAAAAATATTCACCAAATTAATTCCCAATTAATTTGTGAATATTTCAATCATGCCATTGAATATTATGTGAATCATATTCACAACCCAAACTAGTTAGTAAATTGCATTTCCAATTAATTAATAAATGTGAATCTAATCCACATTATTAATTAACAAATGCTATTCACATAAATTCTCTCTCTTATATATGTATATTATAAATCATATTTATAATACACATACATCATGGATAGTGTTATCCACATTCTCTTAATCCTTGATAATTAAATCCCATTTAATTATCTTAGATAATCATTTTCACAATATGAATTATATTCATATCAAACTTGATCATTAAATCTTATTTAATCATCAAGTCCTTGCTTGGATATTTCATCAAAAGAATTATTCTTGAACCCTTTCATGAATAATGTGCTTTCTCCGTGGATACATGGAGATAAGGACAGGGCGATTGTATTATTCCACGTATAGTGACTTGGATATTGAGATCTTATCTCAAATCCAGATCTTACGAACCTCCCATAGATACTTGATTAAATCAAGACCGCAAATCTAATCTTCTCATTGAATCTGAATCTCATTCAGACCAATGTCCAATACTTGGACTAAGATCAGATTGCTTCTCTACTGAAAGGAGTCACTAAAATCCAGACCTGTTTCATCACTCCCTCGGAATGGAAGCGTCACGGATATACAATCGTTTATGATCACATCACCCTCAGGTATTCCCAATACCTATACATCCTGCATACTGGAAGACCCATGGTCAACCCGAAGATCAAGATCTATTTTACATTGTCTTCTTCAGGGTTTGATCACCAAGTTTCTCATTTGATCATTGGGATTTGGTATTGATCATATACCTTCCAAAAGCATATATCATACCTAGGTCTTAATCATATACTTTCCAAAAGTATATATCAAACAAATTCAGTCAAGCTTCCAAAGCGAGACGACCGTGCACGGAATTTGATTCTTCCCAATATCTCATGAGTGAGCTCATGTCTTCCGGTTCAGTAGTGAACCTGTATGATCCCTTTGAGAGATCGTATTACTCATATGCCCTTATATGCACACCAGCTCGCCGGTGTATAGACCTTGGTTAGGTCATCAACCTATTGGTCTGCCAAATGTACATACTCAGACATATAGCAATACATCTGTCTCCGGTCAGAGGATGCGCGCCTATGATGTGACAGCATTTCAACATAGGACTTAGGTTATCTCGATCTCGTTAAGTCAACTCATTGACCTAACTAATCTGACACCTCCGAATCTCTATTCCTATGCAGAGGACATGCATCAAGAGGTCAGTTAGATATCAACCTATGTGAGAAAGGATTGCAATCTCCTACTCAGGCTGGAGATCACATCTTAATAATCATTTGACGGTGCTTGATGAGTCCTCAATCTAACCCTTTAGATATTCATCCAAGCACCAGCCTCTATGATTCAATAATTGAATCAACAGTTGTATGATCATTAAGATAGCCATGGTACATAACCCTAATTGTACTAAGGGACCTATTATGTAAATTATTTATTCTTCGTTTCAGACAAGGGAATGATATGTGCAATAACATTTATTGCATAATGGCTCGCCGTGGGCTCACATGTCCAACAGCTTCGAGTCGTGAGTCCTCCATAGAAGATGTCATGGTGGCCGTGCAAGCAATTGGTGAAGTGGAGGTGTAGGGAGTCTCTGAACCAACGGTCGTCCGGATAGTCGGTAACTCAGGTGTAGTAGAGAGATGGGACTCATCTATCTCTCGATGGCAACAACTGTCTGTGGATATACGGTTCACCTTAGAGTAGAGTGTTTCAAAGAATGGGTGAGATCAAAGTGCTCCCAATGCTGTAAAATTGATTTCTCGAGTCTCGCAATTTATGGTCGCCTTAGCCAGCGCTAAGAACGGATTCCCGAGAATAATAGGATTATGGATAAAATCTCCTTGGTGCTCAATGTCAATGATCATGACATACACCTGGAGTAGACCACCATGGAATGTTATGATGACTGAAATGATTCCTCATGCCTGTTTTATGGATCGATCAGCCCGCTAAACGATCACTATGGACTTATTAAGTGGGCTGAGTTTGAGCTTGTCAAACACAAAGGTAGAGAGGATATTTATCAATGAGTCATCATCTATTCTTGCATGGGTAAAGGTAGTGTCTTTGATCTCATATTCAACCCTAGGCATTTCTTCACTCTGTGGCTCTTGGTCTTTCTCCCCATAACAAAGGAGGGTGCCCTATATGCTATATGTATTTCAATTCTTGTCCTCTTATTGCCCATCCTCTTAGGCATCAATTAACTTCTCATAAATCGTTTTAGGTCAAGGAGGTGATCTATGGCCTTTTATAAAGGGAAGATTAAAAATCAAATTTTCTTCGAGTGCTTCCCTTATGGCAGGATCCATTTTTTAGGTCATTCTCTATTTTTATGATCTTTTTGAGATTTTCATTTTTTTGGATTTTTTGATGGACGAATGGTCAGACTCTAGATTGGAGGGTAAGTGGTTCATAGAAATTGAGTGTAATAATTCCATGACATCCCTCAAATTGTTACCAAATGATTCATTCTTCTCAATAAGTCTAGAAATGTCATCCTCCATAAAATTCTCATGGAGAATCATGAGAGAGTTTTGCTCAATTAGAGGATACTACTGAGATATTGGGGTCTCACAGTCAACATACCTAGACTCTGGTATGTAATGTTGGATCAAGTATGGACCATCTGAATGGAAGACTTTGGTTGGAGCCTCATATGATGGAGTCAATAAATAGGAGGTCCTGGATTGACGTCGTGAGTCCAATCCGGTGAATGTATAGGCTTTCCGATTGTGCGGTATGAAGATTTGTCAATGCAGGCTTGATTACTAGGGTAAGTCAAGTCAGGAAGATCATTCAGTGCATGTGTTTCCATTCAACATGTTCTATCAACCAAGTAATTCTGCCAATCATTTGTATCAGTAGTGGCTTGCTCTTCATATTGTTCATTGATTCCAACAAGCTCCCGAGAATAAAGACAGTCAGCCCAATATGGAAGTGGATCTAGAGTGTTAGAATATGGAATAGGTGAGAAATACTAAGAAGTGGAACGGTCACTCAAAGTTCTGAATTCGTAATCAGGTCGAGGTGGAACGGACCACGGACAAAAGTCTCTCGTGGATGGCAGAGGATACATGGAAGAAGGAGAAGGCGAAGATGGATGGTATATTGACGAGGAGGAATGACCAGTGTTCTCAGGGTATGGGTACCAATATCTCGACATCTTAAAGAGTAAAGGATAAATATAAGCAGATCGAGGTAGAAAATGTGCAATTACAGAGGATAGCACACACACTCACAAACACAAAGACAAACGCAAGAGCAAACCCTGAGTTCACACTCAACACGATGAAGGACCCAAAGTCGGATCCGATTAATCTGGTTGATTTTAAGTGTGATTTTTCAAGCAAATAGCAAGGACTAAATGACCTAAAGGGAGGTCGGCTCAAAGTCGAATATGCCTTCCCTGTTTAACCTGTCGCATAAGATACCAGCACCCTTCCTTTCTTCACTCATATCACCAGCTGAGAAGTTCAAGGACCTGCCCCTATCTACATACCAAAGTAGACGGTGGTTGACAAGGCTTATAACTTCAACCCGGAGGGTTACTAGCAACTTGTCGCAGTGCACCACTGCTTCACCCCTATCTTCATGCCGAAACAGGCAGAGGCTACTTGGCATTGGTTAGTTTAACCTAAGCGAATTTTGGCTCTACCTTAGGGTATGCACAAACACTTTGTACCCTCACTTATCCTAAAATCAATGTCGGGGTTACTCTCCGACAAACAAGGGTTAAATTTAGTCAATTTTTTGGGTCCAATTCAATTAGCAGTCCTGAATTTATAAATTAGCTGTCAGGTAATTAATCCACTCAAGCAATCGCGTCTACATTTCAATCCCAATTCCTTTATCCTATGTTAAAAATCGAGAGAGAATCAGAAAAAGCCGATGCAATCGAGAAAACGATGATGAATGCTTGAGTAAGAAGACTTACAGTGCCCCCAGCTCTCTACAATGCGAAATGCAATAATGAATTGAAATTCTACACTAAATGAATGCAATCGATGAAAAGTTGCTCTTAGACAGGCAGTTCTTTTAGCGAGTGAAGAACAAATTTGAATTTGGCTATGTTCTGCAGTATTAAGTGTGTCTTTCAATGGTGAAGTGTGGTCTTGAATATTAGGAGCACAAAAGTCCTAGGAAGCTCTAAGAGACGCAAGTGCAGGTTCTATTCTACGTCAAGCAACCACACAACACAAAGAGTCTCCTTTTATTATTCTATTACACACGTTAGAACCCAAACGGGAACCGCTTTAAATATGCAATTATTACAAGATAAAATCTCTCTTCAAAGATCTCTTTGGCGTCCCAATAGTCGACTAGATCCATGAATCATTGGCCTCCGATGCTCTTCGAGATGCGTCAACTTCAAGAAAGCTGCTCCAAGTTCACCGGGCCCTCGCACAAAGAGATAAAATTTATGTCAGCAAGATATGTATATATATATATATATACACGAATACGATTAAAAATAGTTAATAGAGAAAAAATCGATAATTACAAGGTGGCTTGAGGATTAAACTACTTGAGTGAATGGAAAACGTTAATCTAATTTTCCAAAATGATCCTAAGTCGTTTGCCTCCCCAACAACAGTGTCATTTGATGTATCTGGAAATCACCCTCTTTAATTAATAAAAATGTGTGTCGTTTTGTTATAGTCGGGCAATCATGATCGATGAAAAATTTAATCGCACGAATCAAATAATCAATGAATTAATGAATGCATGGTTTGATGTGTTTTTAAACCTAGGCAAGCCCAAAGGTCGAATCAAGGAGGCAAAGGAACAACATCAGATCAGATTAGAGGAATTAGCTCACGATTTTCCAAGTGTTTTTTTTTGTATTTTTTTATGCACTAAAATGCAAATGCACAAATGTGATTGAACTAGGTTCTTAAGAAAATAAGTAACATAGCTAATTTTAATTTTAATGTTAAATTATTCCAAGTTAGACAAGATATATTTTTCCTGTAAACCTAATCCAACGTTAAATGCACAATGTAATTTTTGGAATTTTTGTATTTCAAATACAGTAATGAAAAATACAAACACTTTGAGAGTTTTTATGCAATTTTTTCGTGCAAACAGAATGCAAAAATTATGAAAATTTTAGCATAAGTGAAATGTGATTAAATAAAGCCACTCTAACTTTTTTAGACTTTTTCGAATCTATGTTAATTAGCTACAATTTAAATATTAATGCAAGGTTATTGTTGCAAATTTAATTTTAATAAATACTAAATTTAATTATTTTTAGATAAAAATTATCATCAATACTCCTATGAGAGATGAGTCCATTAAAATTACTAAACCTCAGAAACATTAATTTTGACTTATTAAAAATCAATTACACGAGATACCAATAAATTTATTTAGACCTCGTTATGCTAGTAAATGTGATGATTTTTGGTTACAAAGTATAAATATTCAAAATCTTCCTATAGTGAATTTTTGGTAATTTTTGGAGCAATGAGTACACTAAAATCAATTTCAAAATAAGTATTGGGTAAAATAGGCAATATATCACAAATTAGTTCTATTAAATAAACTAAGGCTCGCTAAAATATAACTACTTTTCACAATGATAAAACATGAGTTCTTCTACAATATGTAATTTTAGAATGACAAAATGATGCGGAATGTATGTTTAAATAAATATGCAAACACAGGGGTATGCATTTTTTTTTCGAGCAATGAGTACACTAAAATCAATTTCAAAATAAGTATTGGGTAAAATATGCAATATATCACAAATTAGTTCTATTAAATAAACCAAGGCTCGCTAAAATATAACTACTTTTCACAATGATAAAACATGAGTTCTTCTACAATATGTAATTTTAGAATGACAAAATGATGTGGAATGTATGTTTAAATAAATATGCAAACACAGGGGTATGAATGCAATACAAAAACGAAATTGATTAAAAATGAATATGTTGATAGGACTAAACTGCAAATAAATATAACCACGAGGGCATGGATGGAAATAACCCAGGAAAACACGTGCTCCTCATGTGCTTCCTGTAGGCGTGGAGAGGTGTGTAAATTGTGGAAATTGTGGGGGCCTATTGCAAATTTTCGTTTGCATGTGCCGCACACGTGGGTTGGGGTTCTTATGGAAATATTTTGCTCTAACAAGGGATCCTTATCAATTTCACCCAACGATCACGTGCCTAGTACGTGAACCTTGGCTTTGGAGGCTCCGGTTCTATGCAAAAGGAAAAGGGCGATGATGGCTGGAGACCTCAGTAAACACATGGCCGAGGAGAGGGCGGATGGCTCGCTAGGGCTACAGCCAAGCACAGGCGACTGGTCGAGGAGGAGAGGGTGCAGGTGGCACGTAGTTGTGGGTAGAGCGTGCGAAGCGTCGCGCACAAGCCCTGCTGGAGGAGGCACACAACCCTTTATGGTGGCGGAGGTGTTGTGTTGCTGGCTGCTGCGCTCGCGGATGTGTCGCTTACGTGAAGGAAGACTTGCTGATGGGTCATTGACGAGTGGTTGGTGCTACGATTGCTGGCAGCAGCAGCATGGCTTTTGAAGTTGTTGCTTCGAATGGAAGTGGAGGTTGCGCACCCTTGGAAACGCGGTGTTGGTTGCAGGGGACAGCGCATCCTGAAGAGGCGGCTGGAGGTCACAAAGCTGCACGAGGAGAGGATGCACGTGTGGAGGCATTGGGCTAGATGACCGTGCAGCGGAGGGGCATGGCGGGAGGTGGTTGAGTGGCACTTGGAACAGGGAGGTTCCCCTGTGAACAGGGGAATTCCCTCGATTTGTTTAGTGACAGTGAATTTTTGATGAAACGATTGCTGAAATTTCTCCAAACAATTCTATAAAAATCAACCTTGAAACCGTAATGTGTGATTTATCCATTGAAGTGGAATTTGTTTGGTGATTCAATGGACAGAAGGAAATTAATCAGAGAGAGAAGGAATGAAGGTAGAAAAATAGAGGAGGATGATATAGAAGATAGAAGAAGTCGTAAGACAGTGGAAAAAGAAGAGAGAGGAGAAAGAGGAAACTTTACCTAGGAGAGATGGACATATGTCTAGGAAGGAGGGGCAAGGAGGAGCACCTCAGGTTGTTTTTCAACACTGCGATAGAGACGGATCTCAGTGAGCTCGAGGAACTCAAGACGATGGAGGATTAACCCTATGCCAAATCTCGCCTGGAGTGATCTGATCTTCACTCAACCAAGGATGCGACCTCGTTGTCAACAAGATTAGCCAGGAGCTCGAGGCAATCTCCCTCAATGGCAAATTATCTGCATGTGGGGCTAGGCGGCCCCTTTTATGGGTAGTTGAAGGACCGAGAGAGTAGGAGTTGTGGTGCGACATGGTTGGAGAGGGGATGGTGTGGGTGCACGCGGGCGGGCTGGCAGTTGCGTTGGGTGGAAGAGGATGAGTACGCCACAAGGCGCGGGGGGTGGAATGGGCCGTCGTGCAAGGAGGGGGCAGTTGAATCATGAGGGTAATGGGGGAAGGAGGAGATGGTGCTCCGCCTCGATGGGAGGAGGTACCAGTCTTGCGGGAGAACATGCGTAGAAGGGAAGAAGATGGGGTTGCCACATGGCGTGCGTGGGGACGTGAATGTGGCATGGAAGAAAAACAAATTAAATTAAAAATAAAATAATTAAGTAAAATTACGAAAGTAATTAAATAAATAATAATAATATAAAAATAAATAATTAAAATGGGGGTGACTCGTGGCGTTTCCAGGAGCTGCCACGTGTTGCTCCTAGAAAATTCAAAAACTAAATGTAAAGTAAAATAAAAAGAAATAACAAAAGGGGTTTAATCAACCAGTAATAAACAAGAAAGCTTCTCATTTCGACGAGATCTACAACTTCCGTGAATGGTCAAAAATGAAATAAATTGATATGTATAAAGTGTATTTTTGGGTAATACATTACAAGTATAAAATACCACATTTTATCTTTTGCATTTTTTGTCATTTTTAATTCAAGAAAAAATAAAATAAAGTTAGAAAATAATGAAAGAAATATTTATAACTTATTGTAATTTTTTTGAAGTTATAATAATTAAAAAACCATAAAATGAAGGGCATTTTGGTCAATATATAGAATATAGAATAGGGGCCTAAAATCCAAGTTTCATATACAATCTCCGATTTTCATGAAATCAGTCTTGTTTAGAAGGGTTTTGAATGTATATTACTTTACAAGTGAGTAACCCTAAATCGGACACTATATGAGAGAGATATGCACATTTTAAAGTTCATGATTTCAAACTTGGATTTGGATTTTATTGGACAATTTTACAAGTTGGTATTTTTTGATAATTTTACTTTATTAGTGTTAGTAATATATACATTACAGAGTTAATTTAATTGGATTTGTAAATAGTATAAAATATATACAATAGATGATTTTGGCTAATATAAAGGTGATTTACAAGTGAATTTGGCTAGTTATTTAATGTACGTATGAATGCTAAAATGCACATATTATTTATTCATGCACGAATGCTAATTATGCAATATAAGTGGAAATATGCAACTAATTACTCGGGAACAAAGCTCCATTTTCAACTTTTAGAGTGATGAATTACTGATTCATCACCTCATCCTGTGTGTATTGGCCATGATAGCATGTAAGGAAAGGATAATTCTTGAAACAATCATGATTTATCTTTCTAATTATAAAAATTAGAATCATATATATTTCGATATTAAACCATCCTTCAAGTAACAATCAAAATTGTTTTGTTGGTTGATTGAATTGACTTAATGATTAATTTAATATGATTAAATTAATTAGGTCCAGTTATATACTATATTTTGAATAGGGTTGTATTTCCCTTGGATGAATTAATTATGTGAATATGATTTGTAATAATTAATTAAATTTAAACATGATATCAAGCATGACAAAAGTGACATCTATGGTCTCCCATTAAGGAGAAGGGTTCCATCGTCATGGATTGTATTTAGGAGATGCTTGTCCCAGGCGACAATTCCTGCATACAAGCGCACATGTATAAACTCTTTGCTTCTCGAGAGAGTAGGGTCGTATATGTAGTGACTGTAATATCGAGTCCTCATATTATTGGCATGATATTTTATTACTCATAGCTAGTGCTATTCATGTTGATGATTATTCACTTAATAATGTGTCAACATTACCTTAGGGGTGGTGGGCTAGGAGGTTATAGACCAAAATGGTAAATGCATGTTGGACTTGCAAGGCAGAGTGAGTTCCCGCTTCTTTTTATCCAAGTTACAAGTTCTCGTATTATTGGGATGTAACAAAGGTAAAAAGGAGATCCCACTTCTTACTGGAGATATAATGGTAAGTATATCTCCTACTTTGAATGTGATTAAAAGAATGAACATAAGAGTTAATAGGAATGACTATTTTGATTAACATCCTTAAGAGAAGAATTTAATATTGAATATATAATTATTTATATATTGTTAATATAGTGCATTGTTAATTTCTGCATTGGATGTGTGCCTATATTGTGACAGTATCCAATATAGGATTTAGGTTATCTCAATCTCGCTAAGTCGACCCTTTGACCTAATTAATCTGACACCTCCGAATCACTATTCCAATGCAGAGGACCTGCATCAAGAGGTCTGTCAGATATCAACCTTAATGAGAAAGGATTGCCATCTCCTACTCAGGGAGGAGATCATCACACAATAATCAATTGACGGTGCTCGGTGTGTCCTCTATCTAACTCCTTAGATATTCCTCCAAGCACCAGCCTTTGTGATTCAATTAAAGATTCAACAACTGTATGATCATTAAGACAACCATGGTACATAACCCCAATTATACATAGGGACCTTATAGTGCATTCATTCATTTAATCTTAGAGTGAAAACAATCAATAACTTTTATTTACAAATCACATATATTACAATAACATTTATTGCAAGAATGGTTCGCCTCGAGCTCACATGGCTAACAGTAAGTGTGCGGATGAGATGTGTGCTTCTCTCAATCCAAGTTGATGTACGAATGAGGAGTCTCTTGATTTTATCTCACAAAATATGATTTCTTCTTCACGAGTGAAGTGCATCGAAGAAGATGGAGATCCATGAGTACTCGATCCGTCAACACAATGGCATTGTAATGACAGCGAGGCTCTCTAGGTCAACAATATGGATGGCCGTATTTTTGAGAGAGAGAGAGGATGTGTGAGAGGATGGAGAGAGAGGATGTGTGAGAGGATGGAGAGAGAGAGAGAAAGAGTTTGCTCATGTAATTCTTGTGTAGAATAAAAGGCCATTGCTACCTCTCCTTTTATGCTAAATTAGATGTCCATGGATCTCAATCCGAGTGCTCACAAATTTAACGACTTAGATTGATTTGTGCTTTTAATCAATTGCCATGTTTTGTTCCATAAATTTGCAACAATAATTTATTGTATCAATTTAAATTAAATATATTAAATATCCATCAATATAGTTCAATTTAACAAAACCAACAAACATGGAATAAATAGGAAAGAGAATGAGTCTCCCTCCATACATAGAGTGGATGACCACGAACACGAAGAGCTCAATTTGGACGTCCACACCTTGTAAGGAAAGGAGCCTCATTCATTCCAAAAGTGTTGAGATCTCATATCTAAGCATATATTCCACATGTACAACAATGTTTATTGCAGAATTACTCACCAAGAAAATTTCAAATTATTTTGTGATAATTTCAATCATGTCAATGATAATAGTAATCATATTCATACATATAAGATAAATTGGAAATTGCATTTATAATTAATTGTTCGATGTGAATCTAATTCACATCAACTATTAATTATCAAATACAAATTACAAGTATCTCTCTCTAATATATTATAGATCACATTTCTAATACACGTGAATAATATTGTTAACACTATATACATTTTTCACATCCTCGATAATTAAATCACATTTAATCATCTTGGATGTCCATTCTCCGGTGCCCAAATAATATGAATCAAATTCATATTATTCATAACAATTAAATCACATTTAATTATTAAATTTGCTCAATGCTCAAATACTTTATCAACAATGAAAATATTCTTGAACAATTTCAAGAATAATGCACTTTCTCTACGGATACTCTTATATAAGGATAGGGCTATTGTACATTCCATGTAAGACTCGGATATGGAGATCACATCTCAAATCTAGAACAAGGGGTCCTCTCAAAGATGTTTGACTGAATTAAAGCTAAAAATCACATCTCAAATTTTCATCTGTAATTCAGTCAAACATCTTTGAGAGGACCCCTTGTTCTAGATTTGAGATGTGATCTCAATATCCGAGTCTTACATGGAACGTACAATTGCCATATCCTTATCTAAGAGTATCCGCGAAGAAAGTGCATTATTCTTGAAATTGTTCAAGAATATTTTCATTGTTGATAAAGTATTTGAGCATTGAGCAAATTTAATAATTAAATGTGATTTAGTTGTTATGAATAATATGAATTTGATTCATATTATTTGGGCACCGAAGAATGGACATCCAAGATGATTAAATGTGATTTAATTATCGAGGATGTGAAAAATGTATATAGTGTTAACAATATTATTCACGTGTATTAGAAATGTGATCTATAATATATTAGAGAGAGATACTTATAATTTGTATTTGATAATTAATAGTTGATGTGAATTAGATTCACATCGAACAATTAATTATAAATGCAATTTCCAATTTATTTTGGATGTATGAATATGATTCACTATTATCATTGATATCATTGAAATTATCACAAAATAATTTGAAACTTTTTTGGTGAGTAATTCTGCAATAAACATTGTTGTACATGTGGAATATATGCTGACATATGAGATCTCAACACTATTGGAATGAATGAGGCTCCTTTCCTTACAAGGTATGGACGTCCAAATTGAGCTCTTCATGTTCGTGGTCGTCCACTCTATGTATGGAGGGAGACCCATTCTCATTCCTATTTATTCCATGTTTGTTGGTTTGTTAAATTGAACTATATTGATGGATATTTAATATATTTAATTTAAATTGATACAATAAATTATTGTTGCAAATTTATGGAACAAAATCATGGCAATTGATTAAAAGCACAAATCAATCTAAGTCGTTAAATTTGTGAGCACTCGGATTGAGATCCATGGACATCTAATTTAGCATAAAAGGAGAGGTAGAAATGGCCTTTTATTCTACACAAGAATTATATGAGCAAACTCTTTCTCTCTCTCCATCCTCTCACACATCCTCTCTCTCTCTCAACAATACGGCCATCCATATTGTTGACCTAGAGAGCCTCACTGTCATTGCAATGCCATTGTGTTGACGGATCGAGTACTCATGGATGTCCATCTTCTTCGATGCACTTCACTCGTGAAGAAGAAATCATATTTTGTGAGATAAAATCAAGAGACTCCTCATTCGTACATCAACTTGGATTGAGAGAAGCACGCATCTCATCCACACACCTACTGTTAGCCATGTGAGCTCGAGGTGAACCATTCTTGCAATAAATGTTATTGTAATATATATGATTTGTAAATAAAAGTTATTGATTCTTTTCACTCTAAGATTAAATGAATGAATGCACTATAAGGTCCCTATGTACAATTGGGGGTATGTACCACGGCCGTCTTAATGATCATACAGTTGTTGAATCTTTAATTGAATCACAGAGGCTGGTGCTTGGATGAATATCTAAGGAGTTAGATAGAGGACACACCAAGCACCATCAATTGATTATTGTGTGATGATCTCCTCCCTGAGTAGGAGATGGCAATCCTTTCTCATTTAGGTTGATATCTAACAGATCTCTTGATGCAGGTCCTCTGCATTGGAATAGTGATTCGGAGGTGTCAGATTAATTAGGTCGAAGGGTCGACTTAGCGAGATTGAGATAACCTAAATCCTATATTGAATACTGTCACAATATAGGCACAATATTGGGTGTCGTGACGGCCTCGGCACCGTTAGCTGCATCTCCATCCTTGGTGGCATCAACACTACCATCATCAACATCATCAGCAGCATCAGCACCGCTACTCTCCTGGTTCCTCGTGTGGTTGTCGCTCAGATGAGGCAACGCCATATGGAATCCTACTGCTCCTTATAGTCACGAAATCTGCATCACAAAAAGAAGACATTTCACTCAAATAGTCACTAGGAGAGGTATCCTCTGTAAATTGTACCTTCTCAGATTTCCTCTTCAAGTTGTTCACATTAGGCTCAATCTGTGCTGGTATAGCATCCTTCCCCTTGATGATATCCCTCATCTCCTGCCGGAACTCATCCATTTCCCGCCGGAAGGATGCCTGTTGCTCAGAGAGCAGGCGGGCGAGGTTAACTAGAGTTGGGTTCTCGAAGGTGGGTGCCTAAGAACTAAAAGTGTTCCCCTGTTCGAAATGAGGCTGTTGCTACTGAGAATAATGAGGGGGAGGTTGGGAGTAAGTCTGGTGAGGCTGTTGACGCTACCTCCACTGTTGTCCCTGATAGAAGGGACGAGGACCCTGCTGGTACTACTGCTGGCAATGATGGGGCTGCTGCTGGTGCTGGATGTTTTGCATGCCTTGAGCTGTATATTGTTGTAGGGATGAGGTGCCACCGGTGGTCCAACGGAATCCATGGTTATCACGTCGAATCCAGACCTATTGTGGGTACCGGTCATACCATATCCCATTTACTTCCATCAATGGTTCCTTCTCAACAGGAGGTGGAGGGAGAACTGCCAGTGGCTGATCCGATTGATAGACCACCATCTGATTGTCTTGAGATGGTGGCAGCAATGTGTAGTGCTGTAGATGATGGGCCGGCTCTGCATGGATGTGGTGAACCTGACGGTACTTGGCAGAGGGCTGGGTGAAGCTGCTACTACTGGGATCAGCACGTGACCTGGGAGGCTACTGAGTAGGCATCTGTGCCTCCTGAATGCATAAGATCTACGTCTTCAGGTCACTCATGGTCTTTGTCAACTGGTTCATCTGGGCCAGACCTTGACTCTGCTTCTTCTCAAGGATCTCGATGCAGTCCAACTTCTCATTGATGATCCCCATGTCAGCTGCGGCAGAAGCAGCCTGAGCTACTACTGCTGATGGTGTATGGGTATCGACATCGATGCGTGCAATCCTCTGATATCCAACTACCTGTGGTGGGATCTTCGGCTGTGTGTAGACGCGGGCTTGGTCCATGACTGTAGAGTTCCCTGCCATTACTTCATGGATCTCCCAAACGCATCTTCTCCCTTGGAGAAATAAGATCAACCACAAGAGGCATTAACAAGCCCCTGCAGCTCCGGTGTCAGCCCACAAAAGAAACTCTGAACCAGGTTGGGATTTGATATATCATGATGTGGACACCGGTCGATGAGCTCTCTAAATTGATCCCAAGCCTCATGAAACTGCTCATTTGGGATCATTGTGAAGTTGCTGATCATTGCTCGTGCTGCGTTGTTCCGACCGAGTGGATAGTACTTGTTCAAGTACTCGGTCTGGAGCTGTGCCCAGGATGTGAAGTACCTCCCAATATGTTTCAGACAATAGGCTGCTCTGTCAGCTAAGGAAAACGGAAAGGTAATCATCTTGATCGTGTCCTCGTCCACAAATCTATCATGGACAGTGCTGCAAATCATCTCAAAGTCTTGCAGATGGAGATGAGGCTCCTCGGTGGCTAGCCCATGAAACTTGGGTAATAACTGAATGGTCTGCGGGCGAAGCTCGAAGTTCCTGACAATGGGAGGAAGTTGGATCCATCGGTGAGTGAGGGTTGCAGCTGGGTTGTGCAACTACCTCATGGACATCGGTGGCGACCTCTCCTGGTTAGGTTCTCCTCCTCCGCCGCCTGCTTCTGATATGTCTCCACCACCGCCCTCAGGTCTGTCATCTATACCCTCTCGCATCTGTTCCGACACTCTCATAATGTCACCCATGAAGACTCCCTGGTCTCTAATCTATCTCTGCATGGTCTCTAGGGAGGCTAACAATGAATTGTTGATGGCATCTTGATCATATATGAATGGATGATGTCCCTGCTCATTCGAGTGTTCCTCTCTGCCAGACATTTCTTGGATCTCTGCAAAGGTAAAAGAACCCATCTCAAGTGTTGTCAAATGCTCTGAACTGTGTGTTGCACTAAACTCTGTCACCTCTGGACTGATAGAAGAAGAAGGGTGATCGAGGGGCAAAAGGGTGGACGTGAACTCAAGCTCGAAGAGTGGGTCTGGACTCCCCGAAACCGACCTAGATGAATAGGAAGGAGTGCTCAATAGCGGTGACACCAGACGTTGCCTATGGGATCTCCTTCCCATCATTTTGATCTGGAAAAAGGGTGGATGAGATCTGGAATGCAAACAAGATGTGAAAACAAACCCCCAGTTTACCTACGCAACACTTGAGCTGATAACCTTGAAGGTTCGATCTTTTATCTTGTCAAATTTTATTAAGGTGATCAGTCAATCTATCATAGCGATTAAGCGAGCTGTTGGGAAGCCAACTCTCCTAGCCAACTGCCCCAATCCTAAATGGGATCTTTCCCGGACAGTAGGAGCTGCGGATCGTTTACCGGCTACCCGATCAACCCCCTCTGCAAAGGACGTCGCGGTCCGCTTTACCAGTTACCAGAGAGATCCTCATTGGAGAACGACTCACCAAGATCAGTAGTCAACTGAGATTTGGGGCATGGCTCTAGCCTAGTGTTGGGGTCACTCTCTCGCTGCAGATAAATAGACCAAGGAGGGGGTTACTCTCCCCAAGACAAAATTTTGGAAGAACGAGGTGAGTTTTAAAGTCAAGTTTGCATTAGCAGTCCCAATTTTATGGTTTTCACTTCCTTAATCTTCTTATGAATAAAGACAACGTCTAACGAATTTTCCGATATCATGGTTTTTTTAAGTCCAATAAAATGGGGGAGGAAGTCGGAAAAGACGATGCGCGATCAAACACAATGATGCATGGAGAGTTAGAAATGTGTACCTTTCTCCAGCACTCTACATGCAGGGTGATACGCGCATAAATTTAAAGACAGGAATAAAACTACCTATATGATGCACGAGAAACTGTCCCTAGATGAGCAGCTTCTATTAATCGTGAAACACAAGTAGCTATGACTAGGAAGAAAGACCAGAGTCCGGTCTTGGGAGCCGATCGGTGTCCACCACAATGGATCCTGCACGCGTTGTATACAACGTCTCCCGGTACGTGGTCTCTAGTCCAACTCAATAGCTTTTTCAGTTGATTTTTAACTAAGTCCAATTACGTTCTATAGGCACAGGCAATATATTAAGTGTTGGGCCTTAGCTATTTACATCACAATCTAAAAAAGCTCCTAAATCTAGGGGCTAAATCCCGTGAAACAAGCAGGTAATAAAATCGTCGAAAACTACGAAAAAGCCACGAAAAACCGACGAGGCCCCCGAGGGAACAATCCCTCGGGCAGTGGACCTCGTGGAGTGCTGAAGTGTCCTGTAAGTCTTGTTTATTACAAATTATAGTCACTCTCTCTCACAAATTATTACACAAATATATGCAAGAAAGTAAATGAGCTAAGCTACAAAATTCTCTAAGTCTTCTTTGAGCAGGTCATAGCCGGCTTCACATGGGCGCCCAGGAACGCGCTGCCCTCGATTCACGATACCTTGCACAAAGTCAACAAAGACAGTGGTTAGACAGCTCAAATATATATCAATGAATAAGAGAGACAAAAATGTAGACAAGCAATCACAATCAATCACAATCAATCACAAATAAATTATCTATACATTGTTGCTCCCCGACAACGACGCCATTTGATAACTCGGATTTTACAAGGATCAAAATACGTTCCACAAAAGGCAGAGACGATGTTGCTATGGTGACCGCTCACGAAGCCTGAATTAATCAACAATCAACCCACAACAGATAAATCAAG
Organism: Ottelia alismoides; assembly: GCA_037367405.1. Lineage (NCBI taxonomy): Eukaryota > Viridiplantae > Streptophyta > Magnoliopsida > Alismatales > Hydrocharitaceae > Ottelia > Ottelia alismoides. The sequence continues at coordinate 1,364,432 of JAZKJV010004119.1, read as the reverse complement.
CAATGAAAATCACTTTGTGGAGTTAAAATTTATTATAACTCCACAACAAAAGTGTATAGTGCAAGTATGTGTAGAGGTCGAACACAAGGAGCAAGCAAGATAGATCCAAAAATCAGTGCTCAAAATGTGAAAGTGATCAATTGCCTACAAATGTGCAAATTTTTGTGGGGTTTTTTATTTTTATTTTTTTTATTTAATTGTAATTTTTTTATTTTTTTTATTTTGATTTTCAATTTACTGATTTTATTTTTTTCTTTTTATATTTTGTATTTTAGTATTTTCTTTTTCTTTTAATAAAGATATAAGATTATAAGGAATATATAAACACTAGAGGCAAGATAGATATGGAAATAGGGAAAAATACTCAAAATACAGAAAATAAAGTGTTCTGTGACTTTTACATTTTTCTAATGTTTTTTAATTTTCCTATATGTTTCCTAATTTTTTGGTATTTTTAAACGCAAAAATACTAGAAAACAGTGGTCAAAGTTCCTGGCTGAAATTAAAATGGGGATGAAAAATATCCAACGGAGTCTAAAATACCTCAAGTTAATTTTAAAGTACAGGGAATAAATCAGAGCAATTTGAGAGACAAAAATTAGATTTTTAGGATTTGTTCTGCACTTTTTATGATTTTTATGAAGATTTTAGGCGTTTTGTAATTTTTAAATTTTTTCTTTTTAAATTTTTAGAATGAAGTTAAAATACACGAAAACAAACAAAATATATTTTTTGGAAATTTTCAAAAAAACTTTCTATATTTTTTATGTATTTTCTAATGCAAACAATACTGAAAATGCATGTTTTTTATTTTTTTAAATATTTAAATGCAAGGAAAATGTAAAATAAAAATATAGCATGAAAGATAAACAAGTAAAATAGATGCATTAAATAAATAGAGACAACAAAGAGAAATATTTAATTTTAAGGATTTTATAGATGCATTAAATAAATAGAGACAACAAAGAGAAACTACACTACTAGCAAAGGTATAAAGATGAATATCTTGAAATCCAGGGTCCACAGTGTAATTTTTCCACAAAATATATAACTATTTAACAAAATTCTAGGACCAAATTTTAATTCCGAATCCCACAAAGGCGCAAGTGCAAAATTCCGACCCCCGCATGTGGTATGCACGCGGGCCTGGGGGACCTAAAAGCAATTACTAAAAGTCTGGGGATTTACTTGCAATTTTTCCAAAAATATTACACTTAATTAAATATTTCCTAGATTAAAATGAAATATGAAAACACAAAGGGGGTCCGTTGCAAAATACCCACCACCCCACGTACGTGAGTCACGTGAGGTGACGTGGACAAGGACCAGAATGGAAAAAAGGAAAGTGCGGGGGTCTAAATGCAAATATTACTGAACTTTTAAACAACAGATGAAAGATAAAATACTATTTAATAAATACAAAAAGAAGTGGGGGCTTAAGTGCAAAATACCCTTGGCTAAGAACTCGTGCGCGATCGGACGGCTGGGAACCGTTCACTTATCCACGTGGCGTGCGCACAACGCGTGATGACGGTTCGGATCGAGCGGCTATAATTAGATCCGCCAAGGCTGATCGAACGACAGTGGTGTGCGAGGATCCAACGACTGGCAATCGATCAGGAGTGGCGGAGTGATCCAACGGCGCTGGGGGGTGGAGCAAGAACAGGGAAGCAACGCCGACGAGGTGAGCTTCCCCGCTCCAGATCTCGGTCCTCCAGCGATCTTCGATCTCCAAAATTGGCTGGCGGCTCCCTTCGGTGGTCCTCTTGCTCCTGAGGGCTCAAAAAATCTTCAGCGGTGGTCGGAGCTTGCTGGAAGACGCGGCAGAGCTGGCGGGCTCCTCGTGTCTCCAGCTTGGCTCAAAATGAGCCCCAAGTGTTCTTTGAGAGCTCCAGGACCTGCAAAAAGCGTGAGAGGTATAGGGCAAAGTGCCTCAACCCTGCGATAGCGGAATAAAGGCTTAGAATGACGGCGCGAGATGGTGGCCGGAGCGAGCTCCGACGAGGGTATGATTTCGATGTTCTAACGGGTGAAACGCAAAGTGAACGATGGAAGATTGATCCTACTGCTAAGGGGAAGAATAAGAGAAAAGGAAATAAAGGATAAGAGGAGACCTCAAAGGTGGTATACCTGACGTAGAAGACTTCGACGGAGAGCTTCGTCGGAGGTGGTGGAGACCACTCTGGTCGATGTCGCGTCTCGCAAACGATGCTGGAGGAAGCCTGTCACACTCTCTCGCACGGTCACTCGAATAGAGGGGCGGGAATCGGTCCAAGAGGGTTCAAATTTTGGTTTTAAAATCAGGGCTCCTTATGAAGGGTTGACATATGGGAGAAGAACGAGGCAAAGCAACAGAATCGATGGTCCAAGGCCCTAGGAAAGATGAGGGCGTGAATCACCAATGTTCAAGGAGGAAAAGTCACGAAGACATTAACATGAAATAATGTAAGAGCAAGCCTCGAAAAAATCAAGAGAACGGGTCGGAAACGTGGTTCTGACAAGGGAATAGGGGGAAGGACAATCAGTTAACTGGGGGTTAACGCTGACTGTCACCTGGTTTGTCCATGTGGACCAACCAGGGAAAACCTCCTGGAAATTGTTTGAAAAATCCTTAAAAAATAGAAGATGATTTAATTAATTTTAGATTATTAAATGAAAAGTATTTATTATTTTCTAAGTTAATTTATTATGATTTTTATTTATTTTTTAGAGTTTTATAATTATAAGTTGTATTTTAGGGGCTATATAGGTATACATATCTATATATTTTAATGTTTTATTTTTATTTTGTCTATTTAATTTATTTGATAAGGTTTAATATTTTATATAATTATAAAATATTTTTGTACACTTAAATATATTTTTCTTTTATTTTTCTGAAGTTTTTTGTTTATTTAATAAAATAGGAGAACTAATTATATATGTATATGTACAGGTATTATACGTAGGTATTTTATAAACCTATTTTATTTTTGAGTTTTATTAATGTTTTTATTCCAGTATTACTACACACATATATCATAAATAATATTTACAAAATTATAAAAATATAAACTTGTAAAAATAACGAATAAATAATAAAATGAATATTTTAATCTGTACAAGTATACAAAAGGGGTCCAAAACTCAACTTTCAAATAGTAGCTCCGCAAAATACGAAACCACCTTCATTAAATAGCTTATTAAAAATATATTCAATTAAAGGTTATTTATATACATTTCAAGTTTTTATTTGAGAGATACAGGCCTGCGAAGTTGGGATTATGAAAATTTATTCAAATCATAATTATCTGGACATTATTTTTGTGTGGAGTCAATTTTACATTTTTTTCTAAATAAAATTTTCTACAACTTTCATGTTCAAAGTTTCTTTGTTTGAAGTCTAAAAGGTGGAACCAAAAATAGGTCCCAAAATGAATAAAGAATGGATAAAAATAAAAGGACTTTTTATTGTGTTCTGGCCCTTATGCCCCCTACTTTATTCCTTGTCGACCTATCCATCGAAATGCCTAGGTCTCGGAGTTTCAGGTCATAAAATATTTACAATATTTTATTCTTTTTCTTTTCTTTTCTTTATTCTTTTATTTTGGCTTTACAAACTATATTTTATACACTATTCACGCATACATGCATTCATGCATGCTAAGATGCAGGAATTAAGGGTATTTACAAGCATTTGCCAGTGTTTTTGAGGCCAAAAGGAAAAAATAAAGATGATGAAATGTGGATTCATCACCTGCCCATGCACAGATAGAAGCACCAATACTTCATGAATCTAGTTAGTGCTCAAGGCAGTACCAATGTTAGGATTTGGACTCTATTACTTAAAAGTTGTGCCTCACTATGTATGGAGGGTACTTGAATAAATGTGGGCTTTAAGCACCCAATATAATGAAGTCCAATAATGAATTTAATTTTGGTCAAGGTTTTCTTAGATGTCCTTTTTTATGATTTTTGGGTTTACACCTTTTTGAGCTTTTTTCAAAGAAAAAGATTAACAGTATGTTCAATTCTTTATTCTTTATTTATCCTAAGTAAACAAAAGAGAGGGAGAGATAAAAAATGCAATGTGAGTCTAAAATTAATGAGAGAGTGCTAAATCAGAAATGCTCACCTCGCTTCCCAGCTCTCTCCATGCAATATTAAATGAATGCAATGAAGAAATCACCCTAGGACATGAATATCTATTAGTATGAAGTACCAATTATTTTAACCAAGTCCAAGCGTATCAGAGACCTATAGGTACAAGAGTATAGTTAGGATTTGGACTTAACAAGTACAAGTGCTCATTTACACATGATGAAAACAAAACAATAGTTGAAAACACAAAACATGATAAACAAAAAAAATAATGGGAAAATAAGGAGAATAAAAATAAAGAAGTCGAATAAAACACGATAAAACCGCACATGTCCCCAAGTGAAAAATCACTTGGTAAAGAAGACTTGTAAATTCCAAGTGTCCAGATTCCTGAATAATTATAGATCAAAATTAAATCACTTTTCCGCAAAATAAAATTTATACTAAGAACTAAACTACATGGTTCTTATACTCTTCCATGCTCTCTCTTGTTGGCTTGGTCGAAAAAGCCAACTCCATGTTGCTCGGGTGCCTCAAACTTCCTATGAAATTCTCCCTTAGTTGGTGGTTCCCCACATAAAAGACAAACAAGATAAGTGTTAGAAAAGTTCACAAATGTAAATATAAAGAAATAAAGCAGAAAAAAGTGATATTATAGTTGTGTGACAAAAGGAGACAATATATGCTCTGTTGCTCCCTAGCAATGACTCCATTTGTTTACTCGAGAGACCGATCTACTGACCTATTAAGTTAGGCTAATAATTATTGAGATGACTAACTCTCATATAAGCAACAACTAAACCACAAATGAAATTAAGCGATCAATAAAGTGAATTGTGTTAAAATGTACTATAACTCTACAGTAGATATGTATAGGTGTAAGTACTATAGAGGGCAAGCACAAAGAGCTAACAAAAAATATTGAGAAATTAATATAAATTATTATTAATTAATATTAATTTCATTTTTTTCCTTTTTTGAGATTTTTTTATTGTTATTTATCATTTTTATGGATTTTTAATTGTTTTATATCTTTTTAAATTTTTAATTTTATTTTTCTTGTAAACTTTGCATATTTTTAATTTCGTTTTGATGTTTAAATAAAGTATATAATTGTATAGAGATTTTAGAGAAAATAACTGGTTTGCCTCTGGGGGAGCTAACTTGGCTCCCTCGACCCCATTTTTCCATTTTGAGTTTTTAAGAAATTAATCCTCTGAAATTTATAATATATCCCAATATTACGTCATTCTAGTTTCGTGCAAAATAAAGACTCCTACACCCTCCATCTAGACAGACACATTTTAAGGGTTACAGAATTGTTGAAATCGACATTATCTTGATGAGGATCATAGGAGTCTCTATTTTGAATGAAATTTGAATAGCATAATATAGGGATACAATTGTAATAATTCATGGAAGTATTTAAAAATGTAAAAATAGGGCACGGGAGCCAATGTATCTCTTTGAAGGGGTAGCTCCATTTTACTCTTTTAGACGGTATAAGTAATATATTTTATTTATAATAAATATGAGTTATTAATTTTTAGATATATCAAAATACTTTCAAAATACATGACATAAAACTTTTTTTCATTTATATATTTTTCTCTTTTTCGGTAATACGTATATAATTTTTACTAATTTTTATTGATTTTAAAGTAATAAATATAGCAAAATATTGAACATAATAATTATTCATGAATGTCTTAGGTTTAATAAATATAAATCCGTCCTTAATTAACTTAATACTTTATATATATATATATAGAAAATTTAGAAACATTAAGATATAATTTTGGATTCTTTGTGATTTTCTATTATTTTTTATATGGTTTCAGGTTTCATGATTTTTAGGTTTTATATTTTTATTTTTAGTGATTTTTGGATATGTGCGGTCAATATTAAGAGGAAGGAGAGAAGCCTGGTGAGTTAGAAGAAGCAAAGCATAGATCTACATGGCTAGGCATATCTTTGACTAGGTATAGCTCACTTGGAAGAGCCTCATGAGCATGGTAGGTATGACTAACAAGCTCAATCATTCCCTTTGATATGATTAAAGAAGATCAAAAGTCCTTCTTCCTTTCCCTCCGAAGATTCCGACTACATTCAAAGAGTCAGAGCGGAGTTGTGGGACGACCTAGCTCTCTTGGAACTCATATGCATAAGACAGTAAAAAAGATACTCCAAAAGCTTCAAGATCGAGGTCTCATTAGCCGAAGAAGACCCTGGCCAATTCACGATGTGGCATTTCTTTGAAAAAATGACCTATTTCATTGACGTAACCTTCCCTCAATGCAACTTGCATTCAATGTGGTTTTATGTTTTTTTACATTTATATAGTATGAAAATGCACATTTTGTAATTTTAAAGAATGAAAATTATGCCAGTTGAAGCATGATGGAAAACACTTGTATAATTTTCCTATGAATTTCAAAGAAAATAAAAAATTTAATAGGAACAAAATAAAAGAAAATAAAATGTTACAAGAATGCGGAATTAATTGTTGTTTATATAAAATTTAAATCCATTTCATAATAGGTCCTAGAAACTATAGGGTTAAACATGCAATTGTTATAGATCCTCACATTTCATAAATTATCCTGTATATTCTGGACTACATATAAAACTTACAATATTTGAATCTAAGTAAAAAATGGTGGGAAATGGATGCAATTTACCCCTACATGTGAGCTATCAGATGGTCAAGATGACTTAAGCATGATAAATAGCCTAGAGGTCTTTATACACCTACAACGATGAACGTCTTAGATTCGATCTCTATAGATATTTAATGGTGGTTGATCGGGTCGATCTGACAGTCACTAGAGCATTAGGGGTGTATTTTAGATCTAATGGTGCTGACACATGAGTAGAGAAAACGAGGATGAATGTATGCAACGATCTACTTCGATCTAGTGAATCTGATGCCTTCGACAATCTCCGAGGCTACTGAGGAGTTTGATGGCTTCCTATAGATGGTCAGAAACTCCTTGAGTGATAAGAAGTGTCTGAGTCTCACTAATATAGGCATGAAGCGTCAGAAGGAAACAACAAACTAGAGCTGCATTTTGGGCTTCGAATCACCACCATATAGAGGTTCTCTAGGCCTCTTCTTGCACATAAATAATGATGGCTCGAAGGAGAATCATGCGACCTATTTATTAGGAGGATCGGCGCTGATATGAGGTGAGACAGTGTTGACCTCCAGTGATAGTGATAGAGGAGTTTTGATAATCTCGATTCTTGCATAATCAGTGGGGAGGGAGTAAGTAGAACATGGATAATGTGGTGAGGATGGAGATAAGATGCTTACTAGATCTTAACATAAGTCAAATCATGATGAACACATGACTAGAGCATAGTGCCCCTACGTACTATATTTTTTAAATTTTGGCTTTTGGTTAAGTTGAAAAGAAATTGATGGAATACACTATACAACTACACCTAGAATTTAAAAATGAAGTAACATAGACGGAAATAAAGTACACACATGGTAGGAATGGTTGGGGAGCAGGATAACCATAGCAAGCTCATGCGAAGACTTGAATCAGCCCATATTTGCTTCTCGACACCTTGGATAAATGAGTTCAACCTCCTATCAGAAGGGAACACATTCTAGACACCAATCTCAGGGGTTACATGGATCAAAAAGAGATTAAAGTCAAAGTGGGATCTGGAGATGCCATATTATAACAGAGCAAGGAGTTTTGATAGATCATGAGATTTTGATCGTGTCGGTGATAGTCTCAGAATCTTAGAGGCATGGCATAATGGAGAAGTGTGTCACCAAGATTTTTCATGCAGTAATTGGTCTTCATAAAACAGTTATCATAGGGGGGAAATAGATGAAATCAAGGGGTAGGTGGTGCTTGTAGATTTTTGCCTGAATTTTGGTACAATTGATCGAAGACAAGAAAAGACGAGTCTTGATTGGGCCACATTAACCACTAAAAGATAAAATTAATAAAAAAATCAAAATAAAAATAAAAATAAAAATAAAATGATTTAATTCAACTTAAAACACAAAAATTATTTGTTTTTTCATAAAATATTTTATTATGATTTTTATTTATTTATACCACCATATATGTTAGGTGTTAGTTTTTTACAAGTGTATTAAAAGGTATGTGTATTTTATTTATTACTTATTATTCATTCATATTTACTTATTTTATATATTTATAATATAATATAATATAATACATGTTTATATATTTTGATTTTATTTTTATAGTTTTTTAACATACATAAATAATTATATGTATATACATTGTAGGTATAATATACCTATATATTTTAATATATTATTTAGTTTGATGTCTTATTAATGGTTTTATTTTATGTTTTGCATAAAACATGCTTCAAACAATATATACAATTTTTTTAAAATGTAAGATGAGTAAAAATATAAGAATAAAATATATGAATACTATATACAGATACTTTTGAATCTTAACTCTAATTTTAATAAAAGTACCTTCAATAGATAGATAATTTCAGTTTAAATACAATGGAGGTGAGTTTGAATCAATTTGATCTTGTATGGAGACTATATTGATATGTGAAGTTAGGTTTGTGGCTTTTTCATCTGTGTGTCCCAATTGCACAATGCATTATTTTTCTGACCAATTATTTTAGTAATTTTCTATGTATTTTCAAGCACAAGTTCGATGTTAAACATTTTATTATTTGATGTACGTAAAATGTAGAGAAAAAATAACTATCGATATGGTGTAAATTAGGGTTTCTATATATAGTAACTATCCCTTATCTCCCCTTACTTTATTCCTTGTCGACCAAGCTAATATTGACTTGGTCTCGAGGTTCATGGTCATTCAGTATCTTTGATACTTCGTTTATTTTTCTTTAAGTTTCTTTAATTTTCTTTATTATTTTGTTCTAGATTCAAATACATGTATTTATATAGAATTTCCTAACAATTAATGAATTTTAATTTGCACAAGTTAGCATCATTTTCTAGTGTTTTGATAAGGATTTAAAGACAAAATGGAAGAATAAAGGCAGATGAATCGCTATTCATGAACGATACTTGAGGATTTGTTGGTGTTTTATCCATGCTAAAAATGTGGATGCAAGCAAGATGGAATCGCGCACTAGAGTGATCTACTTCATTAGATATGTAAAGATCGGTATTGGATGTCGACTTTATTATCGTTAGACTCAGAAGGTATTTGTTTCTAGAGACATCAAATTTCTAGAAGAAGTTTTCTTTAGAAGTAAAGAAAACAATAAAGTTTAGCATATATTTGACTTAGGTGTTTTCTTTAGACTCAGAAGGTATTTGTTTCTACACCCGAAATTGAAGAGATAGTTGAAAATGGTACAACTGTACATCTTACAAAGAGTTGTATCATTGTAAGACAACCTCAAAGTTATGGATTCCATGTATTTGAAGAGTCTGGTCATAATTAAACTTCATTAGGTGAAGTTTTGGGTGTGACGTGGATAGCTGGATGTTAGCAATAAACTTTAAGATAAACTACATGCACAAGAATTATGTATGGACCCTCAAAGATCCACTGAAATGGGTCAAAACCATTAAATGCAAATGGATCTTGAAGAGAAAAAAGGGACTTTATGGGAAGGTAGAGACCTTCAAAGCATGATACGTAGCCAATGGATACACACAAAGAGATGGCATATATTACGATTAGACATTGTCTCACGTGATCGTGCTTAAATCCATTAGGTCATTGCTTACTATAGGAGCACACCTTGACTATGATATCTGGCAGTGGATGTTAAGACACTATTCATCAATGGATACTTGGAATAGGATATCTATATGGAGCGGCGCCAAGACTTCATAGCTGAGGAAGGTAAATTGTGCACACTAAAGAAATCCATCTATGAGTTTAAACAAGTTTCTCATTGTTGTAACATTCGATTTGTTGACATCGTAAAGAGTTATGATTTCGTATAGAATTAAAATGAACTATGTATGTACAAGAAGGCTTGTAGGAGCACCATCATGTTCAGTATGCTTTATAGATGACATCCTTATCGTTGGGAATGACATATGCATGATGACTAGTGTTGAGATCGGGTTGTCCAATACATTTGAGATGAAATATCTCAGAGAAACTTATATCTTGGTTCAGAAGATGTTCACAGATAGAGAAAATAGGGTATTGGGACTATCCCAATAAGGATATATCAAGAAAATCTTGGAAAGATTCAGTATGGAGAATCCCAACAAAAACTTCCTTCCTTTAAAACATGGCATTAACTTATCTAATGGGACGGCTCAATAAACAATCGAGGAAAATAAATCCATGGTTAGATGCCTTTATGCATTGGATGTACGAAGCTTGACATATATCATGATGTGTACAAGACTAGAAACCTTACATGTAGTGGGAGTGGTAAGCCTTAACCAATCATGCTATGGAGAGAACCATTGAACTAGAATAAAGAGCATTTTCAAGTACCTAAGAACTCAAGAATACATATTGGTAATTGATGAATCTCAGATTCATCACTCTAAATCTCATTAATTAAGCTCAAATCCATCAAAATCATCAGCATATCTGCATTTATTATGCATAATTAGTATTCATGCGTGTTTTGATAAGAATTGCATTTTAACACTAATTTCTGCACAAAATGAGAAGCCAAAAATCTCTGCCAAAATTGACATGTAAATAGCCTAACTTTCCTGATTTTTAACTAATTTATTCTAACTCAGAATGAACCAAAACCACCTCACTGTGTACATATCACTAACAAGAATAAAATGAAAAATACAAAAAAATCGCTAACCTAAATAAGTGGACCTAAAACCCAAACCCTGGTTCTAGGATTTCCGGACTAAAAATCCCATATCTTCCCCATCCAGTGTATGTTTTACCTTCAAAACAAGACCAAGTTCATGTGAATCGGAGCTCTTATGTGAAAGTTGGGTTTTGGGCCTCTTTTGTACATTTTGTATTTTAGCAATTTTTGACCTATTATTTTATGTATATAATTAACCTATTTTAGTTCATTTATTTTTCGTCTGTCTTCTTTGATAAAAGTTTTACTAAATTGTGCAAAAATCCAAATCCAAGTTGTGCATGAAATCAAAGAAACAAATTGATTCCGAGTCTTCATTAATTGTTTGTACAAAATCGATCTTTTTCATGTTTTATTTTATTTCTTCTTTTTATCAATTAATAAAAATCCAAAAAAAAATAGATTAATGTGTAAATTTTTATTTTTGATGTCATCATATTTTTTCTAATTTTTTATCTAGTTTAAAAACTATAAAAAATAATAAAACCTAAAAATCAAGGTACTGTATATACATGGGATACCCCAAAAATATCACTTTGTGCATTTAATCGATTTTGGATTTGATGTCTTCATGAAAGTTATAGATCTCATCGAGACGAGCAACTTTTGTGAAAAAACTTTATCGATCCGAAGCCATTTGCTATTTATTTTGTATTTTACAATGTTTTTGTTTTTGGAATTTTGTGGTGCTGACACGTGGTCGCTCCTGGAGATGCCACATGTCAGCCAATTTTCGCATTTTTATTTATTTTTTATAAAAAAAATTAAAAAAATTAAAAGGACCCGCACGTGCGAGGCACGTGCCACCCAGGCACGCGCCAAGCACGTGCACTCCCCTTTCTCCCCATTGCACCCTCAGCCCGCCACCTGTCATCGTTAGGGTTGTCCGATCACGGGTCCATCGTACGGCATGTGACCTTCGTCCCCAGCACCCTTCCCCTGGGAATCTCCGCCGTGATTTTTCGTCGGATATCTCGCAATCACCGCCGCCCTTCAATTTTGTCCAACTCCATCACCGATCTCCGCGTATCTCGTGCCCACCGTCATTTCATTAGCTCCCCAAATCTCCTCCATCACATCTCGTTGACTCCAATCCCTAATCGTGTGCCCCTCATCCCAGAACTTCCCTTCTCCGGTACATCACTCCCCCCGTCGACGGCCCTATTTCAGACCGGTCTCCTCCGCCTTGGCCGACCATCCGTCGATTGCATAGAGAAGGGGTGATGGTGGTGACAGCCTGAGCACCACCCTCCTCGGCGAGATCCGAGCCATCAAGGTCTCATAGCAGCGCCGTGCCCCCGTGCTAGCTGCTTAGCTTCGGGTCCCATCCTCGTAGAGCTAACGTCGCCTTCTTCGTCAACTCCTCTGACAACCTACGAACGACAACCATATCTACCGCACCTTCGTCTCCGACGATTCAGCGACATTCACCTCCGACAGCCACCGACTAACAACGATCATCTTCTTCGACAAACACCGACCCTCATCTTCGCCAACGATCTCCTACAGCCGATCAACGACACGCCAGCCCTCAATAGGAGCATCACCGGTCCTCTACCCCTCCGTAGATCCTCCGCCCCGCCATAGACCCTCCGCCTCTGCCATCATCGATAAGGCCCCGTCGGAGCCCCCACCATTCTCCAACAGACGTAACCCTCCTCCGCCTCTCTGCCTCACCATAGTAGGGTCGGGCTCAAGTCTCGAGGCCCTTCCACGTGAGGAGCACGTACGGAGGGAATACATGAGGAGCGGAACCACCTGCTTGGTACAATTGCAGAAAACCCCCCGAACCTCCTCCAAATTGCATTAAAGTATAGATTAAGAAGGTCACGTGCTCCGCACGTGAGCCTCTGGCACAATTGCAGAATATTCCCCCATATTTTAGGTAAATTACTCGTATACCCCTCTTCTGCATTTTCTATATTTATTTTTATTTAAATATTGCATCTGTACCACTATCTTTCACCTTTATTTCGAACAACTACATTGCATTATTTTATTTATCAAAAGATAGAATAATGTTTGTCATTTAATTCTCTACAGTCTGACATATTGTGGACGTTTTGGTGATTGATGGTTAATTAATAACTAATATTCTATAGAAATTTGCATAATTTTCCCACTTCTTTCTCTGAAATTTATATTTGATTAACCATTGCTTTAAAAATTCCCAAAAAATCACATATTGTAGAAGTAATTGTGCTCGACATTGTGCCCAAAGAGAATTGAATTTGCATGCATTGTTTGTCCTGTAAAAAAGATTTTGCATATTTCAGTGTTCTATTTTAATTAGGTATTGAAATTAGTATTTTCGAGGTTTAGGATTTTTCTGAGATCAATCTCCTAGTGATAGATCTTAGATAATTTTGTTCCTTGAAAATAATTAGGTGGAATATTTGTTATTATTAAATATTGAAAGTCATTCTGTTTGCATTTAAAAATACATAAAAAAATTCATATTGCATCCAAAAATTCCAAAAAAATATAATGCATTCATTTCATCATATTTTGCATTGTGGCCAAGTTTCGTATTTTTCGGACATCGTTTGATCGAATTTTACATTTTAGACCCTAAAATAGGCTAAAATTTGCATTTTGCATCCTCTATCATATAAAAGTTTAAAAAAAAGATCACCTCGAAAACCGCGCACGAATTTTGATAGACATAATTCTAGGTTGTTCCTTTGCCTCCTTGTGTTCGACCTTGGGAATTGGCCAAGTAAAATAAACATCAAACCGCATTCATTAAAATCGACAAAAAAATTGTGTGGTTATTTTCTTGACTGATTTCGATTGCCGCCAACAACGAAAAGACAAATCATATTTTCTTAGCACGAATTAAAACAGCCTTTTAAAACAACGAATTTCGGACTCATCAGATGGCGCCGTTGCCAGGGAGGTAAAGGACTTAGTTTTGTATTTTGAAAAAAATTCGTTCCGTTTTCCACATTCGTGTAGTCCGACCCCCGAATTTTCCACTGTAAATTCCATTTCTTTTCCTGCATTTATTTTCAGCATTTATTTTTCTTGTCTATTGTTTTTTTTGTTTCACTCTCTTACATTATCTCTCTTATTTTTGTATGTGGTACACAGCGTATGTGGAGCGGTTTTTCAAGAAACTGAAGCACCTTCACCGACTTCCGAAAAATCCGCAATTAATTTAAGATTGAGTCGAGTCGTGAGAGAGCATAGAGTCTAGGTTTTTAATTTCTGCAAATTTAAAATTTCTGTAATTAATTGCTCATTTACAGTGGTGTCCGTTTGGACTCTCACATGTGTTAAAAAACTCTGAACTTTCTTCTGTGGTGTGTCGTGGCCACTCTTCGGTGAGGGTAGGGCCCGACTTGAGTGGCGACTAGGATAGACCTACACATATGGCTCTCAGAGCATTTTTATTTCTTGACTGTGCTCGTAGGAATTAAGCCCCAGTTCACTTTAATAGAAATGAACATAGATCGTTCAATTTAAACAAAAACTTAAATCATTTTTTTCCCGCTAATAGACATTTTGCTAGGTGCGGTTTTTCATCGGCCTGCATTCATTTAGATTAATTTTTCAATTTCTATATAGCATCTCATATGGAGATTGCGAGGATTCACTGTAGGTCTCTAACTGAGTATGCATCATCGTTTTTCACGTGCATCAGCTTTTCCCGAATTTCCCCCTCTTATTTTGTCACATAATTTTAAAAGTAAATTGGGACTGGACGGTAGACTCGTATTTCTGTTAACTTAAATTCTTCAGTGATTGACTAATTAAAATTAGGACTGCTAAATATAGTCGATTTCAAATAAACCCATAAAATCAAGAATTTTTGCGGGAGAGCAACCCCGACCTTGGATGCTACATCTCAGTATTTTTCTGAGTGAGCGAGAGACGACACTTAAGGCTAGATCCCAAAACATGTATTTCATTCAGACTACTGATTTTAAAAAACGATTAGCTACATCTCAGTGAGGAATACGGGTAGCCGGTAAATGGTCAGGACTTCCTTAGCAGAGTAGGTGGTTTAAAGGACATTGCGTAGGGCTCCGTCCTTAAGTAACACGAGTAGCCATTTTACGGTTCGTACTTACACCTATACTAGCTGAAAGTAGAGGCAACTAGTCGTACGAACTCGGGACAATCTTTAAGAAACTTTCGGCACCTAACAGCTCGCTAAATTCATTCCAAGATTAATTTATCACCAACTTAAAATTGAAAAGGTAATAGCCGAACTTTTACGGCTTCATTGTGTGAGTTGGTGAACCCGACGTTTAATTTGTGTTTGCATTGGTGTGCATGAACTGATATAGAAGATCAAAAGCCGCACATTTGATAAAAAAATTCTTTTGACTATCCCCTACATTCATCTCTCTCCTTTCATGATTTAAACCTCATCATGGAACTTTTGTCCAAAAACTCTTAGCATCCAGATCATGAGGATCATTACAAACCCAAACCATCATTCCTCTCAGCTCTTTCAAAAATGGTCGAACATTTATCTCAAAATCCATCAGAGATATACTATGAAAATGAATTTGTCTCGGTTAGTCCCAAATCAACTACATCCTCTTTTTTAAATAATCCTCCAACATTTGCGGAAGACTTTCACTCGTAGATGAATTCGACCCCCTCATTGAATTCCTACTCGAATCATCTGACCGCACGTGACACCCTACCATCTTGGACTGAACCGTCTTATTCTTGGTTTCTCGCTGTGAAACCCCACGTTTTAGTACCCCCAACTTCATCAGTTCGTGGTGATCAAATAGTTGCAGTCCACTTAGAAAATTTATGTAAAATTTAAATTTGATCTGATTGTATAATAAGATAGACCATTAGATGCGTATCGTCGTTAGGAATCCAACGCATCTGAAATTTTGTAAATCGGATATCGGATGATTGAGATATGATCATTTTAGTGAAGAGGGGTCAACTCTTAAGTGGTTATACGGGATTGAGCAAGATCCATCTAAGAGATCTGCCCAACTATGATTTTTGAGATATAAAAGACCCCATGTGCTGCTCTCCCCTCTCACTTGCAAACCCTAGCCACTACTCACCATCTCCTACCTCTCAAGACCGTTGGAGCTCCGACGGAGCGTTGGTAGAGTTGGCTGTTCTCCACTATTTCGTGGGGAAGTTTTTCCTTGACATCCTCTACGCAAATCTCACATTAAGGTAAGATCATCTCTCCATCTCCCTCTAATTGGTGATTTTGTTTACGGATTAGATCTAAGAAAATGTGCTTGTGATTTAGAGGCCTCCGTGGTTGGGATAGTATGTGGAAGGTGGATTAAAACGAAGATATGATATTGCAAGTGAGAACAACCATATAGGTACGGTCCCCTCCCCTTTTTCTTGTGATTTTCGTGCCTTAGCATATATCCCATGGACCTTCGTGTCCCTCTTGCTGGATTGGGTTTTCTCTCTTGGTGTGGTGCTTTTCAGTTGTTCATGTTCCTAAATAATAAAAGA
This sequence comes from Ottelia alismoides, assembly GCA_037367405.1. NCBI lineage: Eukaryota > Viridiplantae > Streptophyta > Magnoliopsida > Alismatales > Hydrocharitaceae > Ottelia > Ottelia alismoides. The sequence goes on along the minus strand of JAZKJV010004119.1, from coordinate 1,348,094 downwards.
AATGTAAAGAGAACCTTGATAACTCGACGAGCATATTAAGTTTAAACAACTAAATTTGAAGATGAAATGAATAAGTTTTCTGATCTGCGTATGCCAATGTGAATGAGTAGTATTGTTGACACAATAGGAGGATGCTAAATATTGGGAGATCTTTATTTAAGAAAACAAAAGGAGAGATCCTTGCAAGTATAACGTGCAAAAAAACATATGTAGCAAATCCTTTTGAATTTGCATGATTTCTCTCGTAAATTTGTATGTATTTTTGGACCACAACTAGGATTCGAAATCAGGTTGAAGATAAAGATATGTTAAATATAGGGTGATTTCCATTATTAGAATTCAATGTTTTTTTGAGAACTTTTTATATATTGATATATACACACACACACACACACACACATATATATATATACTTTGGATCTAATCCATGTCATGTCATTTAGTACTACCACATATTATATGAACATGCCTTAAGCTAATGTGTGCTGTTTCGGAATTGAATATCCATACGTTTTTTTTGTTGTGAAGTATGAAATGTTAGTCATAATTATTTTATCAGTTATTTAGGCATCAAATTTTATAATGCCAAGTTGACCATACGTTATAGATCAAATTTCCATTTGCATGACATTAAAGCCACGAGTAATTCCTTACTCATTCCCTTTATACGATTAGGTGTTTAATAACTTTATAACTAGTCTTGTTATACAAGTGTTTGAGATATGTGGCGTACGAAGTATTGTGAAGGAATCGAATTTGAAATTTCACCCGGATATGATTAGCACATGTTTATAATCCTAAGATTCTTTAGTTGTCGTCCTATCATTAGAGAACCTTGACGTTAAAAGTTAGAAAATAATAGCATAAACACACATGGCGTTGAATTAGGTAAATTTGCAGGAGAGGTATGCGCATACGAAGAGTCACATAATATTAATCGTACTTTGTGTATAATACTCTCTAGCAATCATACGCATATTGAACCCATATACACAATAAATTGCATATACTAAGAAAATATTTTTGAAAATAATTGTAAGTATTGGCATTCCTTTATTGCTTAGAGATAATATGTAGACATTAAAGATTGTAAATATCATTATCAATTGGTTAGCACTGACATTGGATGATAGTTGAAAATAATACCCCGAGCCCAGAATACGAAGGGGTGTAACTCATATGGTAAAGAAACTTGAGTGAGTTATCTTGACAAAGTAAATAATATTTCTAAATTTAAAAATAGTACAGGTTATTGTAAGGTCGATTATCCTTATCATATAATCTAGATCTCATCCTTAGCTTTAATGCCTAAGTGTATGCAAAAGCGGCTATGTCAAAGTCTCTTTTGTTACGTAAGGATCTATATTTTGGAGATTAATCAAGTTTGATCACTAAATTACATATATGTAAATAAATTTGATACACGATACATTTCGTTGTATTTCCAATGAGCATTCTCTTTCATTCTATGAAAAGATTACATATAGATGAGATAGTAATTTCGCATTAAAAATTCCAGCATGGTGGGGATTTTTTTAAGATAGTTGTTGTATGCTTAATGGATATTTAATTATGGATCTTTTCATCATGGATCAACATACTGTTAAACTCTTTCTCCTTACGGACACATCACAAGTATTTATCTAATGGAATGTATACCTAGCGAGTAACTTTAGTACATTTATTGTCGTGATGAAGCTATGCTTGAATCACATTTATTTTACAATGAATCTATGATTAAATTTCCAAAATATTTTAGCTTTTTTATTAGTTCTTATGAGTATCTTTCAAATTTGTGAGATCTTTACGGTAATTGAGTGGGGCAAAAAGATACCTAGCAAGCAATGATATAGAATATGAGAATGGTTGTGGTGAAGTTTTATTGGTCTCAAATTATTATAGGGATTTTTACCCGGCAGACCCTGAAATCTTTTGCAATTACCGCTACGACCTTCGAAACATCGTAATTCCTCCCTCGACCCTGTAAAGTTGCTAACCCTTACCATACATACCCTGCGGTTAAGCCCCGTTAAGTTACCCGTTAAAATTAACCAGATTCCGTTCTGTTCCTTTGTATTATACCCAGTTTGTTTATTAAATTTACATCGAGTGCCCCTCCTCATCCGATACCCCAGCAATGGAATTCCCCTGTCGTCGTTGCTCCCCCCGTGGCCTCGGCGATGCTGCTCCGGGTAAAAATCCCTTCCATTTTTCACGAACTCGACCTCATCAGCTCTACTGCTCCAACTATTCCTTGGAAGTAGCAGCCAACAGGTACTTCTCTCTACCTTTTTTCTAACTTGCGTAGGTATATTTCTTGCGGAATCAAATTTGTTATCAAGTCTTAGCCATCTTGATATCGACGATCTGTCGATCTCGCCCGAAGATCAAACAAAGGTGTCCTAATTAATTCCAACCGACTCTGTGTCTGTGTAGGCACAAAGAGTCGAGAGAAAGAAACAATGGGGAGGAATAGATACACAGCCCCGACCGATGAGGAAGCCACGGTGGAGGAGCTGTCCAAGGGATGGCCGAAGCGGCTCAACCACCCGCTCCACACGCAGCATCCCATCCTTAAATCCCTCCGTCCGGTCTACAACTGCGATAGCTGCCACACCATAGGCCACGACTGGTCCTTCCACTGCCCCACATGCGACTTCGACCTCCACCCTGACTGCGCCCTCGAGGCCCAGCTCGTAGAGATGTCCAAGCCGTGGCCTCGGACCCTCGACCACAAGCTACACAGAGTCCATCCCCTCGTCAAGACCCGCCTCGACACCTTCTGGTGCGACTCATGCGGGGAGAAGGGCAGCTGGTGGTGCTTCTACTGCGAGAGATGCGACTTCTCCCTCCATCTCCAGTGCGCCTTCGGACTCGAAACAGGACGCACCATCGACGCAGATCGGAAGCAGCCACCAGAGAGGATAACTCTCGAGATCGTAAGGACTGCGATGGAATCCTACTGGTGCAGCAAGTGCGCAGAGGAGGGGAAGGGTAGATGGAGCCCCCCCTCCCCCAGGCCCACCGGCTGCTGCTGCTTCGCGCACCGGTCGCTGTTGCTTCGCACGATGGAGCCCCCCCTCCCCCCGGCCCACCGGCAGCTGCTGCTTCGCCCCCCCACACCCCCCTCTCCCGGACGACGATGGAGACCCTCCTCCCTGACAGCTGCTTTGTCCTCCCCTGCTTTTTCTATTTTTTTATTTTGGCCAATCCTAGCCGTTCGATGGTAAAGTGGTTAGGTTAACTCCAGTCTAACCCAAGTATTTGACTCAAATATAGTTAACATTGACGGCAGGGTTTGTTGGGTAAGACGGAGCAAGTTTACATGGTCGAGGGAGGAATTACGATGTTTCGAAGGTCGTAGCGGTAATTGCAAAAGATTTCAGGGTCTGCCGGGTAAAAATCCCATTATTATATGATGATCGTAGTGCTCACTGCATGTGAGTGAGATTTTTTTTGTTGACTCATATTATCGAGATATAGCCAAATGAATTAAAGTTAAAAATCACGTTATCGATGTTTGTTCACATGCTTTATACTTAGAGAAGTTGGCATACCCGAGGGTGGGGCGCAACTCTCGTGGTCCCGATGAGTCCTAGATGGAGTGTTAGTTCTAGTTCCGCAAGTTTGTCGGTGTGTTCCGCTACTCTGTCGGTTGAATGTAGTGCTACGGGTACAGTCGGTGTGTCGGCGTCCCTAGTACAGCACTCATCGAAGACTCGTACTTTGTCACAATGGTGTATCCGGTGCGGTCCCGTTTGGCCGCGGTGTACTTGTTCCCGGGTATTCCTCTTGTGATGGGTAAGCTGGGGGAAATGGGTTGAAGTTGGAGTTGAGGTTGGTTGCTTGTGTTTGTTGGCTTGAGTTATTTGCTCCAGTGCACATGTTGTGATTGTTGAGTTTGGTTATTAATGTTTGAACTCAATAACTAAATGATGGCAAGATATCTTGAATAGTATACTTATGTGCATAGACGTATATGATTATCCCAGACAATGCATGTAGATAAGTGTATAATTAGTGAGCTCATGATATGAATAAAAATAATGGACTTGTAGAGTACGGATAGCAAATTGCATGCAACTTATAATAATAATCTTATTGGTGGTTTGGAATAATGAGCAACAACTACAAGAATCATAATGGAACATGAACATCCCTCTCTTTACTCTTTTACACTTTATGCTTAGTGTAGTGTTAGCATGTTTTTAGCTGTACTGAGCATTTTTGCTCATATGTACTTCTTTGGAAACCCATCCAGGTTTACAGGTTGTTGAGCAACAGATGTAACTTTTCTTCCACACTTTATACAAGACACAGGGTACAGTTTCACTTGTAGAGTTGTAATAGTTGTTATTATACTTTTATAGCTTATGTTGTTTACGTTGTTAGCCATGTAAAAATATATTGTGGACTCTATTGTAAGCTTGTAATGAATTGGGAACCATGAATAAATAAATGTCAATGGAACATTTTATTTATCGCTTTTGCTGCTTAACATTCGGAATGTTAATCATGATGTATGAATGTGGCTATTGCTGAGTATCTGGATCCTAGGGAGATAGGTCCGACGTCCTCCCTACGGGGCGGGGCGTCACAGATGGTATCTGAGCAAGGATACTCCATTAGCCAACATTTATACTTATGATTATTAACGGTATTCGGAATGTATGGAATACATCAGGGTCCTCTGACGATGATGTTTAGTGCAACAAAACGGTTCCCATATAAGAGTCCTAATATATGAAGACTTAGATATCTAGAGACTTACGAGTGTATTTGATTCATGCAGAATCATGTCACTTTCAAATGCTGAGATTGCTAGATAGTTGGAGATGATGATGGACATGCTCCAAAATATAGACAAGAGACTAAAGACAATAGAGCAAAGACTTGATAGATTTGAAGAATCCATTCGTACCCTCCAGAGTGAGGGTAGTACTAGAGTACCATTTCTCCCTCCGTCTATCGAGGATATCTTTCAAAAACACCAGATAATATTTGCTAGCTATTGCAAGGGTCAAGTACCAGAGTTTGTGGGAGATACTACTCCTGAGGCTGCTGATGCTTGGTTAGAAAAGATTGAGAAAGTTCTCAAGATTATCCAAGCACCCAAAGACTGTTGGGTGCCATTTGCTGAATACTCCTTGAGCGGCCATGCGAAGCGTTGGTCGAGTACTTTATCTCGATATTTATCACATCCTTTGACTTGAGACAATTTTGTGAAATCATTTAGAGAACAATTTCTTCCTGATTTTTGGGTTAGGAGAAAAAGAAAAGAATTGGATGAGCTGAAACAAGGATCGATGTCAGCTAGAGAATATCAGATCAAATTTGATGACTTAGCATGCCATTCACCCATGCTCGAATTATGTGAGGATGAACGAATTCTAAAATTTTGGTGTGGACTTTGCCTCGATATTCAACATAGACTTTCTCCTTGTAGACCATCCATTATCCGTGAGATGGTAGAAGTCATATCTCGCATGGAAGACTTACATCACGATATGAAATTGAGCGGAGAAAATTTACGTGAAAATGACAAGGATGAGCAACAGATTGTGATGCCTTATTCAATACTTATAATGGTTCCATACCTTTGGAAGCAATGCACGAGACTGCAACAAGTTCTACTACAAATGGACCAAGAGGAAGTAGCAGGCCTCGGAGATGTTATACTTGTGGCCAGAGGGGTCATAGTCAAGCAGAATGTCCTCAGTGAGCCAATAGTGCTATTGTCAGAGTATTTGATGATAGCATCCACGTGCTGATGAAAAGGAACATAATTATACTCAAGGCATTTGATCGGTGTAATGACTCTTATGACTAGTAAATGTTTTTGTAATTCAAAAAAAAAAGTAGACAATGTTTTATCTATATGAACATAAATTATGTTCTTCTTGAATTTGTTGATAATATTGAGCAGGTCCACAAGAAAATATGACATATCGATTATATGATTCTGATGGTTATAGTTGTGACAATGTTAGTGTCTTAGTTTTCTTTTTATGATAATCGAAATGAGTTAAAAGATTCATAAGTATCAAACCTTAGTTATGTGGTATTGAGACTCATATCATGTAGTACATGCTAATTCATAAGACAAGCTTAAGGATTGAAAGAGATGGCTTGATTCTTTTTAAGGTCGTTATCGCTGACTATGAAATCACCATTACTCTTGTTTGTAATCATTGAAGCTGATAAACTCTAAATTTTTATATTCTTATCATCACGTGATGATTTTAATCCTCTTAAATTTGTTATCACCGATCGCAATAAAAGGTCCTATCAAGATGGTTATCACTATTGTGATAAGTAGAAATTAGATATGGATCCATTTTCTGAAGTAATAAGGAGGATACTTTAAGAGTGTTATCACCGAAGATGATAACTGTAATCCCTAAAGGTTGTTACTGTTGACCACGATAACAAAGGTCCTATTAAGATTGTTATCCCTCTCGTGATAAGTAGAATGTAGATGCATGTACATCTTTTGAATAAATATGAAGAACTCTCTAAAGATATCGAAGGTGTCAACTGTAATTTCTTAAAATTAATTGTCATTGACAGTGATAACAAACGTTCTATTAAGATTGTTATCACTCATGTGATAAGCAGATTGCACATGCGAGTGCATCTCTAGGAGAAATAGGAAGAGATCTTTTAAGATTGTTATCACCTTCAAGTTAAGAAAGATACATATTAGGAATTTCCTTTTCAAAAGTTATAACCTTAAAGTCTGTAGATAGCCTTTTGCATAATGTAATAGACACATGTTCTATACCAATGATATCTTTACATGATGTAATAGTAATTAGGTATGATATCGTGGATGTATATAACATATGTTATGAACTAAGAATACTTGAAATTCCTACGATTTCCTGAAGTCTAGAGGACGAGACTTGTTTTAAGATTGTTATGATGTGAAACCCCAAGTTTTAGTACCCCAACTTCATCAGTTGGTGGTGATCAAATAGTTGCAGTCCACTTAGAAAATTTATGGAAAATTAAAATTTGATCTGATTGTATAATAAGATAAACCATTAAATGCGTATCGTCGTTAGGAATCAAACGCATCTAAAATTTTGTAAATCGGATATCGGATGATTGAGATATGATCATTTTAGTGAAGCGGGGTCAACTCTTAAGTGGTTATACGGGATTGAGCAAGATCCATCTAAGAGATCCGCCCAACTATGATTTTTGAGATATAAAAGACCCCATGGACTGCTCTCCCCTCTCACTTGCAAACCCTAGCCACCACTCACCATCTCCCACCTCTCAAGACCGTTGGAGCTCCGACGGAGCGTTGGCAGAGTTGGTTGTTCTCCACTATTTCGTGGGGAAGTTTTTCCTCGACATCCTCTACGCAAATCTCACATTAAGGTAAGATCATCTCTCCATCTCCCTCTAAATGGTGATTTTGTTTATGGATTAGATCTAAGAAAATGTGCTTGTGATTTAGAGGTCTCCGTGGTTGGGATAGTATGTGGATGGTGGATTAAAACGAAGACATGATATTGCAAGCGAGAACAACCATATAGGTACGGTCTCCTCCCCTTTTTCTTGCGATTTTCGTGCCTTAGCATATATCCCATGGACCTTCATGTCCCTCTTGTTGGGTTGGGTTTTCTCTCTTGGCGTGGTGCTTTTCAGTTGTTCATGTTCCTAAATAATAAAAGAAATGTAAAGAGAACCTTGTTAACTCGACGAGCATATTAAGTTTAAACATCTAAATTTGAAGATGAAATGAATAAGTTTTCTGATCTGCGTATGCCTGTGTGAATGAGTAGTATTGTTGACACAATAGGAGGATGCTAAATATTGGGAGATCTTTATTTAAGAAAACAAAAGGAGAGATCCTTGCAAGTATAACGTGCAAAAAAACACATGTAGCAAATGCTTTTGAATTTGCATGATTTCTCTCGTAAATTTGTATGTATTTTTGGACCACAACTAGGATTCGAAATCAGGTTGAAGATAAAGATATGTTAAATATAGGGTGATTTCCATTATTAGAATTCAATGTTTTTTTGATAACTTCTATATTGATATATATACATACATACATATATATATATATATATATTTACTTTGGATCTTATCCATGTCATGTCATTTAGTACTACCACATATTATATGAACATGCCTTAAGCTAATGTGTGCTGTTTCGGAATTGAATATCCATACGTTTTTTTTGTTGTGAAGTATGAAATGTTAGTCATAATTATTTTATCAGTTATTTAGGCATCAAATATTATAACGCCAAGTTGACCACACGTTATATATCAAATTTCCATTTGCATGACATTAAAGCCACGAGTAATTCCTTACTCATTCCCTTTATACGATTAGGTGTTTATTAAGTTTATAACTAGTCTTGTTATACAAGTGATTGAGATATGTGGCGTACGAAGTATTGTGAAGGAATCGAATTTGAAATTTCACCCGGATATGATTAGAACATGTTTATAATCCTAAGATTCTTTAGTTGTCGTCCTATCATTAGAGAACCTTGACGTTAAAAGTTAGAAAATAATAGCATAAACACACATGGCGTTGAATTAGGTAAATTTGCAGGAGAGGTATGCGCATACGAAGAGTCACATAATATTAATCGTACTTTGTGTATAATACTCTCTAGCAATCATATGCATATTGAACCCATATACACAATGAATTGCATATACTAAGAAAATATTTTTGAATATAATTGTAAGTATTCGCACTCCTTTATTGCTTAGAGATAATATGTAGACATTAAAGATTGTAAATATGATTATCAATTGGTTAGCACTGACATTGGATGATAGTTGAAAATAATATCCCGGGCCCAGAATACGAAGGGGAGTAACTCATATGGTAAAGAAACTTGAGTGACTTATCTTGACAAAGTAAATAATATTTCTAAATTTAAAAATAGTACAGGTTATTGTAAGGTCGATTATCCTTATCATATAATCTAGATCTCTTCCTTAGCTTTAATGCCTAAGTGTATGCACAAGCGACTATGTCAAAATCTCTTTTGTTACGTAAGGATCTATATTTTGGAGATTAATCAAGTTTGATCACTAAATTACGTACATGTAAATAAATTTGATACACGATACATTTCGTTGTATTTCCAATGAGCATTCTCTTTCATTCTATGAAAAAATTACGTATAGATGAGATAGTAATTTCGCATTAAAAATTCCAGTTTGGTGGGGATTTTTTTAAGGTAGTTGTTGTGTGCTTAATGGATATTTAATTATGGATCTTTTCGTCATGGATCAACATACTATTAAACTCTTTCTCCTTACGGATACATCACAAGTATTTATCTAATGGAATGTATACCTAGAGAGTAACTTTAGTACATTTATTGTCGTGATGAAGCTATGCTTGAATTACATTTATTTTACGATGAATCTATGATTAAATTTCCAAAATATTTTAGCTTTTATATTAGTTCTTATGAGTATCTTTCAAATTTGTGAGATCTTTACGTTAATTAAGTGGGGCAAAAAGATACCTAGCAAGCAACGACATAAAATATGAGAATGGTTGTGGTAAAGTTTTATTGGTCTCAAATTATTATATGATGATCGTAGTGCCCACTGCAAGTGAGTGAGGCTTTTTTTTGTTGACTCATATTATCGAGATATAGCCAAATGAATTAAAGTTGAAAATCACGTTATCGATGTTTGTTCACATGCTTTATACTTAGAGAAGTTAGCATACCCGAGGGTGGGGCGCAACTCTCGTAGTCCCGGTGAGTCCTAGATGGAGTGTTAGTTCTAGTTCCGCGAGTTTGTCGGTGTGTTCCGCTACTCTGTCGGTTGAATGTAGTGCTACGGGTATAGTCCGTGTGTCCGCGTCCCTAGTACAACACTCATCAAAGACTCGTACTTCGTCACAAGGGTGTATCCGGTGCGGTCTTGTTTGGCCACGGTGTACTTGTTCCCGGGTATTCCCCTTTGTGATGGGTAAGCTGGGGGAAATGGGTTGAAGTTGGAGTTGAGGTTAGTTGCTTGAGTTTGTTAGCTTGAGTTAGTTGCTCCAGTGCACATGTTGTGATTGTTGAGTTTGGTTATTAATGTTTGAACTCAATAACTAAATGATGGCAAGATATCTTGAATAGTATACTTATGTGCATAGACGTATATGATTATCCCAGACAATGCATATAGATAAGTGTATAATTAGTGAGCTCATGATATGAATAAAAATAATGGACTTGTAGAGTACGGATAGCAAATTGCATGCAACTTATAATTATATTCTTATTGGTGGTTTGGAATAATGAGCAACAACTACAAGAATAATAATGGAACATGAGCATCCCTCTCTTTCCTCTTTTACACTTTCTGCTTAGTGTAGTGTTAGCCTGTTTTTAGCTGTACTGAGCATTTTTGTTCATACGTACTTCTTTGGAAACCCATCCAGCTTTACAGGTTGTTGAGCAACAGTAGTAACTTGATCTTCCGCACTTTGTACAAGACACAGGGTACAGTTTCACTTGCAGAGTTGTAATAGTTGTTATTATACTTTTGTAGCTTATGTTGTTTAAGTTGTTAGCCATGTAAAAATATATTGTGGACTCTATTGTAAGTTTGTAATGTTTTGGGAACTATGAATAAATAAATGTCAATGGAACATTTTATTTATCACTTTTCCTACTTTACATTCCGAATGTTAATCATGATGTATGAATGTGGCTATTGCTGAGTATCTGGATCCTAGGGAGATAGGTCCGACGTCCTCCCTGCGGGGCGGGGCGTCACACTCGCTAAGGAATCATTTCAAGAGTAAAATACCTTTGAGTCTCATGACTGACTGAGAAACCAAATCCAGATGGAAAGACCCACACTTAATGATCATCAGTGTTGGATTGACCACTACGATCAAATCCCTATTGACCAACCCGAATATCACTCATTTGATCAGCTTTTTTATACATAGGACCACATGGATGATATTGACACATATGCACCATGTATGACCCCATTATTTGAGGATACAATCAATCATGACCTTGGAAGTAGACTCTACTCAAAACAGGATGACATGCCCGAGTCATGGCATGTTGAGTATGAGACATACAAATTTCTGCAAAACCCTTCACCGAGCAGCCTCCTTCTATAATTTTTTAGGAGAAATTTTCAGAAAATAATAATCATATGTCGTATATTCTGAGAAACTCTCCTCTCAGCACATACAAAAAAATGGAAGATGAAATTATTGAATCGTAAAAACACACATCGACTACTCCCATGATCGATCATGAACAATATTTTGAGGATGATATCTCGAGGATAAATAAGAAATTTGAATTAATGGAGGACAGATTTCAAAAATTTGCCGACCGACTAATTTCACTCTCTGGGAGCTCAGACATAAAAATGAATGGTGAAATGATTGGATCTCATTTTGACAATTTTGAGTATATCCAAAAACCTAGGGACGATTCTGATAACAACACTTGTGCTTATTATTCCCCTAGAAATGACTATGCCTCTGACTCTTACTCTAAACATCAGAACCCCTGCTCATCTGCGAAACACGTCACATCACCACACCACACAGAAAACACCAAAAAATTGGAATATTTGAAAACCACAAAAAATCAAAAATCTTGAAAAATACTTTAAAATAGAATTTGAAGAAGATCTGAAGAATTTGGATCCTTCTTTACGGGAAGCACTGGAGAAAAGATTAATGTTTGAACTTCCCTTCATAAATGCCATTGAATACTTCCCTGAACTTAAAAGATTTATAATGGACAAATTAATGATTAAAAAGTCAGGTTGGATAAGAACAAAGATTGAAAGACAACTTGTCAATGACCTCTCCATGGTGTTGAGGAGAAAAACCAAGAGCCACATAGTGAAGCGGTTTTCTAGATTTAACTGTGGAATCAAAGACACAATTTTCACCCATGCTCGGATTTATGACGATTCATCGATTAATATCCTCCCGACCTTTGTATTCCATGAAATCAACTCGGACCGATTAGGAAGATACGAGAGATTGTTCAATTGGCTGACCGATCAATAAAGCGACCGAGAGGAATCATTTATGTCATCGTGACATTCCAAGGTTCTCCGCTCAAAGTAGAATTCACGATCATTGATATTGAGCATCAGGGAGAATTCACTCAGTCTCCAATTATTCTCAAAAAATCATTCTTAGCATTGGCTAAGGCAATTATTGATTGTGAGACTCGGGAAATCAATTTTACAGCATTGGAAGCACTTCGATCTAATCCAGTCTTTGAGGAAATACAATTTTCTGAGGCAACCCACGAAGTCCCCGACAACCGTAACCATGAAGCGGTAGAAGAGCCCTACCCCACTGCTACACCTGAGATAGTGGTTGTTGATGAGACTATTGGTTTAGAAAATCTCCCGCCCGCTCCATTCCCAGTTGCTCTCACCATGGAGAATCAAATATACGAATCATATGATCTGGAGACTTATGCATGGGCACACCCTCGGCCAACCTATTCTGATTACATAGATCACATCAACTTGACACAAGAATGTTCCAATGTCAACAATTGAGAATGAACATGAAGAGACTCTTCCCAGTATTTCAATTCATATGGATCTTAAAATGGACAAATCTTTCTTCTATGATCCTGGGACATATGCATGGTCAAACTCTGGAGCAACCTTCTCTGAATATCTTGACCAAATCATCCCAAATCTATAGTGCACCAAGATTCAGGAGACTAAGAACAAACACGTAGCTCGAACACCAACCAAGGAGAAGAATTCCAATGGCTATTCATCTAGATACTTAAGTGAACCGATACCTTCACAAAATAAGAAAAATAATGTCACCTTTGACCTTTTGGAAGAGGAATTAGCTGATGATCCCTCATCAGGTCCGGAAAAAGTAGTCTACATGAGTGAAGCCTGTTCGGCAGCTCTAACGCCATATCTTCGCAAGGATCCAAAATTCAATTCTTGTTGGACAACTCCCATTCCTAACTACTATTCATCCAAAGCTGATGCTCTTGCCCTCTTCATATACACTGGAATTATTTCTTACGAGCTTACTGATACCGGTACTTCTGAGTATTCATCTGAGGACAAACCGCTCGACCCCAAGAAGGACCGAATTCTGAGGAAACAACTGAAGAAACAAAAAGACATGAATATCTTGAGTGTATCCACTTTCAAATACTATTCCTCTTAGGATAATTCCGATGATGGATATCTTTCATCTGACTCAAACGCTTCATCCACTATCCATCATGACTTCTCTGAGGATGACACTGACAACAGTTGGGAATCATATGCTTCATCTCCTTCTCGTCAGTACGATCTCCCACCGTAGGCTCACAAGAAGATCAGTCGAAAACTGCCTTAATCATTGGCTACCCAACGTCTCTCCCGACCACATCGGTCTCCTTGTACAACCTCTTCCTCTACTTAGGCCAAGGCCTAAGTATAGGGGGGGACCGATGCCATTTGTATACACCATTTCTCTCATCACACTTTTGATAAGAATTGCATTTTAGCACTAATTTCTGCAAAAAATAAGAAGCAAAAATCTCAGCCAAAATTGACTTGTAAATAGCCTGACTTCCATGATTTTTAACTAATTCATGCTAACTCCGAATGAACCAAAACCACTCCACTGTGTACATATCACTAACAAGAATAAATGAAAAATACAAAAAATCACTAACCAAATAAGTGGACCTAAAACCTAAACCCTAGTTCTAGGATTTCCAGACTAAAAACTACATATCTTCCCCATCCAGTGTTCGTTTTAATCCTACTCAATTTTGAACTGATGTACATTCAATTACCTTCAAAACAAGACCAAGTTCAAGTGAATCGGAGCTCTTATGTGAAAGTTGGGTTTTGGGCCTCTTTTGTACATTTTGTATTTTAGCGATTTTTGACCTATTATTTTATGTATATAATTAATCTATTTTAGTTCATTTCTTTTTCGTTTATCTTCTTTGATAAAAGTTTTATTAAAATGTGTAAAAATCCAAATTGAGCTTGAAATCAAAGAAACAAATTAATTCCAAGTCTTCATTAACTGTTTGTACAAAATCGATCTTTTTCATGTTTTATTTTATTCCTTCTTTTTCTTAATTAATAAAAATCCAAAAAAATAGACTAATGTGTAGATATTTATCTTTTATTTCATAATATTTTTTCAGATTTTTTATCGAGTTTAAAAATGACAAAAAAATAATAAAACCAAAAAATCAAGGTATTCTATATACATGGGATACCCCAAAAATATCACTTTGTGCATTTGATCGATTTTGGTTTTGATGTCTTCATGAAAGTTATAGATCTCATCGAGACGAGCAACTTTGGTGAAGAAACGTTTTGACCTGAGGCCATTTGCTATTTATTTTGTATTTTACAAAGTTTTTATTTTTGGAATTTTGTGGTGCTGACACGTGGCGTTCCTGGAGCCGCCACGTGTTAGCCTTTTTTTTGCATTTTTTAATTATTTTTATAAAAAAATAAAAAAATGAAAAGGACCCGCACATGCGAGGCACGTGCCGCCCAGGCACGCGCCAAGCACGTGCCCTCCCCTTTCTCCCCTTTGCACCCTCAGCCCGCCACATGTCATCGTTAGGGTCCTCCGATCATGGGTCGATCGGACGGCCCGTGACCTTCATCTCCAGCACCCTTCCCCCTGGGAATCTCCGCCGCGATTTTTTGCCAGAGATCTCACAATCACCGCCGCCCTTCGATTTCGTCCAACTCCGTCACTGATCTCCTCGTATCTCACGCTGACTGCGATTTCATAAGATCCCCAAATCTCCTCCATCACATCTCATTGACTCCAATCCCTGATCTCGTGCCCCTCGTACCAGAAATTCCCTTCTTTGGCACATCACTCCCCTCCTCGATGCCCCTATTTAAGACCAGTCTCCTCCGCCTTGGCCGACCATCCATCAATTGCACGGTGAAGGGGGTGTGGGTGGTGACAGCCCGAGCACCACCCTCCTCGGCGAGATCCGAGCCATCAAGGGCTCGTCGCAGCGTCGTGCCCCCGTGCTAGCTACTTCGCTCCGAGTCCCATCCTCGTAGAGCCAATGCCGCCTTCAACTCCTCCGACAACCCACGACGACAACCATATCCACCGCACCTTTGTCTCTGATGATTCAGCGACATTCACCTCCGACAACCAGTAACTAACCATGATCATCTTCTTCGACAAACACCGGCCATTGTCTCCTCCAATGATCTCCTACAGCTAGTCAACGGCATGCCAACCCTCAATAAGAGCATCTCCGGTCCT
Organism: Ottelia alismoides; assembly: GCA_037367405.1. Classification (NCBI taxonomy): domain Eukaryota; kingdom Viridiplantae; phylum Streptophyta; class Magnoliopsida; order Alismatales; family Hydrocharitaceae; genus Ottelia; species Ottelia alismoides. The sequence goes on along the minus strand of JAZKJV010004119.1, from coordinate 1,332,824 downwards.
CTACCCCGCTGTAGATACTCTGCCCCGTCGTAGACCCTTCGCCTCTTCCATCACAGATAAGGCCCTTCCAGAGCCCCCACCATTCGCCAGCAAACGAAACCCTCCTCCACCTCACCGCTGTCGGGCCGGGCTCAAGTCCCGAGGCCCTCCCACGTGCGGAGCACGTGCTGAGGGAACACGTGAGGAGCACTACCCCCTGGGGTCACGTGCTTCGCACGTGACCTTGGGATAATTGGAGAAAATCGCCTGAACCTCCTCCAAATTGCATTAAAGTCCAAATCAAGAAGTTCACGTGCTCCGCACATGACCCTCTGGCAAAATTGCATAATATTCCCCCATAGTTTAGGTAAATTACACGTATACCCCTGTTCTGCATTTTCTATATTTATTTTATTTAAATATTGCATCTGTACCCCTGTCCTTCACCTTTATTTTGAACAACTACATTGCATTATTTTATTTATCAAAAAATAGCACGATGTTTGTCATTTAATTCTCTATAGTCTGACATATTGTGGACATTTTTCTGATTGATGGTTAATTATTAATTAATTATTCTATAGAAGATTGCATAATTTTCCCACTTCTTGCTCTGAAATTTATATTTGATTAACCATTGCTCTAAAAATTCTTGAAAAATCGCGTATTGTAGAATTAATTGTGCTTGACATTGTGCCCAAAGAGAATTGAATTTGCATGCATAGTATGTCCTGTCAAAATGGTTTCAGATGCTATATGGTTTCCCAAGTTTGTCATGCATACTTTCATACTCGAACAATACGGTTGCATGGGATGAATAATTTCGGACTATGCTATACATAGTTTGTCCTGGATAATTTTGGACTCGTCAGTAATGAGTTAAGATGAATACATAGTAGCATCGGATGCTATATGGTTGCTAAAGTTCATCCTGTAACATGATGTAGTTTCCTCACCGGACTCTTTAATCTCATTTCATTGGGATAACATGGGACATTGGTAGCATTAAAGAAGCAAGCACATGGAAGGGAAATATCACATCATCTGGGAGATCTAGAAGTGTGGTGATATCACAATCACCAAGGTTACCTCTATTGGCAATATTGTTGATTCGCTAACCAAGCCTTTGACATATAAGTTCTTCGACCATAATGTAATTAATATAGTTTTAAGCGTTATACATAAATGTCTCTGAGGGCTTGTAGCAGATTGTTGTACTTGTAAGACCTTTATGACCCATTAATGCCATAAAAAGTTATTGTTTTATCTTGCCCGTTTCAATTGAATGTTTGTGAATGCACTTAATATTAAGGTTCCTTTGCACAATTAGCTTTTGGTACCATGACTGTATTGAATATCATATAGTTGGAAGGACACAACTAGTATCAACATGTGATATTCAATAAAGATCTCCAGTCTAAGAAAGAGATGGTAATCTTTCTCCGAAAATTGATTTTCAACCAACTTCATGATGTAAGTCCTTTCCATAGGATAGAGATTTTAAAGTTTTGGAATAATCAAGTCAAAGAGTTGAGTTGATGAGGTCTAGATAAACTAATACATTAGTTGTAACAGTCATGTTCAGGCACACATCCTTTGATCGAAGACAGATGTATGTCTATATGCCTGAGTATACACATCTGACAGACAAATAGGTCGGTGACCTAACCAAGGTCCATACACCGACAGGTTAGTGTGCATATGAAGACATATGAGAAGTATTATCTCTCAAAGGAACATACCAGTTCATAATCAATGAATCGGGAGAAAGAGCTCACTTATGAGATATATCGGGGTCATAATGAATTCCATGCATATTCGTCACGTTTATGAAATATGATATGAATTAGAGATAATAATATATGCTTTGGAAAGAATATGATTAATATTGTATCTCAATTATCAAATGAGAAATCTACTGATTTGTTCTGTAGAAGAAGTCAAATTAAGGTTTAAACTTCAAATATTTCAAAGTCTTCTAATATGAAGGATGAATGAGTATTGAGAATACTTACGGTTAATCTATCATAATATATCATCTAACATTACCCTTCAACTCCGAGAGAATGATGAAACAAGATGGATTTTATTGCCACTATTTATTAGCTTAATGATTTGAGAGTAATTGGATTAATACACACTTTATTTGAATCCAATTTTCAATTCCTGTTCTAGTTTCAATATCGAAATGTTGGAAAGTAAAATGATGATGCCAATAAAAATAAATACACTAAATCCAAAATTTTTGTAATGTAATTAGAAATGGTTATGGAAGATAGATTCAACTCGATGATTTATTCTTCATCTCATTAAGAGTGTGATACATTTCGTTTATGTAAAACCCCATAACGGTCCCACACCGTGGAAACATGAAATTTCCGGGAGGGATAAAAAGTGAGGAGGTTACTACCGAACAACCCGGCTTGAGTATTTTGGGGGTGGTTAATCGGGTCCGTGTGGGCCCAATCCCAAGAGGTTGTCAGGGTCAGTAATGTTCCGCTAATGGACCGGGGACCTAAGCCCGAGACGTTACAAATAGTATCAGAGCCAAATTCTCTCTGATAGTGGAAAGGGCTACTCGAGAGGTGGAGCCGCCCCTACAAAGAGATTGGAGGAAATGGCTACCCGGAGCGTGCAGCCGCCACTATCACTGAGAATAAAGTGATGGGCCATTTCGCAACGAGGATGTTGTGAATATAAGTGGGGGGGGGGGGTTGTAAAACCCCATAAAGGTCCCACATTGTGGAAACATGAAATTTTCGGGTGGGATAAAAAGTGAGGAGGTTACTACCGAACAACCCGGCTTGAGCATTTTAGGGGTGGTTAATCGGGTCCGTATGGGCCCGATCCCAAGAGGTTGTCAGGGTCAGTAATATTCCGGGACCTAAGCCCGGGACGTTACATTTTAGCTCACTTAGAGTGTGAATTATTTCAGCTCGAAAGCAACATTTGAAGTGATGTGTTTCCTCTAAAAAGTGGTAAACTGTAAAATTAGAGTGCTATCTAAATTTGAACTCACTATATATGGATAGCCTGATCTTCCGAACATTATCTCCATGTATCTGCATTTGTATCTCACGAGTCCTAATTGGATTAGGACTTGTGCTATGTGATATCTACATACAAACAATAAATGTTATTGTCTTATTGAATTCTCTATAACGATATTTTTGTAAATATGATGCAAAAATATAAAGTCATTAATTAATATGAATTCTGATTCATAATAATTAATATTTATATGAATATGATTCATATAATTATTTTATGACACATGTGTGAATATGATTCACATTAGTTTTCACATGTAAATCAGATCTATTCTTTTATTTAGTTTTATGACATGATTCATTACCTGTGAGGGTATTTCTCATTAAATTACATGTTATGACAATTATATAAGGGATATTTACCCAGCAGACCCTGAAATCTTTGTAAATTACCTCTACGACCTTTGAAACATCGATATTCCTCCCTAGACCCCGTAATCTTGCTAACCCTTACTCTACAGACCCTGCGGTTAACTCCCATCCATGTAACCGTTAGAACTAACCAAACTCTGTTATCTTCCTTTATATTATACCCATTTTAGTGGTCAAATTTACCGGAAGTACCATTGCCTCCCACCTTACCTCTCACCCTCTACCTGCAGTTGAACACGGTGCCCCTCTCCCCCGGTCCGCCGCTGCTCGAAGGCCCCCTGCGGCTTGAAGCTCGTGCCTACCACCTCCCCCGTGCCCAGGTGCCTACCCAGCTGTCCCCCGGCCGCCTCCCCTCTCGAAGCTCCCCGCGCCCAGGTGCCCCCCCCCGCCATCGCCTCCCCTGCCTTCCCCTCTCCCCCGCGCCCAGGTGCCTACCCACCCATCGCCTCCCCTGCCTGCCGCCCCCGCGCCGGTTGTCCCCCCGCCGCCTCCCCTCTCGAAGCTCCCCGCGCCCAGGTGCCCCCCCCCCGCCATCGCCTCCCCTGCCTTCCCCTCTCCCCCGCGCCCAGGTGCCTACCCACCCATCGCCTCCCCTGCCTGCCGCCCCCGCGCCGGTTGTCCCCCCGCCGCCTCCCCTCTCGAAGCTCCCCGCGCCCAGGTGCCCCCCCCGCCATCGCCTCCCCTGCCTTCCCCTCTCCCCCGCGCCCAGGTGCCTACCCACCCATCGCCTCCCCTGCCTGCCGCCCCCGCGCCGGTTGTCCCCCCGCCGCCTCCCCTCTCGAAGCTCCCCGCGCCCAGGTGCCCCCCCCCCGCCATCGCCTCCCCTGCCTTCCCCTCTCCCCCGCGCCCAGGTGCCTACCCACCCATCGCCTCCCCTGCCTGCCGCCCCCGCGCCGGTTGTCCCCCCGCCGCCTCCCCTCTCGAAGCTCCCCGCGCCCAGGTGCCCCCCCCCGCCATCGCCTCCCCTGCCTTCCCCTCTCCCCCGCGCCCAGGTGCCTACCCACCCATCGCCTCCCCTGCCTGCCGCCCCCGCGCCGGTTGTCCCCCCGCCGCCTCCCCTCTCGAAGCTCCCCGCGCCCAGGTGCCCCCCCCGCCATCGCCTCCCCTGCCTTCCCCTCTCCCCCGCGCCCAGGTGCCTACCCACCCATCGCCTCCCCTGCCTGCCGCCCCCGCGCCGGTTGTCCCCCCGCCGCCTCCCCTCTCGAAGCTCCCCGCGCCCAGCTCCCCCCCCGCTGCCTCCCCTGCCCGCCGCTCAAAGGCCACCCAACACCCGCCCCCCTCCTCCCATCCCCACCGCTCATGCCCAGTCGCCTCCCCTGCCCCCGGCCGCTCAAAGCTTCCCTGCTGCTCTGGCCGCCGCTCAAGCCCCGAATGAAACTAAAGGAAGCCCCCTCCCCCCGCCCCTGCTGCTCGAAGTCCCTGCCCCGTCGGGCTGTTATTCCAGCCATTGTTCTTTCCTCCTGAATGTGTCTCGTTGGAAAGAGGAAGAAGGGGAGAGAGTGGAAGAAAATACACCGTCGGATCTGATGTGGTTTGATTAACTCACTTTTAACTCAAGCAAGTTAGGCTAAGATATGTCAATTTAACGGTAGGGTTTGTGGGGTAAGACGGAGCAAGATTACGGGGTCTAGGGAGGAATATCGATGTTTCAAAGGTCGTAGAGGTAATTTACAAAGATTTCAGGGTCTGCTGGGTAAATATCCCCAGATAAAAACAAGTTATATTTATTATTCAACAAGGACTTAATTATACCTCTTGATCCGCAACCAAAGGGACCAAATTCTTGACATCCGCCATAAGAATAAGACTCCTCATGGTCTTCCACCTTGACTATAAAAAAGAGGACTTTACCTTTCTTTCAAAGTATCTTGTGCCAACAAATACTCGCTTCATTTCAGAAGTAAAAGAAGATAAGAGTCTAGATCATTCACTTCTCACACACATCTATTATCCAAGTCCCTACACGTCTATTTTGTCAAGCCTCTCTTCTCTCCGTTGGTGTTGTCTTGTGGAGGAGAAGATACCCTCCTTCTCTGTGTTCCTCGTGCATGAAGAGAGATCAATTTATAGAACAAAATTAAGAGCTTGATTATATTTGTGGAAAAAAGTTTGAGAAGTCAATATCAATGTTTGTTGGAAGCAACACAAGTCATCAACTTGCCCACAGGAGAAGCAAGCGCATATCAGACTTGATTCAAGAGGTCTCTTATGTTAGAGACTCACACTTCAAGTGGTAACCATGATCTCTTCCTAATATTCACAAGAATATTTAAAATCAATTTTGGAAATTATTTCATTGAAGTATATGATTTAATTTTGCATAAATACTTTGTTATGCTAAAACTAGCGCTCATACCATAAACACTTTGAATATGCAAATTGTTGGTCGTTTTTTCTGTATTTTCATGATGTGAAGTTCATAAAGTTTTATTTACTTCTCTCAAGGGGTCCTATGGCACCTTCATGGTAATGAAGTAGATACTCACATAGTGGAATCATATCAAGAAGAAAGCCATCGTGTTTAAAATCAACATTGAAAATGCCTTCGACTCTCACTAATGGAGTGCCATGTCCAAAGCCTTATCCCAGATTGAGTGACCTCTTGTGTTTGTAGATTGGATTTCACTATTATCAAAATAACACCTATTTCATCTAAAGTTTATAATCTATTTCTGGTTTCTTTAAACAAATATATGGTGTTCGACAAGGGGGCCCTTTATCACCCCTCCTTTTATAAATACATTCTCAAGGGAATGCTACAGAGATAGGCTAATACTAACCTAATTGAGGGATAGCGGTCCTTGTACTAGTCATCTCTGATATGATTTTGCGCTTGACATCCTCATTTTCATCAATCTCAATGAGAGTTCTCTCAAATGCCTTAAGTCTATCGTAGGGTGTTCTTTGAGATTTCTAGCCTCTGTATAAATGGTCAAAAGTCCTCGATCCATTGTCTCGATCTACTAGATTCTGAAACAAACCCATATTCTCAATCTTCAACTCACACATTGACAAATTTCCTATCTCATATGTTGGAATACCCATCCCCCCTAAACCTCTCATGTGTAAAGAATGGCTTCATATGATAGAAAATTTTGAGAAGAAGATTTTAGGATGAAATTCCTACATGCTTTCCCTCCCCTCCAATGTTCCACTTCTAAACTATTCATTAACACCACAAATTCATCATATGCTAGCTTTCCTCAAATTTCCCAAGAATATTCTACATTATATTGATAAAATTAGGATGCATTTTCTTTGCAGTGATAGTGCGACTAAAAAACATCATCATCAAGCTTGTTGGGTGTCCATTTTCCATCTTAGGGAAAATAATGGCTAGGGCATTTTGAACTTAGAGAGCTTCAAATGTTCCATGCTATCCAAATCATGGATCAACATCTGGGAGAATCCCAATTTCTTATTTTCACATTTAATTCGGGGTCGATTACATGGTCAAGACCTAGCCCTATCCTGTAACCCCTATTCCCCATGACTCCCCTTGCTAGTGAGCCATTAAAATTGGCTCAATGGTCATTCGAACTTATCACTCCTTAGGGTAGGGAGACAACAACCTCCTCTGTAATGACCATATTGACGCTAATTTCCCTTCCTAATACATTTTCTTGATATTTGGGATCTTGCCAAAAAATAGGCATAGCTCCCTCGTGTGCAAGCACATTCTACACTCAAGGCCAAATAAAATTGGCTCAAGGCCCTGGCCAAAAGATCAAACTTACATTCATATATCTGTTGCCTTAAGACTTCCTTCTTAAACAACTCTACTACCAGACATCATTGATTTCCTCATCATTCTGGGAATATCGTGCAACCATAGATTAGCTAATAAATTCTACAACCTCCTCGCCCATGGGGTCTTGAGTGTCAGTCTAATCTCCCACTTCTGGTCAAAACCTTTCCACTCAAGAGTTTTACTTTTCCTTTGGTCTCTATGGGATAATAAACTTAGGGCAAAAGACCATCCACCTTACCCAAACACCTCTACCACGAATGCATGCCCTTTTAACTCTCTGATTTGTAAACTATCTCCTACTTATTCCTACACTGCCCATTTACTTTCTTTATTTATTCCTTCTTAATTATTCTAATTTACTTTTGAATCCGTAAGGATTAGTTTAAACATCACATTGGCAGATATCTGTTATTCATGCCTCAATCTAGTGGTTGACTTGGAAGGAGAGATATTTGAGGATGTACCCATGGTATTTTGTTTCCCCTCACTCATATGGTTAAAGAGGACACTCTTCGATAGCTGACTCCTCTTTAAACCACTCACCGCATCCCTTGTTATCGAGTAAAATTCTTAAGTCCTTGTCCCCGCACACGTCGCTAACTTGCGAGCAAGAAGTGAAACGCTCCCAGACACCTTGAATGCCCTTCAATGTTTATTTGAAGAACGCCCTTCCCTTTTCTTTTATTTTGCCAAAAACATTATCTTAGACTTGCCTTTTTTCTTCCCTTGGGTATTCTTTGGATGAATTTAATGCCAAGGTCTTATATGTCTATTATTTATGCTATGTTCTTTGTGATTTTCTCAGCCAGCTTCACCCCCTACAAGACTATTGCAGATTCCTACTCATCAAGGTTCACCCCCGGCAATGACCGTTTAGTCCATGATACATTATATATATAATCCTCTCTTAGTGGTTTAAGGCAAAGATGAAACACCAAAATTCTGATATAAACCTTTACATCTGAGAGTCTCCCTCTTCCTCTCGTCTCTAAGTCACAACAACCTTCGCGCACAAGATAGACCCCGACATTTTATCAAACATCAATGAGTGTTCCCTTTGCAAAAGTGATGAGAAAACAATCTCCCGTCTACTTCTCAAATACCCTTTTACTATTAAATCTTCAACAATATGAATATACCTTTTTGTGAAGGTTAGTAAAGGTGCATTTTCCAAACAATATAATTCACTCCCTTTAACCTCATCCCATTGACAGATATATGCCAAACAAACATTGATTTGGTGGTAGACATGCAGGGGCGATGTTCGATGATGTTTGAGTGTATCTCTCACCCCCCTCTCCCCTGCAGCTTACGAAGGATGCCAATTTTTTCTTCAATCATTCATTCTAATTGTGTTGCATGAATTATTGCCTCTTCCTCAACCCAAACGTGAAATTTTTTTGACGTATTGATTAAATTCAATATTATTAACTACTGCAGCCAAAAATTCCCTAATTTGAGCACGGGTCCTCGTACTCGATGGCAGTTTGCTTCATATAAATGACGTCTCTCTTTATGAGTTCCAACATCATTGACATGGATGCTTTTGTTTTAACTTTAGTGTCTAATTTAGCACCCTTCTGTTTACTGAATATTTCCTTGCTTTTTGGCCCTTGGGGGTATTCGTCGATTGTACTAAATACCAAGGATCCTAGTTGGATGGACGTCGTTATGTGGTTTTTATCTTGCTTGTTGACTACTTTTTATTTAGGTGATGAGCTTGGCGCCACCTAAAAAAGTCCTTTTTGAAGAATGAATTATGATTGTTAATCTAAGAAAAGAGTACTGACCTCATCGAGCGACTTAGCCTGAAGCGAAGGACGGGAACGAACAGAATCAATGTCTTAAAATTTATGGCCTTGCATCGACCATCTAATGGATCATGGACTAAGCGGTCACTGCCTGAAAGAACTAAATGTCCAGGGGATTGCCTCCCCCCACAAGGTACATCTCGCGCCTATGGATCTCTTTGATTATCCAAGAAGTCATTCGAAACTGGATGACAAACCTATCAGGGGGACTGCCGAGCAACAAGTCATAGGACACAGGTGTGGGATTCTCTAAAAAAAACCGATGGTCTTGATTGGTCATGAAGGGCCAATTATGCCTTTTTCTACGGCATTTATTTCTTCCTTTATCAGTGAGGAATGAACCCTGATATACCTTTTCCCTCGTCCCGATGCATGAGGAGCATCAACGCAACATTTTATATCCTTGTTTGGAGCTATTAGATATTTGATCTGGGGATCGAGATTCTGCTCGAGAGTATGATATTTTATACACAGTACTTGTCAGTGCAAAAGTTTACATCATAATTTTAACGGACATTTAGTTAGCAAGATGATCAGGAAATCATTATATTTCATAATTTTAACGGACATTTAGTTAGCAAGATAATCAGGAAATCATTATATTGTGTAAGATTGCCATATTCACTGCGAATTTCAGTTAATTTTGCAAATGTACTTGATGGAACGGAATCTATGTGCTTTTCGAAGTCCAAATAAATTATTTGCATTATTGATGATTTGATGAGTGCGGCTCCCATAGAGCAACTCCATGTAGACTTCGACCATAGTATTCCCACTAAATTAATTTAATTTAGCGGAGAAACAGATGGAAGAGAGCAAAAACACAAATGCCCTAGCCTCACATAGTGTTGCTAGTAGTGGGAATTGGGAATATGAAATTGGTATATGCGCAGCCAAAGAAAACCCACTTCCACTTAGTCCATTGTTGGTGGTCTATTCCAACTCCATTCTTATTTTGTAGTGATTTTTACACCACAAATCCTAAAAAATTAGCTAAGTATCTTCTTGATCATGTATTATTCGTAACTTTCACGTAAATCCAGCAAACTTTCAAACTCTTAAACTACGGACCATATCATATCAATTTGAATGTTAAAATGAACTTGATTCTGTAAAAAAATATCTTAAATCATTCGTTATTGTTTATAAAAAACAAGAATGCGATCTAAAGGAAACATACGGGAGTGCTTCGCTTAACACCGTCAATGCCACATCCTCGACTACTCGACATCCAGCCCTTCGTCGCCGGCTATCCCTTCGGCCTGCCTGCCTTCTATGATGTGCTGGGAGGAAGGTCTAATCTGCCACCATGATAGCTACCACCAGGGATGTTAGATGACGTTCCGACTATGAAAAACACTCTGATGCTGGAGGAGCAGCTCCAAATGCAGCAGAAGTAACAACAAGAGTTTCGAAAAGGTGGGATTTTTTCTACGAAGTTATCGATTTTCCATTTTCACAACACCTGAAGTCTCAGCATCTAAGTTATTCAGATCAATAAATGACAACTAAGCACATCTTCACCACCATGTTGACGAACTCAATGTGCAGCACTCGAAGAAAACAGGATCTGGTCAACAACTCCATCTCGCCATAAAAAATCACTCGGACGGAGCCAAAAATCTCGGAAAAGATAGGCCTCGACATGTAGGAGGTGTTGTTAGCAGGATCAACATTCCATACATTAAAGAGTAATTAACCAGATTAATAAGAATCGAAGCAACAGGGTGATATATTAGCAAATGAATAATCAACCATATCAGATTCAAAATCGAGTTACATTGTGTATGCAGTCCAATAGGACGGGATATAAATCATTTTATGATGAGATCAAGGAAAGGTAATGCAACAAACAAATTGTGGCAAACATAACAGTAAAAAGATTTGATAAGATATCGCCGAAGCATCTATGAATTTGACTATCCTTAAAGAGGGTATCGTCACCACAATATCAGTGCGAAAGAGTACCGGCGATCCGATCCCATGATACAACGTCGCACGGTCTGTGTCCATGCACACCAACGAGAACGTCCTCGAAAGTATCTCAGAGAACTTGGAGCCAAGAAAAAGAAAAAACACAGGTCGCAGATGCGGAGAGGAAAACATACAACAAAAGTGGTGTGATAGTTTTCTTGAGAGTGAAGAAAACAATATCTTGGGGAAAGGTGTATGAAGATCTAGGACGCTGCTTTTCACTTTCCAAAAACGCCCCCCAATGGGAGTTTATTGAGATTGTGAAATGACGATTAAAAAAGAGTCGTTGGAATCGAGTCGAATTCCCTTATTATGGTCGAATCACTATTAATTCGTAGAAAGAATTAATTCGACCCGTTAATGAAACTTGCAGTAAACAAGATACGAGATCCGAACTGACTCTTCTGTGCACGTGCCTGAACCTGAGCGCGTGTACTCATGAGTGGTCCTCTATTCCTTCTGTCTAGTTTTCCTACAAGAACTTTGGTAATGAACTCATATACAAGTCCATCAGATGTTGGAATTACTAGATGTGGTACTAAAACACCATATAAAAGCTCTCCTTATTTCAAGGGAATTCCCAACTTTCCTCTTACACAATGGGTTTCCATTTGAAACATATTTCTTACCTAATGTAATTGCATAGGTTTCATTATTTAAAACCTAATTACATTGTCAATAAATACAACAATCCCTCACGAATTCATCAATTTGAAAAAGAGATTCAAATAGAGTCAAAAGACAACTTTCAGTTGCCACATTTTGCTTTCATTAAAGGTACCTTTCAGTTTGAACATATACTTGAGTTTACCATTTTCACTTTAATAGAAACGAAGTGAACTATGTCATGAACTTCAAACCATATTGTTAGAATATATGATAAAAACAACAGAGTCTTATTCTTGCTACAATCTTCACAGTTTGTGCTGTTAAAGATCATGCATCCTTATCTTGTTTCATGAGTGTTTTCAGGAAAAACCATCTTGCTTTAACTGCAGCCCATAGTAACACTCATATAGGTGGCGTTTTCCATGGATGCATTCCTAACATCTTTCCCCAAGTCTTGAACCCATTCAGAGTCTACGTTATTCCTAAACTAGCAGCTTAACTGACACTTGGTATTTCAAGGGTAAAACACTCATGCAAAAGCATTGAAAATAAGTGTGCCAACCAGTTATCTAAATAGCTTGTTATTACCGCATTGAACCTACTTTGTGGGATCTCCACTCAAATAGGTTGGGTAGCTACTGTAGAGAAACTCCTAATGGGGCATTGTCCCATCCCAAGTCTAGACTTTAGGACTAAAGCTCTGTCAAAACTCTTAGTCAACGGATCTACCGTGTTATCTTTGGATCCAACAAAATCCACAACCAACACTCCTCGAGACACCAAATCTCTCCATCTTACGTCTGATTTGTATGCATCTCTTTGTTTTATGATTAAACTTTAAACTCTTACTCTTGTCAATTTCGGTCATATTATCACAATGTACCGAGATTGTAAGAACTTATTGACCTACCATGAATTTCATAAAAGAAATTCCCTCAGTCATTCATACTCAATTCCAGTGGTATCCAAAGCACACATATTGGCCTCAAAAGTCGAATGAGCTAGAATGGTCTACTTCAAACCTACAAGAGACTGCACCGCCTCCATGGGTAAAAACATATCCAGTAACACCATTACTCCCCATTCATCTATTTTCCCTTTCCAGCTTCTATCATTATATCCTTATAGATTGGATGCATTTCTAGTATAATGCGAACTATGGGAAATAGTTCCTTCATGTACTTCAGTACTCGATCCAGAGCCTCCCACTGAGACAGTCATGGCAACTATTTTATCTACTCAGTTTTACAAACAAGAATGAAAAGTCAGATCTCGTGCAATTTGCAAGATACTATAAGCTTCCAATGACTTGAGAATACCATAGTTGAGCCACAAGTACTCCACTCTTGTTTTTAAATAATATTTTGGATGAATCAAAATGAGCGCTTATGGCTTTGCAATTTTGATATCTAAATTTTTTAATTATATTCTTAACATATTTAGATTGAGAAACTACAAGCCCATAAGCTGACCTTGTCAGTTTTAGACCCAAGATCAAATCAATAACACTCATGTCCTTCATCTCAAACTTGCTACTTAAGAATGCTTTAGTCTCATTAATAATCCTCTCATGTGATCCAAATATAGTATCTGATAATTGCATAGGACAATACAATCATCACATTTCTCTTTGTAATACATACAGTTGTCAGATTCATGAACATAAAAGCTACATAACAAAATAGTTTTGTAAAATTTTTCATGCACACTATTTTGATGCTTGTTTCAATAGGTAAAAGGATTTGACAAGTTTGTAAATTTTTCCTCATTCTTAGGAGTCATAATCCCATTAGGTTGATCTATATAGATCTCCTCCTCAAGATTGTCACGAAAGAAGGCGGTCTTCACATCCATCAAGTAGATAGAGAGATGATATACATAATCTAATGGTATGATCATCCGGATTGTAGTCTTTCTAGTCAAAGAAAATAGGTATCAAAATATCGATATGTTCCTTTTTCCTAAAACCCTTAGCAACTAATATGTCTATATACTTTTCAATTGATACGTCAGGCCTAAGATTTCTCTAAAACACCTATTTGTACAAAACGTTAGACCACCCTTTGGGTAAATAAACCAGTTCCCAAGTTCCATTAGCCATGATCTAATCCATTTCAGATTTGACCGCTTCCTTCCATTATTTTGCTTCAGATGAATTAATGGCTTCTTTGTAACTTCGTTGATCACCCTCAATCTAGTAGACAACAATGTCTTTACCCAATTCCATTGCTATCCATCATCGTTTACTCCTCCTTGGCTCATTTTCTTCTGAAAAGTCATTCAGTTCATGTTGAGTCTCAACCCAAAAATTTTGATCCTTTCCACTTGATATGGAATATATCCTTATGTAGAGGCAACATCAATGGTCAAATTATGAAGAATTTCAGTCTTTATAGAGAAGACACCTCAAAAAAGGTAGCATCATAGAGTTCAACAATAGTGTTGATATCTATGCCCGATATCTTGGATTGAATTACCAAGAACCTATATGCATAGCTATTTTATAAGTAACCTATGAAGACCATATAAATAGCTCTAGGACATATCTTCTTTCTCTTATATAATGGGGCTAACACCTTAGTGAGGCAACCACACACTTTGATATCTTAAGCTTGATTTCTTATTCATCAAAAATTCAAGAGGCTATTTTTCCATATATTTTTGAAGAACCCTCAGAATATGACAAATAGAATTCAAGGCCTCTCCCTACAAATAGGTTGGAAGTATAGAACTCTATAGGAGAGCATTGATCATGTCAGTTAAGGTTCTATTTTTCTGTTCTTCTATACCATTTAATTGCGATGAATATGGGGCAGTAACTCCATGAACTATGACAAATAACTTGCATTGTTCATCAAATAAGTTAGAAATATATTCACCCCCTCTATCTGTCCTAAGGCATTTAAGCACTTTTCCCTCTTGTGTCTCAGCCTCATTCTTAAATATAAGAATTTTTTCTAAGGCTTTGTCTTGGATTTTCATTAAATACACATATCAGTATCTATTGTCATCATCTATAAAAGTGATAAAGTATTTCGTATTATACCTAATCAACACACCATTAAACTCACAGATATATGTATACACTAGATCCAGGATCTCACTATTTCCAGAGATAGACAGAAAAAACTTCCAAGGTGTCTTCCCTTACACACAAATCTCACATTTTTTAGTTTTTTTCAGCAGTATGTTTAGTGATCAACTCTAATCATTCTTTTTATTGAATTTAAGTTCACATGTCTCGATCTAGCATACCACATATCACAATATTCTAAAATATTAACAACATGAGACACCAAATTAAGAACATTCAGAATTCAAAACATTCACTGAATCAATGTTTACTGGATCATATCAAGTTCTTAATAACAAATCAAAGTCAAACAAATAGCCTTTTTCCATTAACAACTTTATTACATTTAAGTTTAACTCAAAATCATTTCTATCTAAAATAGAGCCATAAAGAACATTCTTCTTCACATCGAGAGCATGCATCCCCCTATGCAAAGTCCAGACACATTCAGAGCAGAACCTCAATGTGACTATTCCCACCCTAGCACCTCGACCGTTGAATCATTCTCCGTCTTCATAGTCCCACCATTGCAAGTCTAATAAGAAGAAAATACAATTATTTTAGAAAAAATATGTACAATGGCTCTCGTAACCACAAGCCACTCATTTTGATCATGGATATGGAATAGTTCGGGTTTTACAAAGACATACCCCTCGCCATCCTCATGTCCCGTAATGATCATATTCACTTGTAAACTCCCATCTGCATTCTTAGACTAAGTCTTTAAGGATAGACAATTCTTCTTCCAGTGGCCAACCTAATTACAGTGCGAGCATGGTTTATTTTGTACTGTTTTGGATCTTGTTGTTTGGTTTCATTTTATTATTATTATTATCCTTTCCCTTTTTATCTTTGCCTTTTGAGGTTATGAAATTTGCCTTACCCTAAACATCAACATGAATCACATGCTTTTGTTTCCTTTGTTCTTCCTCTATGACAATTGCTATCATCAAATCATTCATGGAAAAATTTCTCCTCTTATGTTTCTGGGTCATACCAAAGTTTTCTCAAGACTTGAGGAATTTTCCTATTATGCACATGATATGAAACTTCTTTGGATGTTCATCTTGGCACCGTCTGGTTCATGGAGTAGGAGTAAAAACTCATGTTCCTGTTCAGAAATAGAATTCCCTTCGGCTATGGAAAACTTTAAGAACTTAGTGACAAAGTATTCCTCAATACCGAGATCTTTGGTGTTATACTTTCGGTCTAGTTCTTCTTATAGACCCACCACAGTCTGTGTGTATGAATAGTATACGTCAAATAACGTGTTGGGCAGCGCCAATAAGATACAACTATTACATATACAGTAGTGTTCCTTCCACGTAGATTGCACCTTTTAACCATTGGGATGTAACTATTACATATATTGATTGTCATGCTCCACTAAAGGACATTCAATTTCAAGCATTGACATTAATCCTATGGTCGTTAACTAGATTTTCATGTGTTGTTGCAAACCCTTGAAATTCTGCAGATTTTTTCTGGCATCATGGTCATGTCAACCCTGGACATGGTTTCTGACATTATTCTAAATCTAGTTCCGGATATCCTCTCTTTTTAGTAGGATCAATATGCCATATATTAAAGAGTAATTAACCGGATTAATAATAATCAAGTTAACAACGTGATATATTAGCAGATGAATAATCAACCATAAAATGTTCAAAATCCAATTACAATATGCACATAGGAACCAATTTAACAACATATAAACCATTTTAATGCGAGATCCGAGAAAAGTAATGCAATAAACAAATTGCAAGAAACATAACAGTAATAAGATTAGCTAAGAGATCATCAAAGCGTCCATGAAATGGAATGTACTTATAGAGGATGTCACCCCACAATACCGATGTGAATGGTACTAATGATATGCTCCCATGATATGATGGCACATGGTCTGCGTTCGCAGACACCAACAATATCATCCTCGAAATTATCTCAGAGTACTTGAAACCAAGAAGAAGAAGAAACACAGAACACAGATGAGGAGGGGAAAATAGGGAACAAAAGTGATGTAAGAGTTTTCTTACGAGTAAAGAAAACATCATATAGGGGGAGTGTATATGAAGACCTAGGGCATGACTTTTCGCATAAAAGTACCGAGATTCGAGATCTGAATTGACCCTCCCAAGCATGAGCCTGAGATTGAGCCAGAGACTAAGCAGAGCAGCTAGCGCACATGTGTGGTCCTCTATTCGTCTTCTCTACTACTGCTACAAGATCTTGAGTTGTGAACTCAAATATAAGTCCATAGCTTTTTAGAATTACTATATGTGGTACTAAAATTCTATCAAAAAACTCCCCTTGTTTCAAATTTGGGAATTCCTAATTTTACTCCAACACAATTGGTTTCCATTTGAAACCAATTTCTTACCTAATGTAATTGCATAGGTTTACTTATTTAAAACCTAATTACATTAACAATAAATGCAATACGAGGTTGTCGGTGTGGTTGGCCCACACCTTCTATGTATCATCCAATACAACATTGCACGACCTCTTGAACCCATTCCTCATGCAATCCTCCCACGAGTAGACATTGTCTCTGACCCTTACTCATTTGGTTTCTATGTTATTGATGAACAAGATTCCACAAATGTCTTGTCAATCTACAAGGTGGACTAACAGTCATTGAAGCAACCTCACATGAAACCCTGATTCAATCGACAATTAACACACAATTAAGAATCAAGCAATGGAAATAAAAGTGTTGAGTCAAAAATTATTATAACTCAACAAATATTGTGTATAGGTGCAAGTACGTGTAGAGTGTCGAACACAAGGGCAAACCTGAGATCAGGCCAATGTATGTGTTCTTCTTGTCTATTTGTTTTTGGTGTGGGTTTTTAATTTTATATTTTTTATTTTTTATTTTATAATTTTATAATTATTATTACTTATAATTTTTATAATTTCATATTTTTGGGGATTGCTTTAGATTTTTATAAAAGGATTTTGGAGTATTTTAATTTTTATGAGTTTTCATTTTCTATATTTAGTAAATTTTGATCTGAAAGCTTAAAATATTTAAATGTAAAAAAATATATTTTTGGATAATTTGTCAAAATGATTTTATATTTTTATGGGTTTGTTAAGTCAAACATAGTAAAAATATGTTCTTTTCATTTTTTTATAAAATAATTAAATACCTAAATATGAAATCCAACATATGATATGATGAAATAGGCACTAACTCCTATTTTTTGAGAATTTTGGGATCATGGATGATGCATTTAATAAATAGAACAATCACTCAAAAAAGCATGTACAGTTAGGGGCAAATATGTAATTAAAAATAACGTCCATGGCGCACATGCAATTTTTCCAAAAAAAATATAACTAGAATTAAAACTTCTTAGACCTATTCAAAATAAACATAACTATAGGGGCATGTATGCAAAATTCTCATCTCACGTGGGACAACACATCAGCTTAACGGACAAGGACCAATATGCAAATAACAATAACTATGGGGTTCAACTTGCAATTTTACAAAATGTTTTTAAACAAAAAATATACGTTATAGAACTAAAATGCAATATATAAAAAATGGGGGATAGATGCTACAAATTACCCCTAAAAGTGTGAGATCCAACGGGGCAGCTCCCTACACTAAGCCATGTGTCAACACCTTGATGCTCGATGATGCTTCGTCGCACACGACCGAGATTAAATCACCCATAGATATGAGGGTTGCGGAGTGGGGTTGATCCAACAACGTTGATCAAAACTGGGCAAGGGAGAACAACTACACGACGATGAAGGAGCTTGGAAGAATACGGAAGAACTTCCATTTTCCTGGGCTTCGATCGGTAAGGGCGCGGGCCTCCGACCTTTCCTCTCAACACAAGGGTCTCAAAAGATTACTGGAGTCAGTCCCAAACTTCTAGAGGGCAAAAAGTGCTTTGAGATCGTCATCATGCTCTAACAAAGTATGGGAAGAAACACACTCCAAGTGTCTACTTTATGCTCATAATCGACCCCAAAGGGGTCCTTAGCCACCTAGACTTGTAGGAAAAGCACAAAGAAGCAAAAAAGGGATCCCTATGGTTTTGTTGACGGAGATGGGTGAAAGGTGGAGCATGGCAGCAGTGCTCCGGTGAGGTGAAGGTGGAGCACTTAAGTTCTGATTTGGCGAGGATCAAGTGAAGTGAAGTGGGTCAGAGCGTAGGCGAAGCAATTGGAAAACAAATGAGGTGGGTGGCAGGTCATAGGCACGGTGTTGCATAGTGGAAGGGTTCGTCAGCGCTAGTCTTTGGCGAACTAAGAATCAACTAGACCATGCTAAAACATGCAATGAAACATTAATTTGAGGGCTTGGAATGAAACTAAATCCTAAAATCTACCTAAAAAAGCATGAAAGGAAGACTTAAATGGCCGAAGCCATGAGTTGGTATCTCGATGGCAACAGTGGCTGGAGATGCAGAATCGACCACCTAAACCCCTTCCTCGATTCACTTCACTGCTAGGCAAGCCTCCTATCACCAGGTTCTAGCCATTGGACACAAGAATGGGGGAGAAATTGGGACAAAATGGTATTCAAAATGGGAGGAAGTGGAAGGTGGTCTTCTTTACAGGTGACATGATAAAAGGGGCGATCGAGGTGCAACAAGCGCAACAGTGATCCAATCCTCGAGGCATCAACAATGCATGAAAGAGTGATGATTGGGTAAAAAAAGCAAAGAGTCAACCTAAAATATTGCTTGTATCGGGACTGCAAAAATTGAAGAACAATAGGTCAAAGGAGGCGTTCTTTGGTGGATAGTTCACCTAAGTCAACGGATGGGCTAGCCTAATTGGGCCACAACATCCACAATGGGTGTTCACCTGGGTCAGACAGTTCACCTAGGTCAACAGATGGGCTGGCCTAATTGGGCCACAACATCCATAAAGGACACAATTAGAATAAAATTCTAAAATAAATGAAATTAATTACTAAATGATTTTATAAATTCTTAGTTATAAAATAAAAAATTTCACTAATAAATTGATGAAGAAGGCAAAGTGAGATGCAAGGATATTATCATATGGATTGAGGGGAATGATTACAAAGGGGACTTCACTGCCCTTGAAATAGATATCCCCAGTCATTGGAGAGAATCATAGATCATTCTTTGGTGGCATTTCCTTTGGACCTTTGGATCTTCCATTGATTATCTGGTGGGGATCATGAAGTTCCATTCTCCAAGCGGAGAAGTGGAACTTAAGATAAAGCAGATGAAATGGCAGTGACCTGACTCAGAATAAAGCATGGATTTTTCTTTATCTCTCGAAGCATATTACAGAGTTATTAGTACAGTTGGGGAGTGGAAACAGATCCTGATAGGACTGAGAGAGACTCACTCATACAGAGAATATAATGTACATGATGCAGTCTGCAAGGTGTTTCCAGGATTCTTGAGAAACATATCATCTACCTATTCCTTTGATGACTCAAAGATCTCTACATATTTTTATATTCCCACTCTTCAGTAACAATCAAATGATTTATATATAGAGTCAGACGCATCTTTAGTCCAATTATCGCATTTCTTTGGCGATTCGCCTCCTTGTTCATCACAGTTGGTGGCCAGCGCTACAAAGTTAGCACCACCTTCATGCAACACATAACTAGATTCAATGACAATTTAATTTTATTTTATTGGTGATACTTCAATTCCAATTATGAAGTCTCTAACTCTTACACTCAAATATCCTTTCTTAAGGGACCGAAGACTATATTCCATATCATCATTAGTTACATGAGCCTAGGTTGTTAGAAGTGTTAGAGAAGAACTACAAGGCTATAGGATGGACAATGTCAGATTAGTGGGTATTAACCTCGCTCTTTGCTCAAATCATATTTAAGTTGAGGAGAATGTTAGATCTTCCCATGAATTTCATAGGAGACTTAATCCAAATATTTTTGAAGTAGTTGCGAAAGAAATTGAGAAAGGGTGTGGAGCAGGACTTATATACTCCATCTCTAACTCCAAGTGGGTTCCCCAAAAGGCGGGAACACCACCATCAATGTGATCGACGAAGACCTTGGACTTAATAGGCAATTAACCCACAATATAAATAAAGGATGTGAAGAGCACAAGTGAGGTTAAAATGTATTATCTCTACCGTAAAATGTAGAG
Organism: Ottelia alismoides; assembly: GCA_037367405.1. Classification (NCBI taxonomy): domain Eukaryota; kingdom Viridiplantae; phylum Streptophyta; class Magnoliopsida; order Alismatales; family Hydrocharitaceae; genus Ottelia; species Ottelia alismoides. The sequence goes on along the minus strand of JAZKJV010004119.1, from coordinate 1,312,077 downwards.
TGAATAAGAATGTAGAGGTCGAACCATAGAGAGCAAAACCGATAGCCTAAGGATATTCATGTACAACCAAGTCATTCATTTTATATAGATCTTTTTGTGGGTTTTTAATTTTATATATTTTACTATTTTATTTTTGGTTTTATAATTTTGTATTTGATTTTTAATTTTCTAATTTTTGATTTTCATTTTATATTATGATCTTTTTATAATTTCTTTTTCTTTTATATAAACAATATAGCATATATAAGGCTTTATATACTCAATATATAGTAATGTATTTATAAATAATAATAATATAGATAAAATAGATAAAATAGATTGTTCATAAGTTTTTCATATTATTTTAATGTTTTGTAATTTTCCAGGAATTGTTTCTATTTTTTATATATTTTTAAAGTCAAAAATATCCCGAATAAGGGATTATTAAGCAATATGAAATCGATAAATAAGTCCCAAAAATACCCAAAATAATTTTAATCTATAAATAATAATATATAGATAATTATAAAATAGAAAAACATATTTTTTATATTTTGTAGAATTTTTATATTTTTTATCAGATTTTGGAGATTTATGATTTTTGTCATTTTCATTTTCTATTTTTAGGGCTTCTTGTTTTCTGGAATCAATAAATAAATATTTAAATTATATATTCTTTTTATTTTTTTCAAAAATGTTTTGATATTTTTTGGTACTTTATAGGTCAAATAAGGAATATATAAGCCCCTTTGGATTTTAGTAAAAAGATAAAAAGCACAAAAATGCAAAGTGAACATGGTGTGAAAGTACATGGCGTAAGGCATTTATCCCTATTTTACAATTTTAGGATCTAGTTTACTAAATTTAAACAATAGATAAAACCTTCAAAAATAAACATGAGGGGTATGGTTGCAATTCTACCAAAAATACAACGTTCATAGACTTTTATTGAACTAAATTGAAATACAACATCCGCTAGGGGTATAACTGCAAAATGCCCAGCTCACGTGGGACGATTTGTGAGCTAAGCTAGACAAGACCTAAATGTAATTTCATAATGTTTTGCAAAAAATCTAATTTTATTTACACGATGACTTTTATTTGTAGAATTAAATACTATAATACAAAAATCGCAGGGTGAAATATGCAATTACCCCAAAAGAGCACGCGATCCAATGGTTCTGCTTCCTCCACTTGACACGTGTCGTGATGTGGTGTCAGGATACCTCTTCGTAGATGGACGCTGGAGATTAGATCGTGGGTCACGATCTGACGGCTGTGGGCCCGATGTATCCAATGACGGGAGGACGACCTGGCATTTGCTACTGATCCAATGACGGAGAGCACGGGAGGAAGAACAGGGAAGAATGGCGAGGGAGACGAGCTTTGATCCCCCTCCCGTGCATCTCTGGCGATCTTTAAAGCTCTTGAATGGCCAGATAGATCCACTGCATAGTCCTCTATAGACTGAAGGTCTCTAGAAGGTCGGAGGGTGCCTGGAGCATACCCACGAGGTTGGGAAAGATGAGGTACCCCAGGTAACTCCAGCGAAGCTCAAACTCCCCTCCAGGTGTCGCTCTCGCATGTGGGACCAGCACAGGTGAACTCAAGGTTTGAGGGCAAAGTGCCTCGACCTAGTCAATCGTTGAATGCGGCAAAAGATAGATGGGGCGGAGAGGTCCTGCATGGAAAACTAAGTTGAACCTCCAAATCCTGATCCACAGAGGATCTGGTTTAACAAAAGTGTGTGGGATGATTAGAAGGTGAAGGGAAATGAGATGAGGGCCTAAGGCATGACGGAGAACGGATTAAAACACATAGAGGAGGTCATCGGATCTCTACTTCGGTGAACTACGGGAGGATCGATTAACACTACTTTAATGAGCTAAGACCTAAACTAACAACAAGAAATTAAACCTATGGCTAAAATTACCAAAATGAATGATAAATGAGCAACTCTTATACGTGGAGTAACCCAGGGAGTAGGGTCGGCGGCGACGGGCGGCCGTGGGTGCATCCCTCACTCTTGAAGCTCGGCCAGGGCTCGAGAAGTCTCCTCTTGTCACGAGGGTTCCTCCAAGACACTAACCCAAGGCTTCTATATGATCAATGGTGACTAAAATTGCAAGGACACATGGGGGGTTTATTTATAGAACATGAATTTCACCCTTATTAACCGGATGCAAGGAGTGAATTGAGAATATATACATAAGTTCCAAGAGGTCAGCGAGTACGTACAATGATCGATGATCATTTCATATGAAGGGGGCAAAGGCGATTGAGCGACGAGATGCCCAGGAAAAATGCACGAAATCGCGGGATTGGGCAGGCGCGTCATGTCTGTAAGTGGGGGAGACGGTTTACTTGGAGTCAATGAAGGCTAAATGCTGATTGGTCCACATTAGCACACAACGACAAAACATGATGACCTATTTATTGATTTATTAATTAAACCTAAATGTTGATTGGTCCACATCAGCGCAAAATGACAAAACCGGCTGACCTATTTATTGATTTATTAATTAAACCTAATAAATGATTTCATTAATTTTTTATTATAAAACAATATGTTTATAAATTAATGTAGTTTGTTACGATTTTTATTTTGTTTTTTGATATTATTTATTAGTAGTTAATTTTTATTAGTTTATTTATAGATATTTTCATCTATGTTTTGTACATTTTTATTTTTATTTTGTATATTTTATTTTATTATTATTTTGATTTATATATTTATCAATTTTTTGTGAGTATAAATATATTTTTATTTTATTTTTATGATGTTATTTATTCACTTAAATAAACAGATATGTATATTATATAGGTTTATTTATAGGTATTTCACCTATATTTTATATACATCTTTTTATTTTAATGTATTTTAATGAGTTTTATTTTGTTTTTATTTTTAATAGAATATGAGTAATATTTAAAATATTACAAAAATATAAATGAATAAGGAAATAAAAGAATAAAATCCACTTTTATTATATACATGTATAACATATGTATTTTATCAATGTTTTTACAGACTTATTTTATTTTATATTTTATTTTTGATTTTATTTTAGTTTTAATATATTCATGTGTTATAATAATAATTATAAAATCATAAAAATATAATTTTGTAAAATTAATGAATAATGAATAAATTGAATATTTTAATCGGTACATTATACAATGAGGCTGAAAAACCTAACTTTCACACAGTAACTCCACAAGATATAAAACCACCACCATTAAATAGCTTGTGAAAAGTTATAATTTGATATGTTTTGTGTTTTTATTTGAAATATATGAGTTTGTGAAGTTCGGATTTTGGCTTTTTATTTTGTGTATAAAATGTCCACTCTATCATTTTGGTACAAACTTAATTTTGTATTTTTATTTACGTTATTATCTACAACTTTCGTTTATGAAATTTCTTCATTTGAATAATGAATAATAAAGAATAAAACAAGTGTCAAAAATGCATTATTAAAGATTAAAAGAATTGGATTTTTATTCTATTTTTGTCCCTTATCTCCCCCTACTTTATTCATTTGTCGACCAACTCAATCTTGACATGTTCTCGAGGTTCAAGGTCATAAAATATCTTCGATATTTTAATCATTTTCTTTTCTTCTCTTTATTCTATAATTTGGGCACTAAAAATAATATTATTTACACAGTAAATGCAATAAATGATGGATGCTATTTTATACGAATTAATGCTATTTTCATACATGGTTTTTAAGTCCTAAATGATAGAATAAAGGTGTTGAAATGGCGATTCATCACACCCTCTATACTTGCTTTTTCCTAGTCCCTAGCAAAAACTTATGCAATGAGTGGAAAAAGAACAAGAAGAAAAAAAAGAAAGAATGAATAATATTGCTTTCAGTTGCTAACCTTATCTATATAAAATCAAAGTTTGGAGCTCAGGTTAGACCTTGACGTGAAAATATGTGTGGAACCTTGTGAGGAACTAAATTTAAAACACAACAGCCTTCGAGACCTCAATAGTCAGGTTAGAACTAGCCTACATCATACGCAAATCCCAATGACTACGAAGCTGACTTTTACAATGTACGTGATAGTGGCTCTCCCCAACTGGAATGGCGAAGGAACCAACTTCTCCAGAATGACAACCCAATGATTCCCCAATCCAGCACTCTGTCCTCGAGGAGCAGGGTATACCCTTCTAAGTTCAAGTGGCATCCAACTCAAGAGGAGTAGATGAAGAAAAGAATGGACGGTAGCCAATGTAGCTACCTATACTTGGACGCATGACCAGTGTAGTCAAGTCATCCAACTGCAGGCTCACATGGTATAACGTTGATGCTCAAGCTTGCTTATTTTCTATACAACAAATATACATACTCCGGAAGGAATTTTATTTTATTTTCTAGTTTGTTCACTTTTTTGGAGAGTTTTTTTTGAAATACTATTTACAGCAACCTTTACATTAGGACTTTTTCCTCTTGAGACGGAAGACTATCCCTCTTTTGAAGCTTTATTGCAACCCACACTCTCCTGTCATTCGACTTCATTATATCTAGATCATGTTGGGGTACACTTCCCTCCCTAGATGAGGATGAATGTTTCCACCCGTGTGCATCTCAAATCGGCAAATGCAACCCCCTCGCCACTCCAACTGAGTTGAGCCAAGTGAAAGGTGTAAGTGTCCATGTTATGTTACGACCAACAAGAGTTGTGTGTGTACCTTGAAAAGTTCTAGTTAGTCAGTTGTCGTGACTTGAACCCAGCCCTGAGTATAAAAGAATTAAGTCCCAATGGACCTAAGTACGATAAACCTAGTTCCCATAAGGTTTCAATACAGTTAGATGCAGTTGTGTACAACTAAGCTCCAATCTTCGCCTTTAATTGAACTTGTTCAATCATCAAGCTCAATTGAAAAGAATGTGAGTGATATGCAAATGATATGTATAATGCTGAAAGAATGATGCAATTTTCAAAAAAAATTTGCAAATAAAAAGAATTTTTATAAATAATTTTTTGGCAAAGAAGAAGAATTTTGACACCCATAGTATAAAATATATACAACTATTTACACGAGAGTGTTTCTTTTTATTTATAAGAGTTAAGATTTAAAGAATTTACAAATTTAAAATGTTATTTATAGGTATATATACAATTAGTAAAGAATTTTTATTTAATGATGCATTTATTCCCTAAATATATTTACAAACAGGTTTCAAAACTATAGTACAAAATATTTTTTGCAAATATTTATAAGCATTTGAAAGCCATTTTGCAAACATTTTTCAAATATATATATATATATATATATATATATATTTCAAAATATTTTTAAAGATTTAAATATAATTTGCAAATAGGTTTTCAAAACTTTTATTACACATAAAGAAAATTTTTTCAATAAAAGTATCTTTACAAAGGTTGAAAATATTTCATAAAATGTTTTCCAAACGGGTCACACCATTTCTCAAATCATTTTGAAAAAATATTTTTAACATGGCATATTAATCAGTATATACAAACAGAAATTTTGAGGAATAAAAATGCCATACATGTGTGAATACAAAATATTTTTGGTATTCTGAGTTTTGCAAATTTTTTTGGTTTTTCTGAAATAAAAAAGGTTTAGGTTAAGAAATTAGGTACAAATCTTTATAAGGGGATGTATCATCTATTTACAAAAGTTTTGGTTCTTAATGTATGAATATATATAGAATTTTGAGTATGGTGTGTGTGTTTCTCAAACTAATTTGAAAATCATTTTTCAAAATCCTTGAGAACTATATTTCAACATAATTCACAAACAATTTTTACAAACATTTACACATATTTGAAAATCGTTTTGCAAAGGTTTTTCAAACAATATATATATATATATATATTTTCAACTATTTTTGCATCCATTTTACAACAATTAGCAAATTATTCTTCAAACATTTTTATTTCATGCAAAGAAAATAATTTTTTGTAATCAAAAAGATTTTTACAAAGGTTGAATACATTTTAAAAATATTTCCCAAACAGTTTTCAAAAGATTTTTGAAAAGGGTTTTTAAACTATTTTTCAAACATTTTGCAAAATTATTTTTGCCTGATTTATTAATCAGAATGTACAAAAAGAGTTTGAGGAGATGTAAACATCTTTTTATTAGAGATTGTGATGAATTTAACCCTATTTTTAGCCATACGTATTATTTAAAATACAAAAGTACAATTAAGGTTTAAAGTATACATAGTATATATGACCCCCCTATACTTATCTCGAGCTATGTCCTCATAGATCAAAGAGAAAAAAGAGAAGACATAACTCAGAGTGAGTATAGAGCAAGTCCAAAGAATAAAGGAATGAGGAGATGAATAAATGAATAGGAAGTTGACCGTCCCCACTATACATGGTATTAAATAATACTAAGTATAGCATATTATACACAAGGCAGGGATGGTCAAGTATGAGAATGAAGAGATCGTACTCGGATTGTCTCCCCCCTATAGTTAGGGTGAGAGATCCCTAAGGATAGGCAAGGAAGAAGACAATGGAGAGGATCAAAGCATGAAGATAATTTGGGTCCAAACCCCTATACTTAGGACAATGTATACCCTAAGTATATAATACTGATAAAAAAGGACGATGCACCTGATTCTTTTTTTTGATATAAATACGTAGGACAAAAGCGGGAACTGGAAGAAAGAAAAGAAGAAAAGACAAGAGATCAGGGGAAAAGCTTTACAAGTGCGTTATCTGAATCTTTTAATGATGCTAGTGCTTTGGATGTATAATCTGAGCGTAGTACTTGGATTGAGTCGACAATGTCCAAGAAAGTGTTCGTCTCAAGGTAAGGCTTTAGTAGCTGATCGTTGACAACAAATGGCGATGTGTCAGGAGACAATTATGATATTGCAACGCTACCATTGTCACACACTTCTCATACTTAAAATGACCCTATCCATTTACTCTTCAATTTTCCCAGGTAGATCCTCAACTTTGCATCAAATAGCCACACTTTATTTCCAACTTTGAAATTCTTTCATCTAATGTACGGGGCATGCTAGTGTTTCTCCTTCTCCTTGTACATCAATGTGTTATTGTATGCATAGTCTCGAAATTCCAAGAGTTTGTTCTATCATCTTTTCTTTTCTGACCACTTTCTTTGTGAATCTAGATTGCACATATTGATTGCCCACAAGGATTTGTGAATCAATTCCACAGGTAGGTGGTACAGTTTTCCATATACAAGACAATAGGGTGACATACGCAAAGGAGACTTGTAAACGATTTTGTATGCCCACAGGACGGATTCCAAGAGTTGGGACCAATTCTTTCTGTCCAGCTTCACAAGTTTCTAAAGAATCATCTTGATTTCTTTGTTCGATAGATCTTCCATGCCATTGGTCTGGGGATGATAAGGAGATGCGATTCGATGCTTGATGTCATATTCCTTCATTAATTTATTGACCTCTTTCTTAAATAAGTGTCTACCCTCATCTTATATCTGAATCTTTGGAATCCCGAACCACGAGATGATGTTCTCTCTTAGAAAACGACACATTATCCGGTTGTCTACCTCTCGAGCGGGGACAACTTCAACCCAGCGACTCACATAGTCAATAGTAAGAAGGATGTGCTTGTATTCCTGAATGTTGGGAAAAGGTCCCATAAAATCGATCCCCCAAGCATCAAATGTGTCTGATATATGACTGATCTTTAGGGGCATTTAATATTTTGCTGTGAGGGTGCCTTTCAATCTTTGACAGACAGTGCATCGTTTGACGAAAGCTGCTGCATCCTTAAATATTGTGGGCCACCAGAAGCCACGCTGAAGTCCTTATGCTGTCATTATGTCTCTAGAGTGGTCTCCACCAGATTCGAGTAAGTGATAATGCTCGAGGAAACTATGATACTCCACCTGAGGGATACACCTGTGCCAAATGCAATCAGCTCATTCTGTGAATAAGAGTGCATCTCCCCATTAGTAGAAATGGATTGTCGAAAAGAATTTGCCCTTCTGAATCTTCATCCAATCCAACGGTACTACCGTTGAAATGAGGTAGTTGATAATATCAGCATACCAAGGGACTGAATCCACAGCCAAAATCGACTCGTCAGGAAAGGGTTCTGTGATGGATGCACTACTCAGCGGAGGCTCTTGCTGCACAATTCTAGAGAGATGATTCGCTGCCACAATCTGTACTGCAGGCTTGTCCTTGATTTCCAAATCGAATTCCTAGAGGAGAAGGATCCATCTGATCAGTCTGGGTTAGGCTTCCTTCTTTTGCTGTAAATATCAGATAGCAGAGTGGTTTGTGAAAATGGTAACTTTTGATCAAAGCAAATAAGATCTAAACTTCTCCAAGATGAATACCATAGCCAACAACTCTTTCTCAGTTATGGTGCAATTTCTCTGAGATTTATCTAATGTTTTGTTGGCGTAGTGAATGACAAAGGGCACCTGGTCTTTCCTCTATCCTAACACAACCCCAACTGCAAAGTCTGACGCATCTGTCATGATCTCAAAGGGGAGAGACCAATCTGGTGGCTGTAGGACTAGAGCTTGAGTGATAAGCTCCTTTAACTGGTTGAAAGAAAGGAGAACATACTGATCAACATTGAACTCATTCTCCTTGCATAGAAGTTCTATAAGTAGTCGGGCAATGCAACTGAAATCACGGATGAACCTTCTATAGAGATCCACATGCCCCAAGAATGACCTCACATTCTTTAATGTCTGAGGTGGCTCAAGATTGGCTATCACATCCACCATTACCGGAATGACTTCCATGCCACGTTTAAAAATGACATGACCTAGCACAATCCCTTCAGTGACCATGAACTGACTCTTTCCCCATGATTGCATTAGATTGACTTCACGACATTTTTGAAGTACTTTGTTCAGGTGTTCAAGAGAAGAATCAAAATTATAATCATAGACGGAGAAGTCATACATAGACACCTCGAGAAAACTGCCTACCTTCTCGACGAAGACTACAAGCATGCATCTCTGGAATGTCACTGGTGCATCGCATAATACAAAGGGCATTCTCCTAAAATCATAGGTGTCGAACGATCAAGTGAAGGTAGTCTTCTCTTGATCTTCAAGGGCGATTGCCACTTGGTTGTACCCTGAGTAACCATCTAGAAAGTAGAAGAACTCCTTGTCGGCTAGTCTTTTTAAAACCTAATCAATGAATGGCAAGGGGAAGTGGTCCTTCTTTGTTGCTACATTAAGATGGCAGTAATCAACACATACACGTCAGGATGTCGGTACCCGAGTAGATATATTCTCTCCTCTGTCATTTGTAACCACATTAAGCCCTGGCTTCTTTGAAACTATGTGCAAGGGGCTCACCCATTTTGAATCAAACATGGGACAAATGATGCCTGCATCACACCATTTCTTGATTTCTTTCATGACAACGTCCCTGAGATTTGGACTCAGTCTTCCTTGGAATTCAGGGGATGGCTTGGCATCTTTTTCCAGGTAAATGTGCTCTAGGGTCAGCCTACTGATGATGATGATCAGATTCATGTTTTCTGCACCCGCAAGGAAAGCATACTTCAGGCCTACCGGAAGTGGCTTGAGTTATGGTTATGATCTGGCCAACTTATTAGTCACTTCGGAAACTGCATTGGTGGGTGGATGTGCGGCTTGGCCTTTTGGAGATTTGCTAACCTCAGTGCTCTGTTGAGATTCTGAAAATGTGTCGAACGGTTTTGCATTAGGCTCATCATGTTCGGGCTATAGTGAGTAACTGAAGTCAAAAAGATGCATCCGAAGGATATGGTTAGATCCTCAAGCGCATCACGGAAGCGTGAGCGTCGCATCGAATACGACGAAGAACGACTAGTCGCACTAGTTGTTCTATGCAGCGGAAATTAAAAAATTTTCTTGCGACGAAACCACATGATCCAAGAACACTTCTCGGATCGTTTCGTCTAAACCACAAACAAGTATTAGGTTTACCTCTTGAAGCGTGGTTGCGATCGAGTCTCTAAACAAAGAGACCTCCTGTCTCAAGTCCGATCCGACGGAGGAGACGCTTGCGAGCGCGGGGATGAACCGCGTGCTTCTCGCAATCCATGTTGATGATCCAAGCGGCGGATCTCCTGATCTCGACACACGAGATACGATGTCTTCTTCACGAGCGGGGCACACCGAAGGAGACGGAGATCCTCGAGCAAACCATCGGGCAGCATAACGACGATGCCGCAGCGATGGAGAACCTCTCTAGGGCATCCATGGTGGACGGTCACATGAGAGAGAGAGAGAGGACGTGTATAGAGAATGAGAGAGGGAGAGAGAGATTTGTTGCCTCAACTTATGTGTCTCTTGAAGAGCAATGGGGTGCCTCTCCTTTTATAGGGTTTTGGGATTCATGGATCTCAATCCATGTGTCAACACAAATCCAATGGTCCACATTAATTTGTGTTTCTTTCAATGGTCATGATTTGTTGCTAAAAACACAACAATAATTAATTTAATTTAAATTAAATATATGTTGATAAATCAACACAATTTAATTACAAAATTAAATCATCAACACATGGAGATAATGAAAGGAGAGAAAGCCTCCTTCCATGTGGAGAGGGGGGACGGCCTCCCTTTCCTAATGGGAGTGGTGGCCGTCCACCCTCCTCCATTAGGAAGGTGGCTATTTCACCTTTTATGTAATCTCCATTATTTGCAACAACTTTTGTTGCAAATTATTTCACAAAAAATAAATCCAATTTATTTTGTGAACATTGCAATCATGCCATTGAAAAAATTGTGAATCACATTCACAACCCAAAACAAAATGTAAATTACATTTTCAATTTGATGTCCAATGTGAATCCAATTCACATTAACATTTAATTAACAAATGTAAATTACAAATAGCTCTCTCTTATATATTATAAATCACATTTATAATATATATGACTAATATGGATATTGCTATCCACATTATTCATATACATGATAATTAAATCATATTTAATCATCTTGGATCTCTATTCTCTTGTGTCCAAATAATATGAATCACGTTCACATTATTTATATCTTTGATAATTAAATCTCATTTAATTATCTAAGATAACTCTCTTTATAATATGAATCAAATTCATATTACTCATGATAATTAAATCACATTTAATTATCCATTTTCTCAATGCTCGGATACATATATCAACAATAGAATTATCCATGAACTCCTTCAAGGATAATGCGCTTTCTCCGCAGATACTTGGAGATAAGGACAGGGCGATTGTATTGTTCCACGTATAGTGACATGGATATTGAGATCGTATCTCAAATCCAGATCGCGGGCCTCCCATAGATGCTTGATTAAATCAAGACCGTAAATCTAATCTTCTCATTGTATCTGAATCACATTCAGATCAATGTCCAATACTTGGACCAAGATCAGATCACTTCTCTACTGAGAGGAGTCACTAAAATCCAGACCCGTTTCATCACTCCCTAGGAATGGAAGCGTCATGGTTATACAATCGTTTATGATCACATCACCCTCAGGTATTCCCAATACCTGTACATCCTGCATACTGGAAGACTCAGACTAAACCCGAAGTATTCGATCAACTTTATACTGTCTACTTCATGGTTTTATCATTAAGTTTCTCATTCGATCATTGGGAGTCGGTATCGATCATATACTTTCCAAAAGCATATATCATACCTAGGTCTTGATCATATACTTTCCAAAAGTATATATCAAACCTATAAATTCAGTCAAGCTTCCAAAGCGAGACGACCGTGCGCACGGAATTTGATTCTTTCCAATATCTCATGAGTGAGCTCATGTCTTCCGGTTCAGTAACTGAACCTGTATGATCCCTTTGAGAGATCGTATTACTCATATGCCCTTATATGCACACCAGCGCGCCGGTGTATAGACCTTGATTAGGTCATCAACCTATTGGTCTGCCAAATGTACATACTTAGACATATAGCAACACATCTGTCTTCGGTCAGAGGATGCGTGCCTATATCATGACAGCATACGATATAGGACTTTGGTTATCTCGATCTCGTTAAGTCAACTCTTTGACCTAACTAATCTGACACCTCCGAATCTCTATTCCTATGCAGAGGACCTGCATCAAGAGGTCGGTCAGATATCAGCCTTCAGAGATAAGGATTGCCATCTCCTACTCAGGCTGGAGATCATCTCTTAACAATCATCTGACGGTGCTTGATGAGTCCTCAATCTAACTCTTTAGATATTCATCCAAGCACCAGCCTCTATGATTCAATAGTTGAATCAACAGCTGTATGATCATCAAGATGGCCATGGTACATAACCCTAATTGTACTAAGGGACCTATTATGCAAATTATGTATTCTTTATTTCAGATTAAGGAGTGAATTGCAATAACATTTATTGCATAATGGCTCGCCGTGGGCTCGCATTTCCAACAATCTCCCACTAGCCCAAAGAGCCATTAATGGGCTAATCATTTAAACCCACACTCATGTGACAATCATAGACTATTAAGAAAGTAGCTAGGTAAGCTGATCAGTCACGCTGTTCCTGCGAGACTACGCCAAGTCCTTTTACGGCACTTGCATATCCCCAGTAACAGTGCTCGCATCTAATGCGAATGTTGCATCTCATGCAACCAATACTCAATCTAGTTGGTTACATTATCCCTGACATCATAACCAGTATCCCCATAATCCTTATTAGAATACCTTCATTCCCGGAGATCTCTATCTCCTAAGGTATCTAAAGTTTAGACCTTTATAGATCACTATCTACATGGTCTTAAACTTTGAAGATAATACTTTGAGATTACTATCTCAAAAATCTCCTCATCTATGAAGATTTTGTTTTTACTGCAATCAAGTGTTTTATCTCTACAGTAGGATTAGTAACAATTTACTACTCCCACTGCATGACAGACATCTGGTATTTGTACACTCTAGCATACACTCAGCTTCTCGTAACTAATGCACAAGTGCAAGTAGTTGTAGCATTTACTTCCTCAACTCTTTGAGGTGCTATCCCTTAAGATAGGTCAGTACCATATCTTAAGGGTTAGAAGCCTTTCTTGGAATTTCTATGAATAGAATATGTCCAAGGTATACTACAAATGTGACAGTCCAATTATCCTCTTATCTTGGCTTCTGAACAACTTCAGAACTAAGATCTAAGAGGTATCTTTGAAATCATATTTCAAGATATGGAATTAACCAGAGAATAAAACACTTATTATTATCCTTATATCATTTTAAATGATCAGGATATCATCTACATTCAGCAAGATGAACACAAAGGCACTCCCACTAAGCTTCACATGGTTCATCAAGATTCTATCTGAAATAATAACAATTATAATTCCATCAAATCTTATGGTCCAACTTCAAGAAGCTTATTTGAGTCCATAGATGGATTCCTTAGTTTGCACACCTTGCTTTCCTCAACCATGAAGCCCTGGGGCTACTTCATGTGAATATCCTCAAAGAGGTATTCGTAGAGGAATGCAATATTGACTTACATCTTGAAGATGCAATAGTCAAGTTGTGTAGCTAAGGTTAGCAACATTCTGATGATTTTAAACATGGTCACCGAAGAACAAGTCTCATTGCAAGCAATGTCTTCTCTTCCGGTGTGTGGCTCATGGCTACGAACCGTGCTTTGAAGGTCTCTACCTTCTCATCAGGTTCCCTTTCTCTTGAAGATCCATTTACACCTTTACAGGTCTTACCTATATAGGTGGATCCTATAGGGTCCAAATACAACACTTGTATATGAAGTCTACTTTAGACTTTTATTGCTAACATCCATCTATCCATGCTATGATCTTTAGAAGCTTCATCACATGAAGTTCGATCATTGTCAGATTTCTCTGACACATGGAATCCTTCCTCAAACTCTTTTGAAGAGGTTTTAGTGTTTCATCTTCAATTATCCTTTTAGTTTCCAATTTCAGGAGCCTCATTATCTTTTCAAGATTAAATGAGTTCCTACACTTCATTTTCGTCTTGATTCTCAAGAGTCTCAACCTCCAAGAATCACATTCTCAGAGATGAGATATTTCAAGAATCTCAAGGTCATAAAGTAGGTATCCAATACCATCCTTTATTTTCCTAATGAAGCAGCACTCTCAAGTGCTAGATTCCATCTTGCATGGAACCTTATTAAGGATATATATTGTAGTCTCTACTACACATATATACCTGGAAACCAAGGGATAATTATGCTAAAAATCATCATTGATAAGATCATGTCATACATGATCCAATTGTATCTCCCTATAACTCTATTGAGTTAAGGTGAGTTAGGAGGATTGAGATAGAAATGATATTCATATCTCCACAAGGTATCCTTTGAATTCATCTAACAGGTACATGCTACCTTGATTAGATCAAATTCATTTTATCTTCCTTCAAACTTTGGTTGTAGACCAAAATTATGAAATCTTTGAACATTTCAAAGGTTTCTTCAGGTGAAGAGAAGAAATTTCATATCATACATAATCATTAATAGATATCATATATCCATAATGTTTACTATGATATAGATGATCCGCATACATCAATATGTATGAGATCCTGAATACCTTATCATCTTACACCATTCCCAAAGAAGGGTGTATTGGACATTTTATTATGAATACAATATTCATAAGCATGTAAGCTTTGAAATTTTAGACATTCTAAAGTTTCATCTCTTACTAGCCTATTGATCAAATCAATAGACAAATGTCCAAGGCTTGATGCTAGATCATTGTCAAATGATCTTCATCCTCCTATTGATCTTAAGGTTTAATTTCAGTATTTAGAAATGTTAATGAACCATTCATTAATTTTCTAATTTAGTGAAGTCCACTAGATTATTAGATTACTATCTGAAATATATACATCATAACTCTTTATGATAGTTCTATCTCAGATTCATGTTTATTTCTAACATTTAGAAACAAACAATGAGTGTATTCTTATATCTAGGTCATAGAGACATTCTCTAAGACTAAGGACTCTCCCACTGAAATTGACAAGTCTATCAATCCAACAGAGATTGTTGCAACAATTGCATCAATATCCATGTGGATAACTATAAACCTTTAAGATCAAATTTTCCAGTCTTCTAAAACATATGCAACTTATTGCAAATGTCATCAGAAGATTGAGATACAATTATTTGACTTTATCTTATCAATGATTTATGTAGATTAATCTGATGCTCCATCCGAGTCCTTCTCTAAGGATTCTAGATAGACTTGATAGTCGTACTATCAACACATCAACTTATTGCAGCATTGGCATTCGTCCAACTCTTCGGATGACATATGGAAGTCATAGATGTATAGTCAACTCTTTGATTATACTTCTTACTCGGGTCCAACCCATGCTTCCACTGCGCTCCCTTTATCTATAAGCAACCATTGCTTAAGACTAAGGATCTCTTATGTAAGAGCATTTCAACATTTATACATGCTTCATTAAATTCATACAATATGAATATTTGAAGCTTCATGAATGACCAGAGTATAGATAGTAGAATGATGACACTCATCATCTACATCCATCTAAACTCTTAAAACATAGGTTCAGGTAGGTACTCAAACAATTTGAATACATCATCTCTTATAGAGCCACCATTTTGCATGATGCAGCGAACCATCTCATTCATGTTAAATGTCAAGAGCACATGTGTATGCCAGAATATCTTCATTAATTTTATAAGGATTATTTGACAATTGCGATCATCATCGACATGTAACTTCCAAAGTACATCCGATGAGAAATCAAGACTATAGAGACATACAAACCCTAGGGTTGTAGTCCTATTATCTATTTAATTGTCACTCCTCAATATTATGAGGAAACTTGCACATTGCAACCACATACATTATGTGTCCAATTGCATGTACAATATCTGGATCATGAGTCCAATCCATGATATTTTACTGGTTATTATTGAGTATATCATTGAGTGGGTTTTAATGAAGGATTATCTGAAATAAGAAATTTGCATAAATATATAAATAAATATATATATATATTACTTTGATTTAGGATTTTTATATCAAAGTTGTCTTGTCTTGTCAACACTGAAAGTTCATTCCCTTAATCACTTTCAATGTAAGAGATATACTTACCATTATATCTCAACAAGATCTGGGATCTCCTTCCTTATCTTTGTTGCATCCCAATAATATGAGAACCTACAACTCGGATAAAAAGAAGCGGGAACACATTCCGCCTTGCAAGTCCAACTTGCATCTCCCAATTCGGTCTTTAACACCCGGGCCCACCACCCCTAAGGCAATGTTGACCCGTCATTAATTGAACCAACCGTCAACATGAATACAACTCGCTATGCGCAATCCAATATCGCCCCAATAATATGAGGACCCGATATTGGGGTCACTACGCATACGTCCTTACTCTTTCGAGAAGCGAAGAGCCCGATCCAAATGGATTGTATGCAGGAGCTGTCACTTCGGACAGACGTCTCCTACATACAATATCTGGCGACGGAACCCTTCGCCTTGACGGGAGACCATGGATGTCACTTATGTGATCCTCCACCTCATATTCAAATTTTAATTAATTATCGTGAATCACATTCACATAATTAATTCTTCCAAGGGAATTATTAACTCTAATCATATTAGAGTATTTCAATCTTAATTGGATTCCAATTAATCTAATCATATTAAAATTAATGATCCAATTAATATCCAACAAACATTTTAATAGTTACTTGAATAATGGTATTATCTCAAATACGTATTATTTCGAATTTTAATAATTAGAAAAATACATCTTAATCCCTCGGACATTATCCCGGCCCTACCCGCTGTCATGGCCAGTACCGACGAGAGTGGGACGGACCACATACGTTGCAACCCGCAACCCCAATGCTCTCCGACTAGGCACCATATCCGCCTCGGGAAAGGATAATGCCAAATTGATTAATTTGTACTTGAGATGATCATCGGTTCTTCAACCGAAATTGTACCATATAGTAATAATCAAAACATTTTTGATTAACATTATAATGAGATTTGCTAAACAAATCCCAAGTCCTATTCAAGCAACATGTTTGTTGGAATGTTGATCATGTAGATCATGTAACCAATCTTGATCTAGATCACATCTAATCATTTGTTGGTTAGGGCAAAGTCATTTAAGGGCATAATTATCATTAAATATTTCACAAATATTTATGCATAATTATTCCAGGAAATTAAACAATTTAATTTCACTAATTAATTAAATGACAATAACTAGGTTCTTGATTAGGAAAGTATTTTCAGCAGTGACCCTCACTTACTAAAAATATCATATCTCAATCAATTTAAATCCAAATTAAGCAAAGTAAATTTCTAAAGTTTGCTAACTTGATTTACAATAGAACCCAAGTGATTTGCACGCATTTCAAGGCGTATCAAATCCGCAATTAACATCTTAATTACGTCATGATCCGCAGTCCCCGAAACAGTGGATACATGTTCACTAAAATGATCATATCTAGAGCAAACGGAATCGAAATCACGCAAACTCAGATCCTACGGTTTCCTTATTTAATGGGGAACAAAATCCAATTATTATTTTCGTGTTTAAACAATTTAAACAGTGCCGAAAATAATATCAAAACAGAGATGCGAAAATGAAAGGCAAGAAAACTTTCGCAAACCCTAATGAACCCAAGTCGTCCTCGGTTTATGGATCGTATCCAAAAACACCGACCTAAGGCTCTGATACCACTTGAAGGATATGGTTAGATCCTCAAGCGCATCACGGAAGCGTGAGCGTCGCATCGAATACGACGAAGAACGACTAGTCGCACTAGTTGTTCTATGCAGCGGAAATTAAAAATTTTTCTTGCGACGAAACCACATGATCCAAGAACACTTCTCGGATCGTTTCATCTAAACCACAAACAAGTATTAGGTTTACCTCTTGAAGCGTGGTTGCGATCGAGTCTCTAAACAAAGAGACCTCCTGTCTCAAGTCCGATCCGACGGAGGAGACGCTTGCGAGCGCGGGGATGAACCGCGTGCTTCTCGCAATCCATGTTGATGATCCAAGCGGCGGATCTCCTGATCTCGACACACGAGATCCGATGTCTTCTTCACGAGCGGGGCACACCGAAGGAGACGGAGATCCTCGAGCAAACCATCGGGCAGCATAACGACGATGCCGCAGCGATGGAGAACCTCTCTAGGGCATCCATGGTGGACGGCCACATGAGAGAGAGAGAGAGGACGTGTAGAGAGAATGAGAGAGGGAGAGAGAGATTTGTTGCCTCAACTTATGTGTCTCTTGAAGAGCAATGGGGTGCCTCTCCTTTTATAGGGTTTTGGGATCCATGGATCTCAATCCATGTGTCAACACAAATCCAATGGTCCACATTAATTTGTGTTTCTTTCAATGGTCATGATTTGTTGCTAAAAACACAACAACAATTAATTTAATTTAAATTAAATATATGTTGATAAATCAACACAATTTAATTACAAAATTAAATCATCAACACATGGAGATAATGAAAGGAGAGAAAGCCTCCTTCCATGTGGAGAGGGGGGACGGCTTCCCTTTCCTAATGGGAGTGGTGGCCGTCCACCCTCCTCCATTAGGAAGGTGGCTATTTCACCTTTTATGTAATCTCCATTATTTGCAACAACTTTTGTTGCAAATTATTTCACAAAAAATAAATCCAATTTATTTTGTGAACATTGCAATCATGCCATTGAAAAAATTGTGAATCACATTCACAACCCAAAACAAAATGTAAATTACATTTTCAATTTGATGTCCAATGTAAATCCAATTCACATTAACATTTAATTAACAAATGTAAATTACAAATAGCTCTCTCTTATATATTATAAATCACATTTATAATATATATGACTAATATGGATATTGCTATCCACATTATTCATATACATGATAATTAAATCATATTTAATCATCTTGGATCTCTATTCTCTTGTGTCCAAATAATATGAATCACATTCACATTATTTATATCTTTGATAATTAAATCTCATTTAATTATCTAAGATAACTCTCTTTATAATATGAATCAAATTCATATTACTCATGATAATTAAATCACATTTAATTATCCATTTTCTCAATGCTCGGATACATATATCAACAATAGAATTATCCATGAACTCCTTCAAGGATAATGCGCTTTCTCCGCAGATACTTGGAGATAAGGACAGGGCGATTGTATTGTTCCACGTATAGTGACATGGATATTGAGATCGTATCTCAAATCCAGATCGCGGGCCTCCCATAGATGCTTGATTAAATCAAGACCGTAAATCTAATCTTCTCATTGTATCTGAATCACATTCAGATCAATGTCCAATACTTGGACCAAGATCAGATCACTTCTCTACTGAGAGGAGTCACTAAAATCCAGACCCGTTTCATCACTCCCTAGGAATGGAAGCGTCATGGTTATACAATCGTTTATGATCACATCACCCTCAGGTATTCCCAATACCTGTACATCCTGCATACTGGAAGACTCAGACTAAACCCGAAGTATTCGATCAACTTTATACTGTCTACTTCATGGTTTTATCATTAAGTTTCTCATTCGATCATTGGGAGTCGGTATCGATCATATACTTTCCAAAAGCATATATCATACCTAGGTCTTGATCATATACTTTCCAAAAGTATATATCAAACCTACAAATTCAGTCAAGCTTCCAAAGCGAGACGATTGTGCGCACGGAATTTGATTCTTCCCAATATCTCATGAGTGAGCTCATGTCTTCCGGTTCAGTAACTGAACCTGTATGATCCCTTTGAGAGATCGTATTACTCATATGCCCTTATATGCACACCAGCGCGCCGGTGTATAGACCTTGATTAGGTCATCAACCTATTGGTCTGCCAAATGTACATACTTAGACATATAACAACACATCTGTCTCCGGTCAGAGGATGCGTGCCTATATCATGACAGCATACGATATAGGACTTTGGTTATCTCGATCTCGTTAAGTCAACTCTTTGACCTAACTAATCTGACACCTCCGAATCTCTATTCCTATGCAGAGGACCTGCATCAAGAGGTCGGTCAGATATCAGCCTTCAGAGATAAGGATTGCCATCTCCTACTCAGGCTGGAGATCATCTCTTAACAATCATCTGACGGTGCTTGATGAGTCCTCAATCTAACTCTTTAGATATTCATCCAAGCACCAGCCTCTATGATTCAATAGTTGAATCAACAGCTGTATGATCATCAAGATGGCCATGGTACATAACCCTAATTGTACTAAGGGACCTATTATGCAAATTATGTATTCTTTATTTCAGATTAAGGAGTGAATTGCAATAATATTTATTGCATAATGGCTCGCCGTGGGCTCGCATTTCCAACAGCATCAGCATATTGGAATCTATCTCCCAATTATTATAGGAGCTCATGTCGAATGTGCTTTCCAAGTCTTCCTCTAGGGAGAGGATCTCATGTGTCCATAAATCGTTTAAAGAGAGCAGTATGTCTCTGATTTCTATAATGAATACACAATCTTATTTAGGTCGTGTTGCATGTCCCTCATCAGTCACGATCTTGGGGTCACGGATCATGTCTATGGTGATTCTTTTGTTGCCTAAGATGAATGTAATCTTACTTGACCCATAGTCAACCACAGCTTTTGATGTGCGTAGGAATGGCCGGCCAAGGATGATATGAGTCTGGAGTAAGGGTGCAGGAGAATCCATATCAAGGACTATAAAGTCAATTGGGAACTACATTTATCGCACCTTCACCACAACGTGTTCCAAAAGGCCTCTAGGTTAGTTGATGGATCGGTCAGCGAACTGAAGGATCATACATGTCTTCTTGAGAGGATCTGCCCAAATTCTTGCAATAATGAATAGGGCGAAAGGTTGATGGAAGAACCACCGTCTAGCAGAGTGTGCTCAAAGACTTCATCGAAAATCTCGCAACTGATAAGAGGTGCTCCTTTGTCATGCTTCTTCTATGGGAGGTTGTTAACGACTGCTACAGTGGCCATGGTGAGGACGTGCTTCTCAACCTATCGATGATTGTTATTTCGTGCTGGGCGACACTTTCTTGTACATGGCTCTTTCAAAACTTTCTTCACAGCTGGCATGTATTCCACGACCTTCATCAAAGGAATCTCAAAAGTCAAGTTATTGATAATGTCCACAACTCTAAGGTCTGATAATGCACTTTATCTTTTTGCAATTTTTTTGATTTTTGCATCAGTAAAATTAATCTGTATATTGTTGGAATCCTAGATAGAGTTCTTATTTGCAAAAAAATCATCGTCCATGATATGTTGTACATTCGGGTCACAAAAAGGAGTACAATCTGGAAGCTGAAATGCTGGTGCTAGTGGACGGGCAAAAAGTGGGGCCTCTGCTCCATCAACTGGTGTGGGATCGACTAT
This sequence comes from Ottelia alismoides, assembly GCA_037367405.1. Taxonomy (NCBI): domain Eukaryota; kingdom Viridiplantae; phylum Streptophyta; class Magnoliopsida; order Alismatales; family Hydrocharitaceae; genus Ottelia; species Ottelia alismoides. The sequence goes on along the minus strand of JAZKJV010004119.1, from coordinate 1,290,714 downwards.
AGCATGTGTCTCCTCCAAGGCTGGCATGACTTCACTTCAGAGACAATATTCTTTTTGTTCCTTTTGCTTTTTCTGATTTTTTTGTGATTGTGGCGAGTGGCGGCCGGAATGGCTCCTCCCCCTTCTTCCTCACCCGTCCATGTAGCTGGCATGGTTGATGGAGAAGATGATGATTCACCTGAAGCTTTATTCTTCCCTTTGTTGATGGCAGGCCGAGGCAAGGCCCTATCACTCCTAAGAGTGACAACATTAGATAAAAAAATAGTACAATCATCTGACTCTACATGCATTGAGGGGAAATTACATTCTACTTGCTCCATTCTCTTGAAGTTGTTGGGGATGACTTCGACCTACACTGGAATGGTGGTTTTTGTGGCGGTCAGGTCATCTAACGTCCTTGTCATATCTGCTATCCCTTTGACAAGCAATGCCAAACAATCGAGGATTGGGTTTATGGGATTTACCTCGATCAATTCAGCAGGCGGGCCACACTGTTGTTGAGTTTTTGGGAATCGAGGCGACGACTGCTGGTGGTTCTGCGATGGTGGAGGAAGCTGATACTGATGGTAGGAGAAAGGAGGATATCGTTGATATTGTGTAGGTGGGGTAGTCGTATACTGTGGTATGACGTTGGCTTTCAGAACTGTGACTACTTGTAGTGTGTCTTTTACCTCCATTGGTTGGCATACTCGGAAGGCTGATGATACTATAGCGGAGGCTGTGAGGACTGACCAAATTGACCCCCTTGGGGTTGGTGGTATTGCTTGTTGACTTGTTGCTGGCCCTGAGGGTATCTGGTAGGACGGTCCATCGGTGCATCATTAGTCCAAATACCATTGACTTCTTGCATCAAGGGTAGCGGTGGAAAGGCTGGATTTGATGATGAAAGAAAGTCTGGCTGGTAAACAACCATCTGCTACAGCGGTTGGCCCTGATCGAGCACCTGTATATAATATATGTGCTGGACTGTCGGTTTATGTTGGCTCAGCTGAGGTTGATGTGGCGGTGATGGATTATCCTTCTTCTTAGCTGGAGCATTTGGAGATGGTGTTGCTGACTGGATAGAACTGAAGGTTCCCACCAACAGTTCCAACTACTTGGTGATCTGGTCCAGCTTGTCGATATTCTGTTTCCTCTTCTCGATCACAGCAAGTTTCTCAAGGTCATGTGATCACTTTTTATTGATATCAACCTTTGAGAGATAGCCTCCGACATTGCTAAGGTCTTAGCTGTCATCTCTCTCTGTCTCACGAGACGCTGCCATATGGACTTGTTTTTGGAGGATATGGGGATGCTTCTGGTATGCTTTGGATAAGAGAAGACAGACTCTCCTTCGTCCATTTCCTCAAAAATCTACCAAACAACATCTTCGTCCATGTTAAAGTGTGATCCTCCATAGGCTGTGTCAAAGAGCCTTTAACTTTCTACGTTCCCCCCCGAAAAAGTGTTGGACCAATCTAGCCCTTGGAATCTCATGATGGGGGCATTTCTCCTGCAGATCTGTGAATCTCTTGCAGGCTTCATGAATGGATTCATGGCCCCCCTGTGAGAAGTAGCTAATTCTGGCTCGCATATCATTAAGCCAACTGAGAGGATAAAACTCATGCTAGAAGGCGGATTTCAATTTCTCCCACGTCATCACAAACCTTTCGTATATGGTTAACTTAGTAAAGGGCTTTGTCCTGCTATATGACTGATCTTTAGGGGCATTTAATATTTTGCTGTGAGGGTGTCTTTCAATCTTTGACAGACAGTGCATTGTTTGACAAAAGTTGTTGCATCCTTAAATAGTGTGGGCCACCAGAAGCCACGCTGAAGTCCTTTTGTTGTCGTTATGTCTCTAGAGTGGTGTCCACCGGATTCGAGTAAGTGATAATACTTGAGGACACTATGATGCTCCACTTGAGGGATACACCTGTGCCAAATGCAATCAGCTTATTGTGTGAATAAGAGTGCATCTTCCCATTTGTAGAAATGGATCGTCAAAAAGAATTTGTCCTTCTGAATCTTCATCCAATCCAGCGGTACTACCGTTGAAATGAGGTAGTTGACAATATCAACATACCAAGGGACTAAATCCACAGTCAAAATCGACTCGTCAGGAAAGGTTTCTATGATGGATGCACTACTCAGCAAAGGCTCTTGCTGCTCAATTCTAGAGAGATGATCTGCTACCACAATCGGTACTGCAAGCTTGTCCTTGATTTCCAAATCAAATTCCTAGAGGAGAAGGATACATCTGATCAGTCTGGGTTAGGCATCCTTCTTTTGTTGTAAATATCGGATAGCAGAGTGGTCTGTGAAAATGGTAACTTTCGATCCAAGCAAATAAGATCTGAACTTATCCAAGATGAATACCATAGCCAACAACTCTTTCTCAGTTATGGTGCAACTTCTCGGAGATTTATCTAATATTTTGTTGGCATAGTGAATGACATAGGGCACCTGGTCTTTCCTCTATCCTAACACAACCCCAACTGCAAAGTATGACACATCCATCATGATCTCAAAGGGGAGAGACCAATCTGGTGGCTGTAGGACTAGAGCTTGAGTGATAAGCTCCTTTACCTGATTGAAAGAAAGGAGAACATACTGATCAACATTGAACTCATTCTCCTTGCATAGAAGTTCTATAAGTGGTCAGAAAATGCAATTGAAATCACGGATGAACCTTCTATAGTGATCCACATGCCCCAGGAATGACCTCACATTCTTTAATGTCTGAGGTGGCTCAAGATTCGCTATCACATCCACCATTGCCGGGTTGACTTCCATGCCAAGTTTGGAAACGACGTGACCTAGTACAATCCCTTCGGTGACCATGAAGTGGCTCTTTTCCCATGATTGCATTAGATTGACTTCATGGCATTTTTGAAGTAGAATCAAAATTATAACCATAGACGGAGAAGTCATACACAAACACCTCGAGAAAACTACCTACCTTCTCGACGAAGACTACAAGCATGCATCTATGGAATGTCACTGGTGCATCGCACAATACAAAGGGCATTCTCCTAAAATCATAGGTGCCGAACGGTCAAGTGAAGGTAGTCTTCTCTTGATCCTCAAGGGCGATTGCCACTTGGTTGTACCCGTAGTAACCATATAGAAAGTAGAAGAACTCCTTGTCGGCTAGTCTTTTTAAAACCTAATCAATGAATGGCAAGGGTAAGTGGTCCTTCTTTGTTGCTACATCAAGATGGAAGTGATCAACACATACACGTCAGGATGTCGATACCCGAGTAGATATATCCTCTCCTCTGTCATTTGTAACCACGTTAAGCCCTGTCTTCTTTGGAACTACGTGCAAGGGGCTCACCCATTTTGAATCAAAGATGGGATAAATGATGCCTGCATCACACCATTTCGTGATTTCTTTCATGACAACGTCCCTGAGATTTGGATTCAGTCTTCCTTGGAATTCAGGGGATGGCTTGGCATCTTTTTCCTGGTAAATGTGCTCTAGGGTCAGCCTACTGATGATGACCGGATTTATGTTTTCTGCACCTGCAAGGAAAACATACTTCAGGCCTACTGGAAGTGGCTTGAGTTATGGTTATGATCTGTCCAACTTATTAGTCTCTTCGGAAACTGCACTGGTGGGTGGATGTGCGGCTTGGACTTTTGCAGATTTGCTAACCTCAGTGCTCTATTTAGATTCTGAAAATGTGTCGAACGGTTTTGCACTAGGCTCATCATGTTCGGGCTATAGTGAGTCATTGGAGTCAAAAAGATGCATCAGCATATTGGAATCTATCTCCTAATTATTATTGGAGCTCATGCCGACTGTGCTTTCCATGTCTTACTCTAGGGAGAGGATCTCATGTGTCCATGAATCATTTAAAGAAAGTGGTATGTCTCTCATTTCTATAATGAATTCACAATCTTCTTCAGGCGGTGTTGCATGTCCCTCATCAGTCACGATCTTGGGGTCACGGGTCATGTCTATGGTGATTCTTTTGTTGCGTAAGATGAATGTAATATTGCTTGACCCATAGTCAACCACAGCTTCTGATGTGCGTAGGAATGGCCGGCTATGGATGATATGAGTCTGGAGTAAGGGTGCGGGAGAATCCATATCAAGGACTATAAAGTCAACTGGGAACTGCATTTCTCGCACCTTCACCACAACGTGTTCCAAAAAGCCTCTAGGTTAGTTGATGGATCGGTCAGCGAACTAAAGGATCATACATGTCTGCTTGAGAGGATCTGCCCAAATTCTTGCAATAATGAAGAGGGCGAAAGGTTGATGGAAGAACCACTGTCTAGCAGAGTGTGCTCAAAGACTTCATCGAAAATCTCGCAACGGATAAGAGGTGCTCCTTTGTCATGCTTCTTCTATGGGAGATTGTTAATGACTGCTACAGTGGCCATGGTGAGGACGTGCTTCTCAACCTATCGGTGATTGTTATTTCGTGCTGGGCGACACTTGCTTGTACATGGCTCTTTCAAACCTTTCTTCACAGCTGGCATGTATTCCACGGCCTTCATCAAAGGAATCTCAAAAGTCAAGTTATTGATAATGTCCACAACTCTAGGGTCTGATAATGCACTTTATCTTTTTGCAATTTTTTTATTTTTGCATCAGAAAAAGTAATCTGTACATTGTTGGAATCCTAAATAGAGTTCTTATTTACAAAAAAATCATCGTCCATGATATGTTGTACATTCGGGTCACAAAAAGGAGTACAATCTGGAAGCTGAAATGCTGGTGCTAGTGGACAGGCAAAAAGTAGGGCCTCCGCTCCATCAACTGGTGTGGGATCGGCTATAGCATGTGTCTCCTCCATAGCTGGCGTGACTTCACTTCGGAGACGATCTTCTTTTTGTTCTTTTTGCTTTTTCTGATTTTTTGTGATTGTGGCGAGTGGCGGCTGTAATGGCTCCTCCTCCTTCTTCCTCACCCGTCCATGTAGCTGGCATGGTTGATGCAGAAGATGACGATTCACCTGAAGCTTTATTCTTCCCTTTGTTGATGGCAGGCTGAGGCAAGGCCCTATCGCTCCTAAGAGTGACAGCATTAGATAAAACAATAGTACAATCATCTGACTCTACATGCATTGAGGGGAAATTACATTCTACTTGCTCCTTTCTCTTGAAGCTGTTGGGGTTGACTTCGACCTACACTGGAATGGTGGTTTTTGTGGCGGTCAGGTCACCTAACGTCGTTGTCATATCTGCTAGCCCTTTGACAAGCAATGCCAAGCAATCGAGGATTGGGTTCATAGGATTTACCTCGATCGATTCAGCAGGCTGGCCACACTGTTGTTGAGTGTTTGGGAATCGAGGCGACGACTGCTGGTGGTGCTGCGACAGTGGAGGAAGCTGATACTGATGGTAGGATAAAGGAGGATATCGTTGATATTGTGTAGGTGGGGTAGTCATATACTGTGGTATCACGTTGGCTTTCAGAACTGTGACTACTAGTAGTGTGTCTTTTACCTCCATTGGTTGGCATACTGGGAAGGCTGATGATACCATGGCGGAGGTTGTGAGGACTGACCAAATTGACCCCCTTGGGGTTGGTGGTATTGCTTGTTGGCTTGTTGCTGGCCATGAGGGTATCCGGTAGGACGGTCCATCGGTGCATCATTAGTCCAAATACCATTGACTTCTTGGATCAAGGGTAGCGGTGGAAAGGCTGGATCTGATGATGAAAGAAAGTCTGGCTGGTAAACAACCATCTGCTACTGCGGTTGGTCCTGATCGAGCACCTGTATATAATATATGTGCTAGACTATCGGTTTATGTTGGCTCAACTGAGGCTGATGTGGCAGTGATGGATTATCCTTCTTCTTAGTTGGAGCATCTGGAGATGGTGTTGCTGACTGGATAGAACTGAAGGTTCCCACCAGCTGTTCCAACTGCTTGGTGATCTGGTCCAGCTTGTCGATATTCTGTCACCTCTTCTCGATCACATCAAGTTTCTCAAGGTCATGTGATCACTTTTCAATGATATCAACCTTTGAGAGATGGCCTCCGACAATGCTAAGGTCTGAGCTCTCATATCTCTCCATCTCACGAGACGCTGCAATATGGACTTGTTTTTGGAGGATACGAGGATGCTTCTGATATGCTTTGGATGAAGAGAAGACAGCCTCTCCTTCGTCCATTTCCTCAAAAATCTACCAAACAACATCTTCATACATGTTAAAGTGTGATCCCCCACAGGCTGTGTCAACGAGCCTTTAATTTTCTACGTTCAACCCCCTGAAAAACTGTTGGACCAATCTAGCCCTTGGAATCTCATGATAGGGGAATTTCTCCTGCAGATCTGTGAATCTCTTGCAGGCTTCATGAATGGATTCATGGGCCCCCTGTGAGAAGTAGCTAATTCTGACTCGCATCTGATTAAGCCAACCGAGAGGATAAAACTCATGCTAGAAGGCGGATTTCAATTTCTCCCACGTCGTCACAAACCTTTCGTATATGGTTAACTTAGTAAAGGGATTTGTCCTGTAGACTGACGGGGAACGCCATCATCTTTACAATGTCCAAGGGGACATTGGGATAGTGGGTCGTACACCAAATGCGTAAAAATTGTTGTAGATGAATGTAAGACTCGTCATTAGTATTCCTAAGGAAAGAAGGGGGAAGAGTGAGAAACTGAGGCTTTAGCTCAAAGTGAACGTGCACCGGTGGTATGAGGATCCACTTGGCCATCTGGTTGTTTCCAGGGTTGTTTGTCTCTTTCAGCGTGGCTTTTGGCCTCCCTTGTTCAGGCTCTTCCTCGTCCAGATTGTCATCATAGGGTCCACCTCGTCCTCCTTCTCCTTGTCTGTTCATAACGTCATTCATCATATTCTGAAATGCAGTCTGTGCTATAGCTTACTTTGACAGTTGCTGCTGGATAGCTTGGATAGATGGCAAAAACTCTGTGTTCACCTGATTCTGATCAGGCATCTCTCCTTGCTCAGGCTGGGGAGGCTGCTGACCTTTTCCTCTTCCTCGAGGTGCCATTTTTGGGTCTGAATCTGAGGATATGAATTCTGGATTGGGAACCAATGCTTGGATTGGTTGTTATCTGCAAGATGAGAGAATCCTAGTTATACCAATTGAAATCGATTCCCAACTGCCAGGATGAATTTTGGAATTAAGTTCAATCCAATAGTGTTGTGAATTAAAAAGGGAAAAGATTGTAATCGACTTTCACTTGCAACGACGAAGGTGGGACATGAGTGGTCCCGATTTATTGTGTGGTTAAAATAAAGGGTAGAAGACAAGGAGTCTAGAAATCGACCCGTAAGGTCTGGATCGGGTTCTCAAGAATCGCCTCGAATTATCGGCAAGGCTGAGTTCATGGAATCGATGTAGTTGTCGACAGGGTCCCGACTAAGCTATCCATGGATCGACTTCGTGAAGCAAGAGGAAGATTGATGTAGGAAGCAAGATATGCTGGTCAACGAGGAATAAATGGAGTGTAAAACAGTAGAAAGGCTCAAACTTAGCAGGGATCAAGGGAGAAACACATGACAAAATTTGTGTAAGTACATGGGACTTGATCTTTGAACCTTAATCTAGATCTATAGAAACACAATACAAAATTGGATTCACCAACTCATGCCATGTGAAGCCATAGAATTTTGACTACTTTTTATCTTTTCAGCTTTTAGGGTTTTTATTTCAGGCATATCTTGTAACAAGTCCTTAGCAAGCTAACCCTATAAGAGAGAGAGTACTACCAGAAGAATATCATGTACTTGTCCTCCACCTTTGTAACTTGTAGTCTACATTTTTTGAGGTCCGTGTAACCCTTCTTGGATCCCTTCTCAACCAAAGAAATAAAGTGAGGAAGCCAATAGGAGATACCAATACTTCAGTTCTCGCTCGAAAGGGAATCACTCGTGAGTATGCAAGAACCTACTCGAATGCAAACCGATAAGACAAACACCCACGTGAAGGAGTCGGATGAAGAACCCACGTGAAGGATAATCCATAACGAATTTGGAAGGAGTCGGATGAAGAGGATGCACAGGGGTTGTCCGATCGGCCAAGATCGGATGCCCATGATGTGGCCGCGTGTCATTATTTTTAATTTTTTATTATTTTTTATCTTTTATTTTTTATTTTTAATTTAGTTAAATTTTTATATAATCAACAAAATATATAAATCCCAAAAATGGGTGTCACATGGCGCATCCAGGAGCTGCCACGTGTCTCCACCGAAATGTTTGAAATAAAAATACAAAGAAAATCCAGAATAAATAACAAACAACCTTGGATTGGAATTTTTTTTGCACAAAAGTTATTCTTCTTGATGAGTTCTACAACTTTCATGGAGGTTCCAAAATAAAAATCGGTCAATTGCGCAAAGTAGTATTTCTGGTGGTTCACTCTATAAATAGAAAACCTATATTTTGAGTTTTGTAATTTTTTGTGATTTATTAATTAAGATAAAAATAAAAAAACTGATAAAATAGAATATAAATACTTACACATTAATATATTTTTTAGATTTTTATTAATTAGAAAGGCGAAGAAATAAAATAAAGTACTAAAAGGAGACTTTTGTACAAACATTAAGTGAACACTCGGACTCTGTCAATTTCTTTGATTTCAATCTTATTATAGATTTGAATTTTCATGCATTATAATAAAACTTTTTGAAATAAAATGAATGAAAAAGGAACAAAATACAACGATTTAATTATGTACATAAAATAATAGGTAAATATTGCTAAAATACACAATCTACAAAAGAGGCCCAAAACCCAACTTTCACATATGAGCTCTGATTCATTTGAACTTGGTCTTGTTTAGAAGGTATTTTAACGTACATTAGATAATAAAAATGAGTTGGATCAAATCCTACATTGTATAAGAAACATATCAGCATTTTAGTCTAGAAATCATGGAATTAGGGTTTTGTTTTGTGAGCCACTTATTTATATTAGTGATTGTTTTGTATTTTTCATTTATTCTTGTTAGTGACATGTACATAGTGGAGATGGTTTTAAGTCATTTGGAGTTTGCATGAATTAATAAAAAAACAAAAAGTTAGCTTATTTCACCTGTCAAATGGACTAGGATTTTTGGCTTCTTATTTTATGCAATTATGTATGATATAATGCCATTATTATTTATATATGCATGAATGATAATTATGAGATATAATGAATAGAATGCATATGAATCTTGTAGATTTGAGATTATTTAGTCACTTTTGGAGTGATGACTCCGAGATTCATAATCCCCCTATACTTAAACCTTGCTCGTCCCCGAGCATCAAAAGAATGCAATGAGGTGAAATGAGATTCGGTTCCATACCAAGAGCATGAGAAGAAGGTGGAAATGGAGCTAGAACTAACCTCCGGATTATTAGTTTGGAGGAACTACTGTGAGAATTAGGGTTTTAAAATCAACAGCCTCCAAGTTCTACACATCATTGTCACAGTTTCAACTCAGAAGTCATCTTAGACCAATCCTCCTCCCAAAGCATACCCCATGAACATTGAACTACTGACTAAATTGTGTGAATGGTTTTAGCTCTTCCCATACGGGATGTCGGACTATCATGCAAACCTCTCCTCCAATAACTCGTCCCGAGGAGTCAAGTTTTTCCTTCTAAGGTTTGTCATGCAATGTTTATAATAGAATGAAGGAAGAAATTAGAAGAAGGGGAAAAGAACTAGAAGGTGGCTAGTGTAGTCACATCTCCTTGTGAAGCTGGTCAGTATTTATTTGGTAGTTTGTTTCTTTGTATTTAGAATTTCGGTAGCTCTATATGGATCTTCTTATGCCCTGACGGATATGGAATCTTTTTTCCGTGCATGTTTTGGGATCTTGGAAAAAATTGTGCCCAACTGTCCATCCCTTTTCTAAAGCTTTATTTTAAACCATACTCTAGTCTTTAGATGTCCACGCTACCAGAAAAGAAATCTACATAGTCTTCCATCTCCCCGTCTGAGTTGAGCTAAGTGCATAGTGTGAGAGTACAAATTAATTCCCTATTCAGAGTCGTACCCAAAATAAAGAGACCAGGTTAGACACTATGAGTCAAATGTAGCACATTATCATGCGGAACTCAAAGAATTAAGTCAAAGACTAGAAGATTCTAAAATCCCCTTTCACGATGAAGTCCCTCTAAAAATTAGGTTGATTAAGGTCAAGTCCATACCACTCTCGGGTAGTTCTCATAACTTAGTTCAGAACCTAAAGGGTTTTCACATATGCTTGAACTATTGGATGAAGTGTTAATGTGTGAAATACAAACATAATGTTTTGTTAAGTAGATTTTTTTAATGCAAGGATTTTTTTCTTTTTTACGCAAAAATGAATAAGAATCCATTTTTCAAACATTTTTGGTTGGATACAGTCAGTGATAGTTGTAAAACTCCTTTTCTTAGTTTTTATAAGTTAGTTACCCACCCCGTAAATACATATAGACTTATGCAAAAGTACGACCTATGGGTAAAATATGTACATAGTATATATACATACACCCCTGTACTTAGGGAGTGCTATGTCCTCAGAACACAAGAAGCATAGAGAAGACATAGCTCGGGCTAAGCGTAAGAGAGTGAAAAAGAAAAGGGGACAGATAGGGTCGGGAGGGAGGGTTGTCGATGATTAAGGTGGTTTTCGGTAGATTTTTGTGAGACTGAGGTTGGAGACTATAATGAGAGGAAGAAGATGTCGTAGATGAGTCAAAACTATCATCGGTGTTATTCTCGGAATAATATTGCTGTAGAGTAAATGAAGCGTATGAATCAGAAGAAAGCTGTTTTCCATGAATTGGTTCCTTCTTGGGTTCCAGAAATCCTCAGAATAATAATACTTGAAAGTAGTACTCTAGATATTCTTATTCTTTAGTTGCGTCAGCTGTTTTCCATGAATTGGTTCCTTCTTGGGATCAAGTGATTCATCCTCAGATGATGAATACTCTGAAGCACCAGTCTCAATCAACTAATAAGAAATTATTCCAGTATATTTAATGAGCCCAGGTGAATCAGCTCTGGATGAATAATAGTGAGGAACAAGAGTCGTCCGACGTGAATCGATGTTTGGATCCTTGTGTAGATAGGGTTTTAGAGCTGCCGAATTGCCCTCACTTATAAAGATTACCTTGTTCGGACCTGATGAGGAATCATAAGATGATTCCTTTTCCAAAAGGTCGAAGGCAACATTCTTTCTAGATGAAGGAGCAGTCGGATTGGGCATTTTGATTTGCGTTGTCTATGAATGTACTGGTCCTGGAAGTGAGGTATTAACAATCAAGTCTCTAGTTGAATAACAATTGAAGTATTCCTCCCTGGTCAGTGCACATCTTGCATATTTGTTCTCAACTACTTTAATGTCAGTACACTCCTGAGTGGGATTGATTTGGTCAATGTGGTTAGAGAAGACTTCTGCCGACTCGTGGTGAGCCCATGCACATTTCTCAAGATCATATAAGAAGTCATTTATTCGATGTTCCATGGTGAGAGATGGGAAATCGAACATTAGGGAGAATCTTTGAACCAATGGTCAGTTCAACATACTCTAGCTCAGGTGTAGCAAAGGGGTAGGGCTCTTCTACCAATTGTTGGTTACATCTGTTGATAGCTTCATGGGTCACCTCAGGATATCGTGGTTCTCAAAGACCGGATGAGATCAATGTTCTCCCAATGCTATAAAATTGATTTCCTAAGTCTTGCACTCTATAATTGCCTTATCTAAGGATAAAAAAGTCTTTCCTAGAATGATTGGAGGCTGGGTGAATTCTTCTTGATGCTCAATATCAATTATCGTGAAGTCCACCTTGAGGGGAGAACCTTTAAATGAAATAACGACTGAAATGTTTCCTCTCAACAGCTTTATCGATCGATTAGCCGATTGAACGATCTCTCTTATCTTCCTGATAGGTCCGAGTTTGAACTTGTCAAATACAAAAGTAGGGAGGAAATTAATTAGTGCATCGTTGATGATTCGAGTATGGGTAAATATTGTGTCTTTGATTTCACTATCAAATTTGGGAATCCGCTTCACTCTATGGCTCTTGGTCTTTCTCGTCAACACCAAGGAGGTGGACATCAACAATATATGTTTTTTCTCCTTTGTTCTTGTCCCCCCTGCTTTTTCATAATTAATTTGCTTATTACAACTCCTTTAAGGTCGAGAAAGTGTTCAATGACATGTATCAAGGGAAGTTTGAAAATCAGACTTTTCTCCAATGCTTCCCTTAGAGTAGGATCCAAATTCTTAAAATCGTCTTCACTTTATTTTTTATGATTTTTTCTGATTTTTCAAATTTTTAAGTGTTTTCGGTGTGGTGTGTAGATGTGGTGCTTTCCATAGATTATGAAAGATTTTGATTCGTCGGGTAAGAGTTAGAATGAGATTCATCCCTAGGGGAGTAATATGCATAGGTTGTTGTCAGAGTCGTCCCTATAGTGAACATAGTCTATGGGTTTCTAAATATACTTGGGGTTCTCAACATCATATCCAATTATTTTATCCTCCACTTTCATATCCGAGCTTCTATAAAATAAAATTAATCTGTCAGTGAAATTTGTAAATTTAACATCAAGTAATTCATATCTCTTACTTATCCTTGAAATGTTATCCTCAAAAAAATTTCATGATCAATCTTGTGAGCAGTTTGTGTCAGTTTATGGGTTTTCCCTCATTTTTCTACTTGAGATCAATCATTTCATCTTCCATTTTCATGTATGAGTTGTGAGAAAATCCTCTTGGAATGTCCATTGTATGATCGTTATCTTCTAAAAATTTCTCCTAAAAAATCATGGAAGGAGTGTGCTCGATAGGAGGGCAACTATAGATCATACGCAACATGGTGTGATTCAAGTATGTATAGTTGGTTTGAGTAGCACATGTTTTACTGATAATTGATCACCCTCATATAATGAAGTCGTCATGCTGGGTTCATGTGTATTGATATCATCAGTCTAGTCTCCTGTAAGAGTGTCCTGTCTGAATGAATGATATGCATGATTTTCATACAAAGTATGATCATTAGATTCAATCCAGTATGTATGATCATGATATGTTGTTCTTTCCTTTCGGATTGATCGGTCCATTGTGTCATTCCCTAAGTTCAAATCTGAATATGCATCTACGAAGTGTCAACCTATCCCAACATTTTTATGATGAGAGAATGTAATCGGTTGGATTTGTTGTCTAGATTGACCATTAGTCTCAAAAGTGGTTCGGTCTTTAAAAGGTTTGGTGAGAACTTGGGAATAAGATGAATTAGTCCAGGATGGAATCTGATCATGTGTAGAGTTGTGCTGGAGAGGTGGCCAATATGAAGAAGTGGAGACTTCGATCAGATGAATGAATAAAGGATTGTCACATGAGGAAGTGGTGACCTTGGTTTGTTGAATATATGTATGATCTGAATATAAAGGATTGTCTTTCATGGAGTGGATCAGATTTATAGAGTGGACCGTATTTATTCGTGGGAGAGAGTCTCCCACTATTGTTTGAGTATGTCTGGTTGAAAGGGGTTTTGAGGCTTTGGGTCTGACCGAGACAAATTCATTTTCATATTATAGATCGGATGGGTACTCAAACTAATGTCTCGGTATCATTGAAGAAGGCAGATGAGTTGTCATGATAGATCTTGGTTGAAAATTTTAAAGTGTACAAGATACTCAACTGTAGAAACACTAAATTTTAAATAAAGGAGAGTGATGGCACAAGCATGTAGTTTTTGATAATTATCCTGAATCAACGCACAAAACAAACACAATCCAAACCTTTGTTTCACCAACTCACACAATGATGGCCGCAAGAGTCCAGCTAGTTATCTTGTCAATTTTACTTGGTGATAATTCAAACCTTGCAAATGTTTAAGAGAGTTGTTAGGTGCATGTACTTTCCTATCGATTGGTCTGAATTCTTATGATTAGTTGCACCTACTTTCCACCAGTATAGGTGTAAGTATGGACCGTAAAATGGTTACCAGTTACTTAAGGATGAAGCCTTACATAGTATCCTTTAAACCACCCACTCTACTAAGGAAATCCAGACCATTTACCGACTACCTATATTTCCTCACTGAAAAGTAACTAATCATTTTTGTAGAATCAGTAGTCAATATGAAAATCCTATCTTGGCTCTATCCTAGTGTTTGTCTGTCTCCTCTCTACAAGATAAAAGAATACAAGGTCAAGGTTCTTCTCCCGCAAAAAAATCAATTTTATGAGTCAATTAAAGTCGGTCTTGTTTAGCACTCCCAATTTTAGTTAGGTGATCACTGAAATATTATGTCATCACAAATTCGCGTCTATCATCCAGTTCAAAATTCCTTTAAAATTTATGTGACAAAATAGAAGGGACAAAATTCAGGAAAAGCTGATGCACGTAGAAAACAATGATGTATTCTCAGTGAGAAGACTTACAATGATTCCTCGCAGTCTTTGTGTGTGATGCATTACAAGAATTGAAAAAATCATTCTATATGAATGCAAGCTGACAAAAATGGCACCTAGCAGAAAGTTCTATCAGCCATGAAGAATTGAGTAAAAAATTTGACTCAGTTGTATGATCTAATGTGCGTCTCGATTAACTAAAGTGTGGTCCTAGGTTCTACAAGCACAAATAATAAAATCATAGAAGATCTAATAGCCATATGTACAGGTCTAATCTACGAGCCACTCAAGTCGAGCCCCACCCTTACCGAAGAGTGAAATAGGCCCAACACACCATAAAAGAAGAGTTCAAGTCTTGTTTACACACATGAGAATCGAAATAGAAACCCCTGTAAATCTGCAAAGAAATACAAAAATTAAACTTACAAAAAATAATGTCCTAGATTCTACACTCTCTCACGACTCGACTCTATCTTAATTTTAATGTCGATAGGTGGTTGATGAAGATGTGTTGATTTCAAGACAACCGCTTCACGGGCGTCGAGTACCTTATACGATAAATAAGAGAGAGAAAGAGAGAGAGAGAGAGCGATTGCGTGTGTGTTTGTGTAAGAGACTGACAACTTATTTTAAAATAAAGACAAGGAAAAAAGCTGAAAAATAAATGGAAAATGTACAATGAGGGTCAAACTACCCGAATGTGAGGAAAACTTGGCCCTAATTTTGTAGACAAAAACCTAAGCCATTTGCTTTCCCACCAGCGGTGCCATCTGACGAACCACGATTTCCTTACTTTAGTTTATATAAATTATTAAGTGTTTAAAAATTTGTCATTTCATTATAGGTAGGTAATCAGAATCAATGAAGAAAATAACTACAATTAATAAATTTTAATTTAATCTGAGGGGCTTTATGTTTATTTTACACTAGCAAGTCCAAAGGTCGATCAGAGGCATAGGAACAACCAAGAAATAATATCTGTCGAATTTCATGTGAGGTTTTTAAGGTGGGGTATTTTTTGTATTTTTTATGCAATTTTCAAATGCAAAATGCAAATGGGGCTAATTTTAAGGACTAGAAAATAAGTATCAATCAAATGATGTCCAAAAATTATGAAACTTGGTTGAGATGTAAATAATGATGAAATAAATGCACTATATTTTTTTGGAATTTTCTGAAACAAGATGATATTTTATGAATTTATGAACACAAACAATGCAATTTTATCTAAGAAAAATCCTAAACCCTATAAATCTTAAATTTCATATGTTTTAAAAATTAATTACTGAAACACAAAAAATGATTTTTATAGAGAAAACTATGCATGCAATTCGATTCGTTTTGGGTATAATGTAAATCACAATTCATTCTACTACCCTTTAATTTTTGGCGATTTTTGAAGCTATGGTTAACTATAATGAGTTTTGAAGCACAGAGTGGGAAAAGTATGCAGTTTTTCGCAAGAATAATAATTATTAATAAACCATAGAGAATAAAAGCATCATAAACATGTCACAATGTAAAGAATTAATTGACTAACGAAGTGTTATTTTCATAATAAGAAAATGATGCAAAAAGAGGCTTAAAATTACAAATAATTAGAAGGGTATGTTTGCAAAATAACAACAAATAATGAAATAAAAATGAAGAACATGGATCTAAAGGGAATTACCGAGCACCAGAGGAGATTTGATGCAAAATTGCCAAACAGGCACGTGTATAGTATGCGCCTTCCGGGCTGCAGATTCTTCAGGAGATATGACAAATCTTCCAGGACTTTTGTACAAAAATCCCCAAGCAACACGTGCACCTCACGTGATCACCTGGGGTTTCGAGCCTGGTGGAGCTGCTAGCGATCACGGAGGAGAGCAGCTGAGTCTTCACTGGTAGTCTATGGGCGGTTGTGGTTGGTGCGGCGGAAACACCAACGGTCAACGCGCGGAGGAGAATCCCCTGGCTACGAAAGTCGATTAAGGTGTTGGAGTTGCTAGGAGAGTTGTCCAGGATGAAGTTGATGGTGGTGGCTCCTGACTCCTGCCAAGAGGTGTCGAGGAAGGGGAGGGTCAATTAGATGCGAGAACCGAGGCTCCCTTGCCAGATAGTAGTGGAGATAATGCTCAACAACATTGGCCAGAGTGAGGACTGATCTCAGGAGGAGTCATTGAAAATGAACCTTATTGGTAATGATGAAGATTGTTGGGAGTGGAGTTGCCTCTTGTGAAGCTGGGCCTGGGCTGGTCGAGGTAGAGGACGAAAGTAGAGGATCATTGGAGTCGTAAGTAGAGAGGGTATTGAAGGTGGCGTGGTGGCTCGACGGCCAAGTGATGGCCTAAGCGAAGCTAGTGCGACTGCTGCACTATGACAAAGTAGAGGTGTGGAGCCCTGGATCTCGCCGGCTGGCAGAGGTGACGCTGTCACTGTCGACCTCTTCTTCAGTTGTGGATAGACAGATGATCTTGGAGGTGGATGGAGGAGGTTTTTATATAGAAATGGAGTGGCAGACAAATCAGGATGGTTAATGAGAATGATTCGTGGTTTCCAGACATGATTAGCTCAGGAGACTGGAGACGCAGATTGAAGGAGGATGGGGTGGAGTTGATTTGATCGACGACAAAAATGGAAAGGGTGAGGGCTTAATATGAAAGGTTGAGACGATGGGAGTAATGGCATTCGATATGGAAGAAAAGGGGGAGAAGGAATGAAGCAGAGGCCATGAGATTCGCGGGGAGGGGACACCTGTCAATCACAGGGGACGGTCGAAATTAACGGAAGGTGTCAGAGGAAGAGGACGCACAAGAATCGTCCGTTTGGCTGAGGTCAGACACCCCTGATACGACCATGTGTAATTATTTTTTATTTTTTTATTTTTTTATTTTTTTATTTAATTATTTTGTTATATAATGAATGAAATATATAATCCCAAAATTGGGTGACACGTGGCAGCTTCATGAGCTACCTGTGCATACTCCAGAAATTCGAAAATGAAATACAAAGGAAAGTCCGGAATAAATAACTAATGACTTGAATTGAAAACATTTATTAGCTAAAGTTTCTTGACTTTATGAGATCTACAACTTTCATGAAGGGACCAAAATCAAAATCAATCAATTGTGCAAAGTGGTTTTTTTGGTGGTTCTCAATGTTTATAGAAAACCGATATTTTGAGTTTTGTATTTTTTGGGATTTTTTAGTTAAGATAAAAATTTTGAAAAAAATGAGAAAAATTAGAGATAAATATTTACACACTAATCTTTTTTTAGGATTTTTGTTATTTAAAAAAATAAAGAAATAAAATAAATTACAAGAAGGAGACTTTTGTAGACACAGTTAGTGAACACTCGGACTCTGTCAATTTCTTTTATTTCGATTTTATTTTAGATTTGGATTTTTATGCATTTTAATAGAACTTCTGTCAAATAAAATGAATTAAAAATAAATAAAATAAGTTAATTATGTATATAAAATAATAGGTAAAAATCGTTAAAATACATAATATACAAAAGAGGCCCAAAACCCAACTCTAACATATGAGCTCTAATTCACTTGAAGTTGATCTTGTTTTGAAGGTATTTGAACGTACATTAGTTCAAAAGTGAGTAGGATCAAATCAGACATTGTATAAGGAAGATATCCGTGTATTAGTATAGAAATCCTAGAATTAGGGTTTCGGTTTGTGAGCCACTTATTTCTTTTAGTAATTTTTTTTATATTTTTCATTTATTCTTGTTAGCGATATTTAAAAAGTGGAGGTGATTTTAAGTCATTTGGAGTTGCATTAAATTGTTAAAAATCGGGAAAGTCATTTGGAGTTAGCTAATTTCACAAATCAAATGGACTGGAATTTTTTGCTTCTTATTTTATGTAATTTTGCATGATAAAATGTCGTTATTATTTGCATATATGTAAATGTTAATTATGAAATATAATTGATAGAATGTAGATGAACCTGGGAGATTCGAGCTTAATTAGTCACTTTTAGAGTGACGCATATGAGATTCAACAATAATTCACGCATTAAATTTTAGTGTCATTTTCTCTATCCAACCCTTATATCAATTCAAAATTAAATCATATTGAGGTTGAGAGCTTTCCATGTGACAGTGATTGATCACTAATTAATTAATTATTTGTTTTAAAAGTAATTATTTCATTTAATTTGGAGCCTATTTGTGAAGTGTGTGTATACTCTGTGATTGTAGTGCATTATTTTTTATCAAATAAATTAAATACATAAAATTTAAAAAAAATTGCATGCATGGTATTTTTTGCATCTTGTTTGACCTAGAGAACCTGTAATATTCCAATTGAGTCCTAAATTTAATTGAATAATTTTTCACATCCATGTGTTCAACACTACATTTTCCCAAGTATAAATTTAAGATGAGAACTCTTTGTAGAGATATTCTCTCGATTTCCTGTTATTGTTGATTGGTCCAAGCTACAAGGAGTGCATTTTAATTTAACCAATTGACGATTCATCAACCAAGTGAGCATCATTGTTCCAAATGTTGTTCACCTCTTGAATTTGAGGCGGCGGTTGGAAGAATGGATCTGCATCTGTTGGGGGCTAGGCTCGTACAAAACAAACTGATGCTGCGATGATGGTGGAGTCGGCTCAAGATCTTGCAAGTAATATCATGTTGGAACTGAGGTTGACCTGAACTCAGATGAGGAGGCTATGGTGATTGCAGCTCCTTCGGCTCAACGGGAGTTTTAGCTGGCTAACTTGCAGACACGACATTAATAGTATTGGCTAGATACTATTTTTGCTTAGAAATTTGATCCAGCTTGTCTGCTTGTTGGCTTCTTTATTGGATCATAGATAATTTCTGAAGATCCTACTATCGCTTCTCGATTATATCAACTTTGTACATGTGGCTCCTGATGATGCTAAGGTTGGTTCTCTCATCCATGTCCGCTTCATTGGATGACATCATGATTACTATCATGTATATTGTGGTTGTCGTTGATAGGAATGGGACAAAGATAAGGTAGCCTATCCTACAACCATTTCTTCAAAAAATTTCTAGACAACATCTTTGTACTTGTTGAAACACGAACCACCTCATTTGGCATCCTCTAGCCTTTGACTTTCTAGAGTCAGTCTGCCAAAGAACTATTGGACCAGACTAGTTCGAGGATTGTCATGGTGGGGGCACTTCTCCTATAAATCACAGAACCATTTTGAGGCTTCATGGATGGACTCATGCAATCCCTAGGATAAGATGTTGATTCGTTATAGCATCTCATTGAGACAACCCAAATGATAGTATTTCTGGAGAAACACAAACTTTAGTCCCTTCTTTGTTGTCATTGCCTTCCCCAACTGATTAATTAAATATAAAGCCTTATTTTGATGGCTGAGGGGAAATGTGGTCATCATAACCACACCTAACAGGATATTAGGGTGTTTATTTGTGCGATATATGTGAGAGAACTATTGATGATGGATGTTAGGCTCGTCATTTGTGTTCTTGTGCATGTAGGGAAGAAGAGCTAAGAACTGTAGGTTCAGTTCAAAATGTTCATGGAAAACAAGGATCTGTATCCACTCTGTCATTTGGAAAGCATCAGGACTATATATTTATTTGAGACTATTCAAGGGAGCCTCTCTCCACGGCCTATATGGGGGCCCTTGATGGTGTCCATCTCCTCCTTCATCATTACCTCCTCTTCCTCCTCCTCTGTTCTTTCTCTCTCTCCTCATTTCATTTAGCATGTCCTATAAGGAGACCCAGGCAAGTGTCTAATCTGTCAGTTGTTGTTGGATTGACGGAATCAAAGAGAGCAACTAGGCATTCATTGTGTTTTGATCTGGATATCCCGGTCTAGCAGATTTAGTCACTTCCCTTTTTCATGAGGATCCATCTCTGATTCAAACTCGAAGAAATTAATCTAAACAACGACCCGTGTTAATTCTTGATCTGCACATGGAAAGGTACCCCGAGCAGACTAGAGAACTGTGGCACTAGGTGGAATGGATGATCTAGAATTAGAGTCAATTTCAGATGTATATGGATGAAGCATTTGATATGTACTGAAATCAATCTCCATACAGAAGGTACGAATGGCGAGACAAGAGTGAACCCCATTTATTGACGAATAACAGGAAGTCTAGGAGACTGGAGATCGGTTCGCAAGATCCAAACAAGGTTCTAAGGAATCACCTCAAATTATTGATGATGTCGAATTCATGAAATCGATATGGATGTCGGTAAAGTCTCAACTAAACCATCCATGATACGACATCTTGGATAGAAGCAGATTTAGAGGAGGAATGGAATACGGTGACGAACAAATGATGAAATGAAGAGGAAAATAGTGGAAGGCTCAGAATGAGTGAGGAAATAAAATATAATAACAAGTAAAATGAAAAAGATCGCAAAGTGCGTAGAACCTGATCTTTGACCTAAATTCCAATTTCAAACAAACACCATACAAAATGGATTCACCAATCCAAAAAAAGTGAAGCTGTAAAGAGTTATACAATTTTTATTCTTCATTTTTTGTTAATTTCATGCAATCTTATAGCAAGTCCTTAGAAGCTAACCCTATAGGAGAGTGAGTACCGCTACAAAAGTATCACATACTTTCTCCTTCCTTTGCAACCTATAGCCTGCACTTTTTCAAGAGAGTCCCTGCTATTGGGTCTGCATCCACTACTCAGTCAAATAATAGAGGAAGCCAAGAGATGAAACCAAGACTTCCCTCAAAAAATGAGGTACTCGGATGCATGACGATGAGACAGACAAACTCGTGAAGTCATGGCCTAACCTCAATACTTTGGACTAGGTTGGATATTCTACATAAGGTGAGAAAATCATAGTCAACAAGGCCCTACACGCCCAAGTACGATAGAAGCATCAATACTTCGTGAATCCAGTCAATAACAACGTATTATCCTAGATGGGTCTTTATCTCTAGTCCTTATGGGTCATTCCTTACTCGGTCTAGAATGTACCTTAAAACCGTGTGGGCTATATGAACCCTAAACAATGATCGTTCATTATGAATTTTAATTTCGATCAAAGTTTATTAAGCAATCCCCTTGTTTCAATTTTTCAATTTTCACTTTTTATCATAATAATTCGCCTAAGATTTCTTTATTTTCTTTACATTCCTAAGTTATACAAAATTGGGAGAGAAGATGGAAAAGGTATGCAATTTGATACTAAGATGGAAATCTCATCTTAGTATCTAATGATGCATGCAGAGTAAGGAGACTTACATTGCTTCCTAGCTCTCTCCATGCGGGATGAAATACAGAAATTTAAATTACACAGAATGAAAATGCAAGCCAATGAAATCTCCCTAAGCACAACTTTATATTATTGTCAATCTCAAATTAAGTTTAATCTAGATCCAAACATAGAGACTATAGGTGCATGGAAGTACTAGGTGTTTGGACCTAAATTACTCGAACATGCAAGTCCTAAAATCTAAGGGATCATTCACTTAACACAAAGAAAATAAAGTCAAAAAACTAAAACTATGGAGAAAAAATAAAAACAAACGGAAAAATTGAGAGATTAAAATCAAGAATGAAGAAAAATGCAAAAAAATCCGATGAGGCCCCAAAATTAACAATCACTCGTGCAATAAACATCCTACATGTTCAAATGTCAATGGGAACCTGTATTATTACAAATCAATAATGCATAAATAAAATCTTAGTCGCAAAATAAAATTAAAAGCCAAGCTAAGGCTACTCTATCTCTTTCTCTCGATGTCTCCCTTCTTTGCTCTCTCCTATCATCTTAAAAACAAAAGGTTGATCTCCTCACGACTCAAGTGCACCAACCTCCTAAGCAGTAGTCGTCGCCACACGATCCCTTGCAAATAATTTAACAAAAGAGATGGTCAGATACATATAAATAATTATTTACAAAAAAAAGAAAATAAAATAGAAAAATATGCATATGGATGTGTACATTAATCCTATCCTGCGTTGCTCCCCAACAACAATGTTATTTTCTTGTGAGGATCGAGCAAACATTCCTAATGCCTAGTTTTAGAGGGCTTGCAGTGCCCGACAAGTCGAGTCTGGCAATCATTATATTAATCGCTCTTGCGGAAAGTGAAATGTGGATAATCACTCAAACAAAAAATCAACCCACAAATTATGATAACACGATGAAAAATATGCGACGTGAAATTTATTATACCCTGCAAATAAATGTGTATTGCAAGAAAGTTCGTGGGTTGAACCATTGAGATCTATAAGGATAGGTATTTTTTATCAATTAATATAAATTAATCAAAAAAATATTTTGGTGCTTTTTTATATTTTAATTTTTTATGGGTTTTAAATTATATTTAGTTTTTATGGTATTTTAATTTTATGTACTTTTGAATTTTATAATTTTTATTTTATTTATATATATTTTTTTATTTTCATATTCTTTTTGTTTTTTAAGATATATTTATATATACCTATAAATGATAATAATTATATTGTAAATAAAATATATTATCTATATATAACAAATATATGAAAAATTCAAGAAATATATACGAGTACAATCCTTTTTATTTTTTAAAGGATTTAAAATATATTTTAAGTATTTATAAATGATAACAATATTAGTATATATATCATATAAATAGTATATATATGGTTTTCTATTTATAGATATAACTACATATATACTCGAAATTTATAGACTAAAATGCTTTCGATTTTTAATAATTTTCCTTATTTCGTGATTTTTTTATAGTTTTTATTAATTTTTAGGTATTTTTACTTGATTAAATGTAGAAAAATAGGGAAAATAATAATAGGTCAAATGTATTAGGGAAATAAAATTAGATAATGAGTTAAAAATCCCTAAAACTAATTTTCATATTTGCTATATAATATAAAGGAAATTATATACAGAAAACTATTTTTCAGATTTGATGGAATTTTTGCAAATTTTTACTGGGTTAGGAGGCTTTTTAAATTTGTAATGGTTTCTATCCATATATTTTTGTGATTTTTGTCCGGAATTTAAAATTATAGTTATAAATAAAATATATATATGTGTAAGTTTTCAATAAGGGATTATAATTTTTATTTTTAAAGATAAATAGGGAGTAAATATGTTGCTTCTTTTATAAAATGGGAAAATGCAAGAAAATGCTAAAAAACATGGCGTGAACATGCATCAGAAGAAGCATTCATTAAAATTTTTAAATGATTTTACAAGCACATGTATTATTTAAATTGAAATAAAAGACACATACTAATCTATAATATCTGTAGGGGCATATTTTCAGTAATAAATAAATTATGCAGGCTTGCGTGTAAATGATCCAAACCTTCAATGCTAAATTACAAATTTTAAATAGTAAACAAACAACAAAAGCCATTGGGGAACCCCTGCAATTTTCCCACCTTACGTGGACCGCCACATGAGGTGAGCTAGCACTAGACCTTTGTGCAATATCAAGTAACTTCTAGGGACCCATGCATTTTTTATAAAAACTTGGAATATATAATTTATATTTACAAGAATTTTATAATAAGTAAATACCAAAAAAAGTCAAGGTGTATTATGCAATTACCCCCACTTAAAGACTTCGGATGAGTACCGCTTTTTTTTTAATTCAAGAGTGCAGATTAGACATGGGCTCGATTCCTTATACAGATGTTGGGAAGTGCTTAGAAGAATGCAGAAGAACACCTCCTCTCCCAACTTTCGATCACTAAAATCTCTTCGTCCTGGCCTCCTCCAATGATTCTGGCCTGCTCCTTGGTTACATGGAATCCTCCTGTACCTATAGAAGGGCTCAAAAGGGTCCAGAGTCCACCGGAGGGACCTTAGAGCTGCTGCTACCTAGAGTTCCTTGTTAAGCTTCAGGTGAATGTTAAGGAGAAAACTTTAAGCACATCACATAAGCATGAAGATCGCATCATATGCGATCGAGGGCGACGAGTCGCACTGGTTTCTCACGGTAGTAGAAACCCCATGATTTGAGAATACTTCTCAAATAATTTCTTCAAAACAACAAACAACATATAGAAATACCTCTTGAAGATTTGTTGCGATCATTTCTCTCTGAAATAAGAGACCTCCTATCTCAAGGCCTATCCAACGGAGGAGATGCTTGCGAGTACATTGTTGAAATATTTTGTCCTCGCAATCTAAGTTAATGATTGACGAATTTGCATTTCATTATCTTTATTCATTTATTTTATCTTAAAATCCATGATAAAACACATGCATATGTTCATAAATCCATGTCCTTAATAAACTGAATCTCTGTTTAAAAATTGTACATTTATTACTATCATAAACTAAATAAATAAATAAAGGAGAAATAAAGAAGACTATATATGTAATAGATATATGTTGAATCAAATCCCAAGAGAATGTCAACTTGACTTGATCGATAGGGAATTAAGGAGGGGGAGATAATGCCAAAAACACAAAAAATATACTAGATGTTACTCGCTTGTTGATGAATCTTATATTCATCACTCTAAATATCATTAATTAAGCTCAAATCCCTCAAAATCATTGGCATTTCTTCATTTATTAAGTAAAATTAACATTCATGCATGCTCTGATAAGAATTGCATTTTATCACTTATTTTTGCACAAAATAAGAAGTCAAAAATCCCAGCCAGAATTGACCCATAAATAACCTGGATTCCTTGATTTTTAACTAATTCAAGCTAACTCCGAATGACCCAACATTACACCCTCTGTGAACATATCACTAACAAGAATAAACAAAAAAACGAAAAAAAAAATAACCCAAATAAGTGTACCAAAACCTAAACCCTAGTTCTAGGATTTCTGGACTAAAACCCTCATATCTTCCCAAACCAGTGTCCATTTTGATCCTACTCACTTTTTAACTAATGTACATTCAATTACCTTCAAAACAAGACCATGTTCAAGTGAATCAGAGTTCATATGTGAAAGTTGGGTTTTGGGCCTCTTTTGTACATTTTGTATTTTCGCGGTTTTTGACCTGTTATTTTATGTACATAGTTAACCTATTTTATTTATTTCTTTTTTATTTGTATTCTTTGATAAAAGTTTTATTAAAATGTGCAAAAATACATATCCAAACTAAGCTTGAAATAAAATAAACTAACTGAGTCTGAGTCCTCACAAAATGTCTATACATGTGTGAAAGTGTCTTTTCGTGTTTTATTTTATTTCTTTTTTATTAATTAATAAAAATCCAAAAAAATTATATTAATGTTTAGATATTTATCTTTGATTTTATAATATTTTTTCTCGATTTTTGTCTTGTTTAAAATGAAAAAATAATAAAACCCAAAATGAAGGTATTCTTTGTACACGAGATACCCCAAAAATATCACTTTGTGCAAACGATCAATTTTATTTTTTATGTATTCAAGAAAATTGTAGATCTCAACAAGATGAGCAATTTTTGTGAAGAAACATTTTCAATCTGAGGTTGTTTGCTATTTCTTTTATATTTTTCTTTGTATTTGTTTTATGATTTTGGTGCGGTTGACAAGTGGCAGCTCAAGGAGCCGCCACATGTCACCCATTTTTATATTTATTTTTTATCATTTCCTTACAAAAAATTAAAAATCACCACATGTGTGGGGCACATGATCTGCCAACTCAGCCGCCACGTGTCGCTACCTTGGCCGCCCGATTTCGGCCGATCGGATGGCCAGGGCTCATCGTCTTCAAACCCTCCTTTCCCAATTGAGTGCCTCCCCTCACCCGCGTATCGCGCTTCTCCGATTTTTCTGCCACACTTACGACATCACCAGCCACCTCCAATTCGCAATCTCATCAAATCATTGCCGAATCGCATTTGAACCTTGATCTCACGCCGCCAATCAACCATCCATTGATGATCTCTTTCCGTCTATGGCCTCCTCCCATTCTCCTATAAAACGAATGGCGTCCCTCGTCTTCAACCTATTCGTCAATATCCCTCATCTTCAAGTCCTAGCCGATGGTGACAACGCGGTGAAGCCACCATTGACGGCGAGATCCAAGGTCCTTCGGCCTTGCTACATCACGGTGGTCCTCCGCCGTTAGTTCTCTGCTCCGGCGATTCTTGCTGTCGAGCTAATACCACACCTACGCTACATCACCTCACATATCTCCCCCTACTGAATCACCCTCGCTATCCGATCACCTAATCTTCTCTGACAACTACGTCCATCATCGCCTTCGACGTCCACGCTTCCAGGTGCGTCATCAATCGCTCTCCGCCTCTCCGCCCGAACCCCCATCTATCTCCTCCGCGTATTCATCCATCCCCATGGATTCAAGAAGCAACGCCTCCCTTCTGCCAGGATGACGCATCAGTTCAACCAAACTTCATCAACTCCGGGAAAATCACCCTTATTTAGCGTCACCTCGGCCATGCCAGGAGCGACCGCCGGCCTTCCACCCCCGCCCCCCACACACCATCGCTCTCGCCAGCCGTGCCTCCGGGCGGGAGGCGCAAGGCCCCTACGCATGTGCGTGGCACGTGCGTCGGGGGAACGATGTCGGCCTTTCACGAGTCAAGTGCCTAGCACGTGACCGCGTGTGTAATTTGCAATAAGCCCCCGACATTTTCATATATTTGTTGTTCCCTCAAGAAGCTCCAGGATCTCGTGTTGGGCACATGACCAGTGGAAATTTTGCGGAATATCGCCCAACCTTTCGGTAATTACATATTCATCCTTTTGCTATTACTTATAATTTGCATAAATACCCTTGTGTTCCCCCATGATTTTTGACATCTACATGACATTATGTTTATTATCCATAAATAGCATGATGTTCACTAATTAATTCTCAACATGATAGAGTATGCTTGACATTTTTGTGATCAATGATTAATTAAAAATTAATTATTCTATGGAAAATGCATACTTTGCCCATTTTGTGCTCTGATTTTTATAATTGATTTACCGTTGCTCCAAAAATTGCCAAAAAATAATGGATTGTAGAATTAATTGTGGTTAACATTGTGCCCAAAAAGAATTGCATTTTCATGCATAGTTTGCCTTGTAAAAATCATGTTGCATATTTCAATATTTGATTCTTAATAGGTATTAAATCTCATATTTGATTCTTAATAGGTATTACATCTCCATGTACATTCCATATGGACGGCCACCCATTCCTATTTGGAACTGGGTGCCGCCCAAGCATTCCATGAGAGCAATCTCATGACATGTCATGAGATTGCATATCTCCATGGAAATCTCTTTATTTATTTCCAACAACTTTTGTTGGGTTTTATTCTTCAAAAATAATTCACAATTATATTTGAGAATATTGCAATCTTGCCATTTAAAAATTGTGAATCATATTCATAACCCAAAACAACATATAATTTACATTGTCAATTAATTACACAATGTGTATCCAATACACATAATAATTAATTAACTAATATAAATTATAATTGGATCTCTTTACTATATTATAAATCACATTTATAATATATTATGAATAATTGGACATTTCTATCAACATTATTCTTATCCACATTAATTAAATCACATTTAATTATATTGGATAATTTCTTCACACATCTAGATGATAATCATCACTTCTTCATTCCTTAGATCTTATGGAATTATTCTTGAACCCTTCAAGAATAATGCAATCTCTCCGTTGATACTTGGAGACAAGGACAGGGCGATTGTATTGTTCCACGTATAGTGACATGGATATTGAGATCATATCTCAAATCCAGATTGCGGGCCTCCCATAGATGCTTGATTAAATCAAGACTGTGAATCTAATCTTCTCATTGCATCTGAATCACATTCAGATCAATGTCCAATATTTGGACTAAGATCAGATTACTTCTCTACTGAGAGGAGTCACCAAAATCCAGACCCGTTTCATCACTCCCTAGGAATGGAAGTGTAATGGTTATACAATCGTTTATGATCACATCACCCTTAGGTATTCCCAATACATGTACATCCTGCATACTGGAAGACTCAGACTAAACCCGAAGTATTGGATCAACTTTATACTGTCTACTTCATGGTTTTATCAGTAAGTTTCTCATTCGATCATTGGGAGTTGGTATCGATCAAACACTTTCCAAAAGTGTATATCATAGCTAGGTCTTGATTATATACTTTCCAAAAGTATATATCAAACCTACAAATTCAGTCAAGCTTCCGAAGCGAGACGACCATGCGCATGGAATTTGATTCTTCCCAATATCTCATGAGTGAGCTCATGCCTTCTGGTTCAGTAACTGAACCTGTATGATCCCTTTGAGAGATCGTATTACTCATATTCCCTTATATCCACACCAGCGCGCCGGTGTATAGACCTTGATTAGGTCATCAACCTATTGGTCTGCCAAATGTACATACTTGGACATATAGCAACACATCTGTCTCCGGTCAAGAAAGAAGAATAATCAAGGAGTTGGTTCATCTTCTAGTGTTTCCACACTGATGACATCGAAAA
Source organism: Ottelia alismoides (assembly GCA_037367405.1). Lineage (NCBI taxonomy): Eukaryota > Viridiplantae > Streptophyta > Magnoliopsida > Alismatales > Hydrocharitaceae > Ottelia > Ottelia alismoides. Next base: position 1,261,982 of record JAZKJV010004119.1, on the reverse strand, counting down.
AGATCGATGTCTGTCACCACTGCAAGAAGCCGGGGCACTGGCAGCGTAACTGCCCAGACTACCTGAAGTCCACTGACAAAGGTAAAGCCCCAGCAGGTATGAAATCTACTTTCATCATTGAAACTAGCTTTCTTGTTGGACGAGAAGAAAGTTGGGTTATAGATTCTGGTGCTTCTGTTCATGTATGCAATTCGTTGCATTTGTTTCAGGAAACTAGGAATCTGGAGCATGGGGAGATAGTTATCCAGATGGGATCTGATGCAAGTGTTGCAGCAGTCGCCATCGGGACATGCAGACTGTCGTTATCTAGTGGTCGAGTCCTAGTACTTAAAGAGTGTCTTTATGTACCCGAGGTCAGGAGGAACTTGATATTTGTGTCTAAGCTTGTTAGATATGGGTACTCCTTCCTGTTCTGTAATAAATTAGTCATTGATCAATATGATAAATTTGTTGCGGAAGGTGTTCTGACTTCTGGTGGACTCTATGAATTGTGCATTAATGAATGTATCATAAATGTCACTACCACTGATAATAAAAACCCCAAGAGATCCAGGGAGAATGGAAATCATTCGAATATGATTTGGCATCAAAGGCTCGGTCATTTATCTGTTGATAGGATCAATAGATTGATAAAGGATGGACCTTTAGATTTTCTACAGGTTCAAACTTTACCTACCTGTGAACATTGTATTCGAGGTAAAATAACCAGGATGCCTTTCCGTAACAAGGTTACGAGATGCGAGGGTATTCTCGACCTAATACATACTGATGTATGTGGTCCCTTCAATACCGCGACTAGAAATGGATATCGATATTATTTGACGTTTATCGATGACCATTCGCGATATGGGTTTATCTTCCTGCTACATCATAAATCTGAAACCTTTGAAAAGTTCAAAGAGTTTAAGGCTTTGGTTGAGAACCAAGCCGACAGGAAGATTAAACGGATTCGATCTGACCAAGGTGGTGAATACCTCTCAGATGAATTCAAGGAATACCTTAAAGAGAGTGGAATTGTCTCCAATCTCACTCCTCCTGGAACTCCCCAACTTAATGGTGTTGCTGAAAGACGCAACAGGATCATCATGGACATGGTCCGTTCAATGATGAGTAAAGCACATTTACCTCTTAGTTTCTGGGGATATGCAGTAGAGACTGCAATATATATCCTAAACAAGATTCCTAGCAAGTCTATACCAAAGACTCCTCACGAGCTCTGGTATGGAACCAAACCTAGTGTCAATCACTTGAGGGTTTGGGGATGCTTGGTTCATGCGAAGAACGTGGACGCAAGTAAGCTAGAATCTCGCACTCGTGAGTGCTACTTCATTGGGTATGTTAAAGATGGTATTGGATACCAGCTTTATGACCCTGAGACCCAAAAGGTTTTTGTCTCTAGGGATGTGAAATTTCTGGAGGATGATTTCCTTAAAGGTTAAGACAAGAATGAAGTAGAGGAGCTCATTGAATCCCCTGAGGATTCTGAGATTCCTGAACCAGAAACTGAAGAAATAAATGAAGATGAAACACCCATACCTCTTCGAAGGAGTTCGAGGGTGGTTGCACCACCTGAAAGGTATGGATTCCATGTGTCAGGTGAGACTGACAATGATCCTTCTTCATACGATGAAGCACTTGCGGATCATGACATGGATAGATGGATGCTAGCAATGAAGTCAGAGATTGATTCCATGCATAAGAATGGTGTATGGACCCTAGAGGATCCACCTAAAGGGGTAAAACCCATTGGGTGTAAATGGATCTTCAAGAGAAAGAGGGGACCTGATGGGAAAGTAGAAACTTTCAAGGCACGGCTCGTGGCCAAGGGCTACACACAGAGAGAAGGCATCGACTACGATGAGACATTCTCTCCTGTGGCCATGCTTAAGTCCATCAGGACACTGCTGGCTATAGCTGCATCTCTTGACTACGACATCTGGCAGATGGACGTCAAGACGGCTTTCCTCAATGGATACCTCGAGGAGGATATCTATATGGAGCAGTCCCAGGGCTTCATAGCTGAGGATGGTAAAGTATGCAAGCTGAAGAAATCCATCTATGGGCTCAAACAAGCTTCTCGTAGCTGGAACATCAGATTTGACGAAACCATAAAGAGTTATGATTTTGTGCAAAACCCTGATGAACCTTGTGTGTACAAGAAGCTTAGTGGGAGCGCCATTGTGTTCATCGTGCTTTATGTAGATGATATCCTTATCATTGGGAATGATACAGGAATGATGACCAGTGTGAATATTTGGCTATCCCATACCTTCGAGATGGAAGATCTTGGAGAAGCCTCTTACATCTTAGGCCTGAAGTTGTTCAGAAACCGAGAAAAGAGAATATTGGGATTATCACAACATGGATACATCAAGAAGATTCTTGAACGATTCCGCATGGATGGTTCGAAGAAGGGATTCCTCCCCTTAGGACATGGTATCCATCTGTCCAAAGGGATGGCTCCTCAAAGTGTTGAGGAAAAGAAGGCCATGGCTGGATGCCCTTATGCATCAGCCGTAGGAAGCTTGATGTATGCTATGATGTGTACTAGGCCAGACATCTGCCATGCAGTGGGAGTGGTAAGTCGTTACCAATCCTGCTATGGAGAGAAACACTGGAATGCAGTAAAGAACATATTCAAATATCTAAGACGGACGCAAGATTACATCTTGGTCTATGGGGATGGTGATCTCCAAGTCTTGGATATACAGATTCAGACTTCCAGTCAGATATTGATGATCGAAAGTCGATATCAGGGTTTGTATTCCTGTTGAACGGTGGTGCTGTGAGCTGGAGAAGCAAGAAGCAGGACACTACGGCGGATTCAACAACAGAAGCCGAATACATTGCCGCATCGGATGCTGCAAAGGAGGCGGTGTGGTTGCGCAAGTTCATCTTGGAGCTTGGCGTAGTTTCCTCTGATACTCCCGTCCCGTTACTCTGCGATAACACTGGAGCCATTGCCCAAGCAAAGGAGCCCAGGTGCCATCAGAAGAGCAAGCACGTGGAAAGGAAATACCACATCATTCGGGAGATTCAAAAGCGTGGTGATATCATCATCACCAAGGTGGCCTCTGCCGACAACATTGTTGATCCTCTTACCAAACCTCTGACACAGAAGGTTTTTGACCAGCATGTAATGAGTATGGGTTTACGGATTGTACCTGAATGGTTCTGAGGGCTAGTGGGAGATTGTTAGACTTGTGAGCCCTGGGCGAACCATTCTTACAATAAATGTTATTGTAATATTTAAGTTTATCAATAAAAGTTATTGATGTTTCACTCCCTTTCTGAAATTATATGAGTGAATGCACTATAAGGTCCCTCTGTACAATTAGGGTTATGTACCATGGCCAGCTTGATGATCATATAGCTGTTGTTTCATTAAGTGAATCATAGAGGCTGGTGTTTGGATGAATATCTAAAGAGTTAGATAGAGGACTCATCAAGCACCATCAAATGATTGTCAAGTGGAGATCTCCAGCCTGAGTAGGAGATGGCAATCCTTTCTCACATAGGCTGATATCTGACCGACCTCTTGATGCAGGTCCTCTGCATGGGAATGGTGATTCGGAGGTGTCAGATTAGTTTGGTCAATGGGTTGACCTGACGAGATCGAGATAACCTAAGTCCTATGTTGAATGCTGTCACAGCATAGGCACGCATCCTCTGACCGGAGATAGATATATTGCTATATATCTAAGTATGTACATTTGGCAGACCAATAGGTTGATGACCTAACCAAGGTCTATACACTGGAGAGCTAGTGTGCATATAAGGGTATATGAGCAATATGATCTCTCAAAGGGATCATACAGGTTCACTTGTGAACCAGAAGACATGAGCTCACTCATGAGGTATTGGGACCGATCAAATTCCATGCATGGTCGTCGTGCTTTGGAAGCATGACATGAATTTGAAGGTATGATATATGCTTTGGGAAAGCATATGATCGATACCAAATCCCAATGACCAAGATTGAGAAACTTAATGATTAAACCCTGAAGAAGATAGTATAAAATGATCTTGATCTTCGGGTTGATCATGGGTCTTCCAGTATGTAGGATGTACAGGTATTGGGAATACCTGAAGGGTGATGTGATCATAAACGATTGTATATCCATGACGCTTCCATTCCGAGGGAGTGATGAAACAGGTCTGGATTTTAGTGACTCCTTTCAGTAGAGAAGCAATCCGATCTTAGTCCAAGTGTTGGACATTGGTCTGAATGGGATTCAGATTCAATGAAGATTGGATTTGCGGTCTTGATTTAATCAAGCATCTGTGGGAGGTTCGTTCGATCTGGATTTGAGATAATATCTCAACATCCAAGTCACTATACATGGAATAATACAATCGCCATGTCCTTATCTCCAAGTATCTGCGGAGAAAGCACATTATTCTTGAATGGGTTCAAGAATAATTCCTTTTGATGAAATATCCAAGCAAGGACTTGATGATTAAATGTGATTTAATTATCAAGCTTAAATATGAATATGATTCATATTATGAAAAATGATTATCTAAGATAATTAAATTGGATTTAATTATCAAGGATTAAGAGAATGTGGATAACACTATCCATGATATATGTGTGTTATAAATATGATTTATAATATACATATATAAGAGAGAGAATTTATGTAAATAGCATTTGTTAAATAATAATGTGGATTGGATTCACATTTGTTAATTAATTGGAAATGCAATTTACTAATTAGTTTGGGTTGTGAATATGATTCACAAAATATTCAATGGCAAGATTAAAATATTCACAAATCAATTTGGAATTATTTTGGTGAATATTTATTGTGATTAATTAATAATAAGATAAATAAAATGGAGCAAATAACCACCTTCATAGGTGGCGTCACCCATGAATTGTTCATGGGTAACGCCCCCCCCCCCTTTTTTAGGTGGTTGGTTAACTCCACTTCATTTATCATATTATCTCTTGATTAATTAATATTTAAATTGATGTTGTTGGTTTTAACCAACAACAATCATAGCCATTGATTTATCATGGACCAAGCATAGCCCTTGGATCCATGTGTCCCATGGATTGAGATCCATTGGATACTAAACTAGTATAAAAGGAGGGCTAGGGTAGCCTTTCCAAGTTACAACATTCTTAAGTTGAAGAACTCTACTCTCTCTCTCTCTCTCTTTCTCATTCTCGTGTGGGCTCTCCTTAATATTCAAGTGGCCGTCCACTTTGTGTATTAGGAAGGAGAGCATTTCGGCTTCGCTTGGATCTTCGTCAAAGGATTGCGGGAAGGACGCGACTCATCATCGTGCCCGCAAGCGCATTCTCCGTGGGTCGGACTTAAGATAGGAGGATCTCTACTTTGGGATCTCGCGATCACAACCACGCTTCAAGAGGTATTCCTTGTACTTTGTGGTTTGATGAAACGATCCGAGAAGTGTTCTCGTGATCATGTGGTTTCATCTTTAAAGTTAAAATTTTAATTTCCGCTGCATCTAGCATCTAGTACGACTAGTTGCTCCAATCGCATACGATGCAATCAACACGCTTCTGCGATGCGCTTAAGGATTCACAATATCCTTCATATACGCAGTATATAGAACCCCCCTATACTTAGCTTGAGATATTTCTCATAGATCTAAGAGAAAAAGAGAAGACAAAACTCGTACTGCGTATAGAAAATCTCAAAGAATAAATGAATGTTGGAGTAAATGAATGAATGAGAAGTCAACCGTCCCCCCATAATAAGGATCAAATAATCCAACGTATAGCAGAATATACACATGGTAGGTAGGATCGAGGGTAGGAATGAACAAATCCCAACTCGGGCTATCACCCCCATACTTGGGGTAAAATATCCGTATGTATAGATAGGAATAGGAGAAAGTGGATGGAATCAGAAAATTGAACAACTCGGTGTCAACACCCCCCTATAATTCAAACAAAGCATGTCCTAAGTATAGCAATGATGAAGGGAATGACACCCTTTCAAAGGAAAAAGAAACTAAAGAATGAAAAGTAGAAAAGAAGGAAGATCATTCAAAAATCCTTTGATGTTCTTTCTCTTCTACTGCAGCTATGGAAGTATTTATTTCATCGTCATAAATTACTTAAATAAAGTCAATGATCGATCGAAATGTGTCATGCTCAAGATTGGTTTCAGAAGCCGTCCATTGACCACAAATAGTTGTGCATCAGTCGACAAACTAGATATCATCATGCTATCGTCGTCACGCACATGCCACATTGTAAATGGCCTGGTCCATCTGCTCTTCAGCTTGCCCAAAAAGATCTTTATTTTCGCATCAATGAACTACACCTTATGACGCGGGTCGAAGGAATTGCGACGGGATGTGCTTGGTGTGTCCCCTTTTTACCTTCTCCTAGTACATCACGTTGTTGTCATATGCATAATAGTTTAATTCCAAAAATTTGTTGAGATCCACTTTTTCGGTTTTTCCTAGCTTTCTCAGAGTCCAAGTTAGAGAAGTTGATGTCCCATACAGATTTAGATATCATCTCAATGGGCAGATGACATGGTTTGCCATATACAAGGTGGTAGGGAGACATTCCAAATGGTGAATTGCTTGTGGTTTTGTAAGTCCAAAGAACTGAATCAAGCAACTGAGATATGTTCTTGAGATCCGGGTACACAAGCTTCTATAGGATGGTCTTTATCTCCTCATTAGAACATTCAGCCAAGCCATTGTACTGCGGGTTGTAAGGTGAAGCAACACGATGTTCAATACGACATTCTTATGTTATTTTCTTAACTTATCTGCTGATAAGTGGCTTCCTCCTTCTGATATATGACTTGGGAATCCCGAACCATACAATGACGTTATCCCTTAAGAATCGACAAACAATCCGAGTATCGGTGGCTCAGGCAGGGATAGCCTCCACCCAACGACTCATGTAGTCGACAGCAATAGAATATAATCGTAGCCTTGTTTGTTCAGAAATGGGCCCATAAAATTGATACCCCAAGCATCGAAAGCGTTTGATATCTATATGAACATCAAAGGCATCATATCTCTCATTCCTCTGTCGTCTCCCATCCTCCGGCAGTTAGTGCAATACTTGACGTAATCTCCTACATCCTTGAACAATGTAGGACATCGAAGGATACTCAGAAGAACTTTTGTTGCCATTTTCCTACCTAAATGGTGTCCTCCTGACTCTTTATCATGACAATATGCAAGGACACTTGGACCTTCCTCCTGATAAATACACCTCCTCTAGATGCAATCTACCCCTACGCAAAATATTTATATCCTCCCATGGCTGAAATGAGTAGAAGACAAAAATTTGTCTACTTTCATCTTTGGCCAATCTTGTGGAGTTTTCTTGGACACAAGATAGTGCACAACAATGACATACCAAGGGATCGTGGTAACTGACATGATCGTCTCATCTGGAAAGTTCTTTATGATTTGTTGTAAGTTCGACATAGGAGATTCAAGATTAGGAAGTCTAGACAAGTGGTTAGCCACCAAATTCTTAACTCCAAGTTCATCTCGAATTTCAAGGTCGAACTCCTAGAGGAGAAGGATACACAGGTTGAGATGTGGGTTAGTGTCTTTCTTCTACTGTAACGACTGGATGGCCGAGTGATATTTATATATGATGACCTTGTACCCTAGGAGATGGGATACAAACTTTTCTAAGGTAAAAACTATTACTAGCATATCCTTCACAATGACTGTGTAATTCCTTTGAGCTTCATCGAGTGTTCGGCTAACGTAGTGAATAGCAAATGGTATATTATCTTTCCTCTATCCATGTACAACACCAATGACATAATATGACACATCAATCATTATCTTGAATGGTTGCATCCAAATCGGAGGCTACAATACATGGGTCTATGTTATAAGTTCTTTCAACTGATTAAAGGCAAGGATCACAAGGTCATCAACAATGAAATCATTCTCCTTACATATCATTTCTATCAAAGATATGGCCAACCTACTAAAATCTTTCATAAACCGTCTGTAGAAACCGTCATATCCCATGAATGACCTGAATTGCTTGGTAGTTGTCTATGGCTCTAGTTTCAAAATCACCTCTACCTTGGCTGGGTCAACCTCCATACCATGTTTCGATACAACATAATCCAGCATAATTCCTTCAGTCACCATGAAGTTGCTCTCCTCTGATGAGAGTACTTGATTAACTTTGTAGAACCTCCGTAAAACACGGTCTAGATAGTCAAGGCATTAATCAAAATAATCCCCATAGACTAAAAAGTTGTCCAAAAAAATGTTCAGAAAATTTCCCACCATGTTAGCAAAAACTTTAAGCATACACCTCTGAAATGTGGCTAGCGTATTGCATAGCCCGAATGGCATCCTTCTAAAGTCATATGTACAAAATGGACAGGTGAACATGGTTTTCTCTTGCTCCTTATGAACTATAGCAACTTGATTATATCCACAATATCATCCAAAAAATGGAAGTATTCATTCTCTACAGGTTTCTTGAGAAACAGGTCAATGAAAGGCAATGGAAAATGGTCTTTCTTGGTGCTGAGGTTTAATCAATGGAAATATATGCAATTCGCTAAGATATAGGTATTCTGATCGAAATCTCCTCTCCTTTGTCATTTTTCACAATTGTAATATCTTATTTCTTCAGCACTCCATGTATGGGATTCACCCATTTGCTATTGGAGATGGGATATATGAATCCCGCATTACAGCAATTCTGAATCTCTTTCATGAAAGCTCCTGAACATTTAAATTCGGCCTTCTCTAAATTCATGGGAGGGTTTGCTATGATGCTCAACGATAATGCGATGCTAGCAACAAGAAGGATTGATACAATGGTAATCCGAAGTTTTCCATGCTATGGACTTGTGGTACGTTCAAGAACCTCCATCAAATGAGATTCTTGGTCTGCGGTCAGATGCACGTTGATGATGAATGTGTACATGTTGGTTCACCTGTAAGGAAGGCTTATTTCATACTGAAAGGCAATGGTTTTAACTCAAGTGGAGTGGGAGCTATTTTAGTGGTAACTGCTACGATTATTGCAGGTAGTGGTCCATTCGTCTGTTCTGTGTCCACCCCTAGCGATTCAGCTTCTTTATTCAGAAATTCACATAAGTTTTCAATAATTTACTCCTCATTGCAGAATTCCTTAATGGTGTGTTCTTGGTCTTGAAGGCACAGGTTCCCCACAGAAACTCATTTAGTAATTCGACAAGAGTATCATCATGATTGACAAGGGAAAATTCAATTGTATTCTCCATTCCTTCATTTGGGTAAAGGAACTCATGGATCTCAGTGTCATCTATAAATAGGTTGGCATCTTGAATTTCAGCTAAAAAGTAACAGTCTTCAGTATGGTTGATCACCCGCACAGCTGTTGTAGATGTTCCCTCTTTGGATTTACATTGAACATGGTCGCTATCTTATCTTTGTTGTTGCTGGAGCTTAATGTGATCTCTCAATGTCGTATTTCACCAAAAATATTGCTTGGATCTAGTGTTGGTTGGATTGATGATTCCCGTCAGATGCAAGATGCTTTCCCTTTATTGTTACTGATGGTTGTATTCCTCTACCGCACTTGAGAATAACAATGTTTTATATAAATAAATAATTTCTACCTGAATCGAGTAGACCATTGTACACTACCTGCTCCTTGTGTTAAAAATTATATGGATTAGCCTCGACCTGGGCGGGTATGATCGTATTGATAGCCTCGACCTTTTTAGCCATGTTCTTTACTAGATGCTCTAAGCATGCGAGGGTCGGGTTCACCAGTGCCGCCTTAGAAGAGTCGCCCAATTGGGTCCTCTGATTCTGATAGTGTAGGGGAGGTTGTTGTTAGAAACACTGGTAAAATTATGAGTGGGAGGTCAAGAAGAGTATTGTGATTACTCTTTAGAGTTATAAAAATTTTGATATTGTATAGTCGACTACAATGGAGGGAAGCCTTGATTATGGTAGCCAGACTGTTGGTGCTGATATCCTTGACTCCAGATGTTCCCATATTGCGGAGGCGGTTGTATCATGGGTTGATAGGGTTGACAGTCTCTCCCTCCCACATTGTTGTTGTTGGTGGTGTGGTTGGTTGGCCGGGTTCTGACCCTAAGATTGTCCCAGAGGACAGGTCAGTTGTTGTTCATCCTCCCACACAACATTTACCTCTTGAATCTGCACAGAGGTGGAGGAAACTGCTCTGGATAAGCTGGTTGTGAATCAGGTTGATACACAACCATCTGTGTTTGGGACTGTGAAGGCCACTCAAAACATGCCTGTAATATACGTGCTGGATAGGCTGGGGTTGTAGGGGACTTGGATGAGGAGGTTGTATCGTTGTTGGATCCTTCGTCTCAATGGATGTGTCGATAGATGGCAGATACAACATTGCACACATTCAAACTCAGGGCTCGAACGAGTTGCTTCAACTGTTGAGAAATTAAGTCGAGTTCATCCAATGCTTGGGTCTTCTTTTCAATAAATGAGAGTTTTTCAAGGTCATGTGTGCTTTTCTCTAGTACGTCTACCTTATACAAGTGGATCCCAATGATGATGAGGTTGGAGCTTTCATCTTTGTCCTTGATATGAGTAACCATGTTAGGCTTGTGGTTGGTAGCAAGCACCTTCATGTTTACACAAGATGAGGATTGAGCGGCCTCTTCTTCAGCCATCTCTTCAAAGATGTACGAGTCGATATCGTCATCCTCGATAAAATGCGAGCCACCACAAGCAGCGTCGATGAGCCTCTAGATTTCTAGTGTCAACCCACTTAAGAAATGCTACACAAGACTAGTTTTTGGGATCTTGTGGTGGGGACACTTTTCATGCAAATCATCGAGTCTCTCCCACGATTCATGTATTGTATCATGGTGCTGCTCACAAAAATCGGAGATGCAAGCATGCATCTGGTTTAGACGACCGAGAAGGAAAAATTTGTGGAGAAATACGGTATCTAATTCCTCCCAAGTCATGACTACCTTTCCCAAGTGATCAACCAAATACAAGGACTTATCTTGGAGCATGAAAGGAAAGGCAGTCATCTTGATAAACCCTAACCGGATATTGGGGTAATGATTTGTGGCATAGTTGCAACCAAATATTTGCAAGTGGATGTATGGTTCCTCTGTAGTATTCCCATGGAAAGTAGGGAGCAGAGAGAGAACAATGTCTTCACCTTCAAGTGGGCATGAATTTATTGAATTTGGATCATCTCTATGATACGACCCACTATGTGATTGTGTGTTTGCTTCAGCTTAGTCATGGGCAATGGTAGACTCGCCTCCCTTTTTCCTAATGGGGTCCACCTATTAACAAGTCATCTGCTGCATCTCCTTCATGAAACTCATCATCTCGATTCATATCATCCTCTCTTCTGGCATCTCTTTCATCGGTCCTCCACCTCAAGTCATTTAACATATCTTGGAAGGAGGTATGGGATAGGGCTTGATAGGTTAGCTGATGTTGGATTGCTTGAATTGATGTGAGCATTTGACTGTTAACTTCATTTTGTGTAGTGTACTGCCCTTCCCCATGATCTGTCTGCTCGGATGGTTGGTGTAGTGGTCCCTTTCCTCTTCCTATGGGAGACATCTCTAAATGAAATTGAAACTCTAGCTCGTGATGCGATTGATGATTTACATGATGGAATAAACTCTAATCAGTCTTTGTCTGAACACTAGCTGTGGATATGAACATATTATTAATGCCAATCCCAGACTGTTGAGAATGCAACATAGGATATTGATTGAAATTGATCTCCATCCATAAAGGGTTGATTGTGGGATAAGAGAAATCATGATTTATTTGTAAGGGAAGGGCTGGCTCGGGCTATGAGTCCATCCTGATAACATATTTATTGGAGAAAGGTATGTTTCGATGGAAAAAAGGATTGGGGGGTCCAAAGATAAATTCACATGGTTCAAACTAGCTCCATGGAGATCACCCTGCATTATTAGATTATCAATGATATAGAATCGATGTGGGAGTCCGCAAAGTCCTGACTAAACCATCTATGGGACAACACCATGAGAGAGTTAAAAGGAGATGGATGATAGTTAAAGAGCATAGAGATAAATAAGAAATAAAAAGAGTGTAAAATAGTAGAAGTATCACAATGACTAAGAGTTAAAGAGGACGAGAGCAATATAACACAAGTGCATGATGTTTTTTATCATGACCTTTGCAAGAATAATCAGTCAAATCTAAAAACAATGGATTCATCAACTTGACTCGTGAAGCTGAGAAGGTTCAGCAATTATCTTTGTATGTTTTAGATTTTATTTTTCAAGTAATTATCTTTGAATAAGTCTTTAGAGCTCTACTCCTTTATGAGTAAGAGTACTGTTGGAAAAGTATCGCGTAGTTGTGCTCCTCCTTTGTAACATTTAGTCTGCACTTTTTAAGGTCCTTGTAACCCTTCTTGTATCCCTACTAAGACAAAGGAAAGAGGGAGGAAGCCGATAAGAGAACCCACTCCTTTAGACCTCACTCGCAACGAAATAACCCCTTAGCGTGCAAGGAACTACTCGGATGCAAGATGATGAGACAGACACCCCATGAAGGTGTGGCCTAAGCTCAATACCTCGGACAAGGTCAATCATTAACACATTAGAGACCATCATTGTTGACCAAGACCTACAATCCACATATGATGGAAGTACCAATACATCATAAATCCAAGAGATGCCCAAAGCAACCATAGACTGGGTTTTGGGCTCTATTCCTTACTCTATGTGAAGGAGATACACAACGCTCACTCTCTGGATATAAGATCTTCGAATGCTACCCGAAAATAAATGAGGGCTTTCCTCACCAAATGCAATAAGTCCAACTAATCAATTTTATTTAGATCAAGTATTTTTAGCAAGTGCCTTTTTTATTTTTTTTTGTGTTATCACTTACTTTGAGACAATTCAAAATAAGTGCCTAATGTTTTTTGTGTTTTCATGAAATCCTATGCGACCCCAAAACAGAGGGAAATAGCGACAAAGCATTGCAAGACAACAGTAAGATGGGAAGCTCACCTTAGTGCCTAAATGATGAGCGCTCAATTAGAAGACTTATATTGATTCCTATCTCTCTCCATGTGGGATGCAAAACAAGATTTTTTTAAACCTATGGTATATGCTGATATGCACACAGAAATCATCCTAAGCAGGAAATTGCCACACGTGAAGAACCAAATGCTAAACACCAAGAATAAAACCTAGACTTTGATCTTGGAGCTTCCCCGGTGTAAAGCCTTGAACTTAATCCCTCTTGGATCCTATATCATAAGATCTAGCTCGTTAAGAGGAAACCGACGGAATTTGTTTCGTATGAATCAGACATAGTTTGGATCTGTTATGATTTTCGGAAGAAACAGAAGTAAAGATGTTTAAGACGTCCTTACCTATAATGATCGTCATTAAGACTAATTAAATATGACTAAAGAAACTAATGGCAGATTGAAAATCAATAGTGATCATTAGTGAACACTAATCTATAATTAATAAAAGATAAGCATAAGCTGCGAAAGTTAAATCATGATTAGTGAAAGTTAATCATGATTGGTGTAAATTAAACATCATTAGCTAATATAGAATCATCTGGAATGTTCTAACTTAAGCCCTGTTTTTGGATAAGTTTTGGCCAAAACCATGAGCCCAAACCATGGGTCGCTAACCACAGTTAAGGGCTAAATCATGGTTTACTAACCATGGTTAGGGGTTTTCTGGAGCCTATAAATACCCCCACCCATTCATTCCACTACCACCACCACCCGGAGGTCTAGGGGAGTGGGAGGATGGGAAAGAGCGGTAGTGAAGCGCTGCCGGGAGAATGAGGAGGAGAAAGGTGTGATCCTCTCTTAGTTGCTTTGTAAGCTAGGATTTCAACTTATAATCTTTTCTTCCAAACTTTGTTCTTTATTCATCTTTCTTTCCGATTCTTTTTCTGTTGTGATTTGAGGAGAAATCTGTATAACACCCTACGTAGGTGCGGGCAGCTATGCATGTCAGTGAACCATGTGATTCGTCACACATTCACTCATCTAAGACACGTGGTGTCTATTGATTCTCCGTCCCTTATGTTTCTATTCTTTCAATTCTGTTTTTATAATTATTTTGATGGAGAAATCTGTGCAATACCCTACTTAGGTGCAGGCGGCTATGCACGTCAGTGGACCATGTGATTCGTCACACATTCACTCACCTAAGATGCGTGGTGTCTATCAATTCGTCTCTTGTTGTTTGAGTATATTCATTTTCTTTATTGTCTTCATCTCGATGATTTTATAGAGGAAACTCTTTACATTTTTCGTTTGAAATATGTCCCGATACAATGGGAAACTCTGCCGAAAGTTTTCTAGAAATATGTCCTGATATAATGGGAAACTCTATCGAAAGTTTTCTAGAAATACGTCCTGATATGAGGGGAAACTCTACCGAAATTTTTATATAAATATGTCCTGATACAGGGGAAAACTCTTCCGATATTTTCCTAGAAATATCACCCTATATAGGGGGAAGTTTTACCGAAGTTTTAAGAGAAAAATATGCTCTTTACATTCTTCGTGTTCTTTGTGTGTTCATTGTGTTCTTCGTTCGTTCTTTGTGTTCTAGTCACGTTCTTAGTGTTTTTGATATGAAAATGAAATTCGATCATTTCAGGAGCTATAAATCTTTCTTTTTGAAAAGGAATCACGATAAAGCAATGTATACGTGTGAGAGAGCTTGATTAGGTAACGAAATCCTTCTTTTTGTTGTCAGGTTTTCATATGAGATCGTTGAAATTTCTGATTTATGTTCTTTGCTATGAAGAAACCTATTTTTTTCTTATTTTGAGAAAGTATGAAAAGTTGTTTTGTGATTCGCACTAAAATAAGGTTTGAGCATCGAATTGATGTGTTGGCTTGGAAAGCTACGGTTTGGAAGTTAAAATAAGCATAAATGCGAGTATATATGCATACGAATAATATATATGTGAGTCTATAATAAGTGTTGATGAGTATGCAAATCGAAGACTTAGTGAAAGAATTACATCGTGAGAATTGATGTGTTTTGAGTTGGATCCTGAAAAGGATCGTGTGTCACGTTAAGGATGACTGGGAGTAGAACTACAGGTCGGGCATGCAACCTGTAGGCTTGTTGGAAGGAACCCGTATTGGTGTTTCCCTACCTAAATGGTAAACGATTGACCTGTGACAGCATTAAACATAGGACTTAGGTTATCTCGATCTCGTTAAGTCAACCCATTGACCTAACTAATCTGACACCTCCGAATCACTATTCCCATGCAGAGGACCTGCATCAAGAGGTCGGTCAGATATTAGCCTATGTGAGAAAGGATTGTCATCTCCTACTCAGGCTGGAGATCATCTTTTAATAATCATTTAACGATGCTTGATGAGTCCTCAATCTAACCCTTTAGATATTCACCCAAGCACCAGCCTCTATGATTCAATTATTGAATCAACAGTTGTATGATTATTAAGATGGCCATGGTACATAACCCTAATTGTACAGAGGGACCTATTATGCAAATTATTTATTCTTCATTTCAGATCAGGGAATGATATGTGCAATAACATTTATTGCATAATGGCTCACTGTGGGCTCGCATGTCCAACACTCATCCACTATGCTCTCCTGCAACTTTATGAAAAAACAAATCTCCTGCTCTTCACTCGGGTACGCGTCTCTCCTAAGAAAGCTTCCCTTGCTCGTCGGGCCCTCTCAAGAAAGATGAAACACAAGATAAAGTAAGAAACACATTTCTGAAAACATGAGCAAAAATAATATGAAATAAATACTGGAAATATAGACAATCAAACAAAGATGTGGATATGAAGCAAAGTGTGAAAAGTAAGTGAAAATGATCTTAAATGAATTCCTAAGTCCAATCCTGGAGAGAATTCAGTGTCCCACAAATATGATCCTACTTGAACTGCGCATGTAGAAGCTCCCTCATGACACGCGGTATTCAATTTGAGTGCTCACTCCTTAATAAGCTAAAAATCAGCAATATATATACACAAATATATAGACAAAAAGATAATAAAATAATTGACAAAAAATAGACAAAGAATATGTGACAACAATAAGCACAATGATGTAAATGATCGAAAAATATATACAAAATTAGAGAGAGAGAGAGAGAGAAACAAGTATCTACAACCAAGAATAGTAGGTCAAGAGAAAAAAACCAAATTACCCTCGTCATGCCACCCCGATAACAGCTTCATTTGTTGAATGCTAGAATTCATATTTTTGTTTAATGGAATTATGCACAAGTGATTTGTGGTCGTTGCAACCCAAAGAAGCATCAATCAAAAATTCTTTGTACTTTATTCACAGCTCAAGACAACAAGAAAGAAAAGAATGTCAGTACAGGAACTTTGACTGTTATTTATTTACATGTATAGCATACAGGATCAAACTTAGAGAGGCTACAAAAATCTCGATGGTTTTCAATTCAATGAAAAATCAATGAAAAGAAAAAGGGAATTCTATGAACACACTCTTTTTTGGTAATTTTTATGGAATTTTAATCTTATATTTTTATTTGGTTTTCTGGTTTTATATTTTTTTAATTATTTTAAATTTTGCAAATAATTTTTTATGTTGAAAATAAAAGAAAACGAAATCACATAAAAGAAATAAGGGGAAAAAACAAAAGGCAACTTTTAGATTTTTACAAAGTGGTAAAATACATAGAAAATTCGAATAAAATTATTTCTAGGTTCTTGATAATTTTTAATGGTTTTGGGATTTTTCCAGATATTTTAGAATCTTATAATTCTTCTAAATAAATCAAAAAATAGGGATAATGACAAACGGAAAAAAATGTGAAAGTTTTTTGGATTTTTAAAATAGAAAATGAAATAAAAAAAGATAAGATATGCATAAACAAAAAATATATTTTTGTACTTTCCATAATTGTATTTTATGATTTTTTTTGGACTTTTCTATGAATTATTATGAATTTTATAATTTTGAATGTTTTATCATTTTTTTTATTTTTATGATTAATAAAAAGTCAAAATTAGTACATAAATTAAGATAAATGAAAATAAACTTTTGGAATTTTTTAGAATTTTTGAGAAAATCTTTGTATTTTTATTGATTTTTAAAAGCAAATAAGGAAACTTTATGTAGTTTTTGAACTTTTAAACATACTAAAAATGATGAAAATGCAAAATAAAATGGAGATAAAAGATCTAATGATTTATGTGGATTGTTTAAAGATGTTTTGATAATTTTTATTTGATTTTTAACATGCAAAATAAATGTAGATGCACAGAGGTATGGATGCAAATAAACAATGTTTATGGACTAAATGGTACCAAGTAAATAAATGTAGGGGCCAGTCGTGCAAAATGTCCAAAAAGTGTGTGTGGTGCATGTGATCCCCACTAGACTAGACCTACTTTCAAATAATTTAATTCCACACGCCAAATAATAACAAATAAAATGCGAACTTTTTATTACATATTTTCACAAAATCATGTGCAAGGCACATGCACAGTTCAAGCAGGATCAGACTGAACGCTAGGGGAAATACTGAAATTATTCAATACATAGAATACAAACATGTGTCCAAAAAGGACTTACTTGCAAAAGAATAATTGTAAGGGATGAAGCGTAAATGTACCATTTAACCTATGTGGCGAAGCGAACGACGGATCTTCATTGAGGCTCAGATCGAATGACTAAAATTGAATCTTGCTCGAATGGTTGGGAACTGTATTTGAAAGTAAAATTAAATAGACGGTATTTGGGGCGGAATCCAACTAATGCGATCTAATCTGGACGCCTTGTTCTTGATCAGAGGGCACGAAAGGCTCTGGAAGAACTGGGAAGCAGGTACACTCTTTTGACGTTAGATTATACCTAAGCAAAATTTAAAGAAATAAAAGACAACATTACACCTGAGTGATACTATGTTATCCTACTGTGGATTGTGGGGAAGATTCGGTCTCGGTCTGCTGTGGATGGCAGAGAGTCAGAAACTCGTCGGCGGAAGTCCGACGAATGGTGGAATCGCGTCTTAAACCCTCGTCTCATGCTCATAATCTTGGAGAACTCGAGATGTCATGTCAAACCTCGTCTAGAACCTGATCTTGAGGAGAAAAGAGGCCAAAATGGATCAAAATGTGAACGGATGTGAATGGGGAATAATTATAGAGATGGCTCTAGTGCATTTCGAAATTTTAATCGTACGTGGATTGACGCATAATCGGTGGATCTGGAGAGCTGGAGAGGATGTTAGTTATTAAAGCAAGAAGATTGGAGAAGAAAGCATGGTCAGTTAGAGATCAATCCATGAGGGAGAATTGGGAAAAGAGAGGGAGGTGCACGAGATAAGCGGCAACCACGG
The DNA here is from genome assembly GCA_037367405.1 of Ottelia alismoides. Lineage (NCBI taxonomy): Eukaryota > Viridiplantae > Streptophyta > Magnoliopsida > Alismatales > Hydrocharitaceae > Ottelia > Ottelia alismoides. The sequence goes on along the minus strand of JAZKJV010004119.1, from coordinate 1,243,652 downwards.
TTGGCCAGAGCAATTGACCCAGGCTAACAAACCTGGGTCAGCCAATCAGGAAGCGTGGGGAAAGAGGACAAAATAGGCTAAACAACAAAAACTAAAAAAACAAGTTCAATAAATTAGATAAAAAATTAAACTATTTTTAAAAAATAAATAATGTAAATGAATAATGTTAAGGGTTAAATATAGTTAATTTATGTGATTTTTAATTAATTAAATAAGGTATATACAAGGGTCAAAATAAATATAATGTGCTATTCATATTTATGTATACCTATATATACAAGACTTTGATCTTTAATTAATTATTTATACAAATATATACATAATTTATTAATTTTCAAATATTTTAAAAGAGTTTCAATGGTATTTTTTATATTTTTAAGAATCGATTTATTAGGTTAAAGAAATCTATATATGTATAGTATATACATAGTTATGCCTATACAATATTTATATTTTTATTTTTGTTTATTTTTTATTTTATGATTTTTATTTGTATTCTATATAAGTCAAATGAAATATCTATAATTAATTAAAAATACAATATATACAAATATATACAAGAAAATAAATACATAAATAATGTACATAGTATACATATGTTTTATATACAATAGTACCCCAAAAAGGCACATTTCACACCTTAACTCTGATTTTTATGAAATCACTTCCATTTTAAAGATTATTTAATTTGGAGTTCAATGAGACTGAATTTGATGAATTTGGAGTTCTGATGGAGAAAATATTAATCTTACAAGTTGAGATTTATGGTTTCTTAAGAGTGTTGTAATTTACACTGTATACAATGATTTTTATTGCAATTATTTTTATTATCTACAAAAGATTTTTGTGCATAATTTTCACAAATAAAACCATTGTATTTTAGTTGAACTCGGGTATTGAATAAATTAAAGAAAAGAATGTGTATTATATGCAATATTGTACATATGAGAATATATACAAGAGGAGATAGATTTTATGAATTTTTGTTATTTAGGCCTTATCTCCCCCTACTTTATTCATTGTCGATCATGTCAAGTCTTGACCTTCTCTTGGGGTCAGAGTCAGCATATATCTATTACATATATATAGTCTTAGATTTTTTTTTCCTTATTTCTTTATGTATTTATTTTAGGTTAAAATTAGTGATAAATATACATTATTTACACAAGAATTAAGTTAGTAAAAGTACGGATTTATTTTTATGTATAGGTGTTTTATAAGGGATTTTAAACTAAAATTATTGAACAAAGATGATGAATACAGATTCATCACTCACTCAAATATGTTTTCTATTTCCATATCCCGACTGTGATAACCACTCTGTAATCTAACTCTAATGCATAAAAGAAATATGTAGTGGACTTGGAGTCAGGTCGTTGTCATTTTGTTTGCTTCATCTTGAGTTTCACTTGTCTGCCTGGAGTACGGAACTTCATCATCCTAGTCTAATAATCAAAGGTAGCTCAGTGGTCCTAAGGAAAGGTCGCCCAAGGATGATATGTGAATCTCTCCAATGATTGGGGATATCCATCTCAAGGACAGTGAAGTCTACTATATAGTCTTGTCCCTCAATTGATATGATAACACCCTTGACATCATTCTTAGCCTTCTTCATAGACCTATCAGCAGACTGGAGTAATGCTCTAGATTTGTGAAGTGGTCCCAACTCCAACTTCTCATATAAGGCAAAGGGTAACATATTGATGAAAGATCCATTATCAAGGAGAGTGCATGGAAACTCTATGTCATGCAAATGACTCACTACATAATGTGCTCCCAAGTCTCTCTTCTTTAAGGGAAATTTATTGGTTCTTGAAGGAATAAGTTCTAGCAACCGATAAGACATGTGTCTTTACTAATAGCCATGTAAGCCCGAGGCAACCCGTTCTTACAATAAATGTTATTGTAATATATATGATTTATCAATAAAAGTTATTGATTGTTTCACTCCCTTTCTGAGATTAAGTGAATAAATGCACTATAAGGTCCCCCTGTACAATTAGGGTTATGTACCATGGTTGTCTTGATGATCATACAACTGTTGATTCACTAACTGAATCATAGAGGATGGTGATTGGATGAATATCTAAGGAGTTAGATAGAGGACTCATCAAGCACTATCAAATGATTGTTAAGAGATGATATCGAGCCTGAGTAGGAGATGGCAATCTGTTCTCATTGAGGCAGATATCTGACCGACCTCTTGATGCAGGTCCTCTGCATGGGAATAGTGATTTGGAGGTGTCAGATTAGTTAGGTCCAAGGGTTGACTTAACGAGATAGAGATAACGTAAGTCCTATATTGAATGCTGTCTCAATATAGGCACACATCCTCTGACCAGAGACAGATGTATTACTATATGTCTATGTGTGTACATTTGGCAGACCAATAGGTTGATGACCTAACCAAGGTCTATACACCGGCGAGCTGGTGTGCATGTAAGGGCATATGAGTAATACAATCTCTCAAAGGGATCATACAGGTTCACTTGTGAATCGGAAGACATGAGCTCACTCATGAGGTATTGGGACCGATCAAATTCCATGCATGGTCAAGCATGACAAGAATTTGAAGGTATGATATATGCTTTGGGAAAGCATATGATCGATACTGATTCCCAATGACCAAGATTGAGAAACTTGATGATTAAACCCTAAAGAAGACAGTGTAAAATTGATCTATATATTTGGGTTTGTCATAAGTCTTCCAGTATGCATGATGTACATGTGTTAGGGATACATGAGGGTGATTTGATCATAAATGATTGTATAACCATGACACTTCCATTCCAAGGGAGTGATGAAACGGGTTTGGATTTTAGTGACTCCTTTCATAAGAGAAGTAATCTGATCTTGGTCCGAGTGTTGGACATTAATCTGAATAAGATTCAGGTGCAATGAGAAGATTAGATTTGCGGTCTTGATTTAATCAAGCATCTATGAGAGGTTCGTGAGATCTGGATTTGAGATGAGATCTCAACATCCAAGTCACTATACGTGGAACAATACAATCGCCATGTCCTTATCTCCAAGTATCTGCGGAGAAAGCGCGTTATTCTTGAAAGGTTTCAAGAATAATTACATAGTTGAATTATATCTAAGCAATTAGAAATGGATAATTAAATTGTGATTTAATTATCTTGAATAATGTGAATTTGATTCACATTAATGGATGTATGTGAATGATGATCCAATATAATTAAATGTGATTTGATTATTGTGGATATGAATAATATAGATAGCAATGTCTAATTATTCATAATATATCATAAATGTGATTTATAATGTATTAAAGAGAGCTTATTATGATTTATATTTGTTAATTAATTATTGGTGTGAATTAGATTCACATTGTATAATTAATTGAAAATGTAAATTACCTTTTGTTTTTGGTTGTGAATGTGATTCACAATTTTTCAATGGCAAGATTGCAAGATTCTAAAATTGTGAATTATTTTTGTAGAATAATTTACAACAAAAGTTGTAAAAATCTTGGAGATTTTCATGGAGTAATGCAATATCATGAGATTGCATGAGATTTCCTCCACCGTGGAATATGGTGGACGGCTACCATCTCCTATATGGAAATTGGTAGCCGTCCTACCAATCTCCATGGGGAGATGTAATCTCCATGCATTTGTCTCCATATTTGCTTGATTTAATTTGGGATTGAATTGATTTGTCAAATATATTTAATCTAAATTAAATTATTTGTTGTTGTGTTTTACCAACAACAATCTTGACCATTGACATAAACATAAATCAATATCATCCATGGTATCCCAAACCCTATATAAAGAGAGGCACCCTATGCTCTCTAGGGTAACAAAAAGAAGAAACATAATAAGCTCTCTCCTCTCTCATATTTCACACGCCATCCCTCCTCTCTCCCATTGCTGGACGTCCAACTTGAGAGAAGAAGAAATCTTCTTGTTCGACTTACCATTGTGACGCCGCTTCGACTACTCTCAGTTCTCCACCTTCTTTGGTGTGCTTTTCTCACGAAGAAGGCATTTGATCTCGTGCGACGAGATCAGGAGTTCCACGCTTGGATTCAACATCTTGGATTGTGAGGATCACGCGGTTCATCCCCGCGCTCGCAAGCGTATTCTCCGAAGATCGGACTTGAGAAAGGAGGTCTCTTTTCGTAGAGACACGATCAACCATGCTTAAATAGGTATTCCTATATACATGATGTGATTTAGATGAAACGATCTGAGAATCGTTCTTGGATCATGTGGTTTCATCGCATGAAATTTTTTAAATTCCGTTGCATAGAACAACTAGTATGATTATTCGTTCTTCATCGTATATGATACGATGCTCACGCTTTCGTGATGCGCTTGAGGGTTACTACATATCCTTCATTTACAATATTATTCGTATTCTTTCTGCTAACCCTATAACGTGTGAATCGTACCTTAAGGTACTTCTGAAATGCCGGATTGTTTGTCACATACTCATCAAATGATACCTTAACCATGATGTTATCTTTACAAAATTGTGCCATATCATGATCATCTTTTTGAATCTTTTTAGCGGCGTGCTTTCCCATCGTTATAGCACGGGGGAAAAGGATTGAACAAGCAGACGATGAAGACGAAGAACTTGAATCATAAACTGAGACATGCTTATTTTATTTCTAGAATCAAGGTTCTTCATACATGAATCCTTTACCTTTAACTTGGAATTTAAAACTAGAATTGTGTACTAAAGGCTAGGGAATGCCTCCTGCAGGTATATCCTCCTCAATCGATGGTTCAAGGTCCTCTGTAGACTCTGTATCTATTCCATGCTACTGGTGGGTTCTCGTATTCCTTCTTCTGTCTCTGTTGCTAGTCCTCCTCTTTGGCTCAAGAAATTGTTGTTGATGTCTGTCTTCCTCGTCTTTTGAAGTCTCGTCAAGTAGAGAATCAGAAACAATCACATCCATGTCTCTTTCCCAGTCAGGTGCCACCATAGTCCTTCCGCTCTTGACATATGGTTAAAACAACCAAACAAAAGAACGCCATGCTTTTACCTGGGTAAGTCTGAGTAATATACTTGACCATACTTATGTTAATGTTGAGGTTGGTTCAAGCTGTTGGAGTTAGCATGAACCTTGGCGAGAAATGATGTAGATGGGGCAAATTGCTCATCATGTAGACATGATAAGCAGTTTAGGTCAACCCGTAAATTTTGTATTTTTTTCATGTAGGAACACAACTCCTCGAGAATTTGTCGTTGAAAATTAGTGGATCCTAAAGAAGGTAACTGTTGTTGTGAAGAAGAAGAGGGAAAACACAAAGACGGCCTTTAATGGCCTTGGTACTGCTGTTGTTGTGGGGGATTGATGAATCTCCATTTCATCACCTTTATTCTATCATTTTGGCCTTAAAAACCCTAGGCAAATGCATGTAAATAGCATCAGTTTGTGCATAATAGCATTCATTATTTATTGCATTATTTGCGTACAAAATAAGGTTTTTAATGCCAAAACTATAGAATAAAGAGAATAAAATAAAAAATAATAAAATACTGAAAATATTTTATGACCTAACCCCGAGACCAAGTCCAGAATGGAATTGATCGATAAGAAATAAAGTAGGGGGATACAAGGACCAAAAATACAATAAATACCTCATTTATTTATTCATGAATTATGCATTTTTTACACATATTTTATTATTTAGTATTTATTTATCAACTAAAGAAACTTTGTACATAAAGGTTGTAGATAATAATGTAAATAAAAATATAAAATTGAGTTTGTACAAAAATAGCAGTCTTCATTTTATATCCAGAATAAAAAGCCAAAAACCAAACTTCACAGACCTATATCTTTCAAATAAAAACTCAAAACATAGCAAAATCACTCTAATTGTATATAACTTTTCACGATCTATATAGTAGTGGTGGTTTTATATTTTTTGGAGTTACTTTGGGGAAGTTAGGTTTTGGGCACCTATTATACATAACACCAATTAAAATATTTAATTTTTTTATTAATCATTATTTTTGCAAATTCATATTTTTATAATTTTGTAAACATTATTTATAACAATTTTGTAAATTAAAATTATAATTAAACTAAAAATAAAATTAAAAAAATAAATCTATATGAAAACATAGATGAAATACCTATATCCTTACTTGTACATATATAAAAGGGGAAACATATTCTTCAATTCTTTATTCTTTTATATTTTTCTAATGGTATAAATATTATATAGATTCTATTAAAAATACAAAACTAGAATAAAACTCAATAAAATACATTAAAATAAAATAGTAGACATAAAACATAGGTAAAATACCTATGAATATACCTATATAATTTACATATCTATTTATTAAAGTGTACAAATAACAACACAAAAATCAAATAAAAATATACTTATACTCAAAAAATAAGTTATAAATATTATATAGATTTTATTAAAAATACAAAACTAGAATAAAACTCAATAAAATACATTAAAATAAAATAGTAGACATAAAACATAGGTAAAATACCTATGAATATACCTACATAATTTACATATCTATTTATTAAAGCGTACAAATAACAACACAAAAATCAAATAAAAATATACTTATACTCAAAAATAAGTTATAAATATATATAAAATAATAGAATAAAATAATAAAATAAAAATAAAAGTAAAAAATGTACTAAATACAGGTAAATATACATGTAAACACGCCATTAAAAATAAACTTGTAAAAAAGCCAAAAAATAAATAAAAATCGTAATAAAATACTACATGAAATAATAAACATTTTTATTTTAGACTAAACAATTAATAAAATCATTTACTATTTTAAATTAATTATTCTTTAATAAAACCCCATGTTTTATCCCATAGCGGCGCAGTTGGACCAATCAGAAGCGGCAAACCGATGACCTCTGGTCAATTGTCCCATCTGGGACCTAGCGCGTCAAAATCGTCTCTTCCCCGTGATTTCTTCCTTTTTTCCGCACGCTCCATTGATCAATTGTCCCTGATTTCTTCATGACATTTCATCATTGATATCTCGTGATTCTCACCTAGATCCTAGGACCCTTGTAGATATCATAGATTCTTTGATTAGGCCGGTCAAATAAGGGTGCCCATAATGTTCATAAATAAAACCTCTTCGCCTCCATTTCAAAATTTGGTCATTTCTAAATTCTTTAACCCCCAACTCTTGGTCTAGTGCGCATCCTCGTCACAGGGGAGGTCCCCTGAGACGTTGGAGCAGAGCTAGGAGGAGGAGATGCACCCACGGTCGCCGCTCCGGCGAGGCCCTGCTCTCTGGCCTCCACCCAAGTATGAGCTGCGCATTTTATTTTCTTTAGGTAGTTTTCGATTCCAGAAATTTATTCATGCATTTAATTTAATCATTAGCACATTAGATTAGCCTAATTAGGTTGATTCGTAGTTCGTCGGAGTTCCTCTTCGGTGAACATTTCACTGTGCTTCTACCATATTCTGAATCCCATTTCCACCTCAGTTCACTCCCCTTCATTTTTCTCCATCTCCCAGCCACCTTGTACCAATCGCGATCCCTACAATTCCGCGAATTGACGCTCCCCTCTGCCACTTCGTCGGATGCATCTCCGTTCACTTCGTTTTCTGTGTTAACATCTTTGTTTTTGGTCGAGGAGCTTCTCCTCGAGCCGAGTTTTCATTCCCTGCAGGTTACACATCCTTCGGAGCTCATCTGGGCTTGGATTAACCCAACTTGCAGGTACTTGGAGGTCTGATATTCCTGGAGCTTTCATGGCTTCCTCGTGAAGTCCTGGAGCCTATTTTGACCTCCATCAGTTGCAGATGTCCTCGTCGGTCATAAAGAGCCATTAATGATCGAAGAAAAGCAGTGGAGGGAGGAATCAACGAACGAAGTTCAGGAAAGACGAGTTCTTCCATGTTCTCTGTGAAGAGCAGATCCGTCCGATCTAGGAAGGAGCCCCCGATTCGATCGTGGCCCTACATCCTCGGCACATTTCAGCCATTGATGAAGATGAAAGATCTGATCCGGATCGATCATCGATGAACCATCATCGGTGCACATGGACGTGCCACGTGGATAAGTGAAGGAACATCAATCGTCGATCAACGCGCCTCTTTGGGGTAATTTGCAAATCTCGCCCCGTCATTTTTTTGTATTTAGTATTAAGTCCTGTAAATAAAAGTTAACGTTTTAAATAAGGGGATATTTTGTAAAAAAAGACCTTGAGATTTTTTGCAATCGCTTGTAGGTCCATTCCATGTCACCTCACGTGTCGTCCCACGTGAGGTGGCAAAATTGTAGGAAAGCTCTTGCAAGTTTTTGTATTTATGATTTAGTCCAATAAATTGAATTACATGTTATATATTCTTGCAAAAATTGCATGTAGGTCCCTAAACTTTTACATAATTACATTTTGGTCACTGCTTGTACGTAGCACCTGCAGTCCCACGTATTGGAGAATTTGCACATATGCCCTGGTGGTTTTTGTAATTTTAATTTAGTTCATTAAAGTTTTATTTACGTTGTATATTTATGGGATATTTGTATTGTGCCCCTTTACTTATTTTTATTTGCAAGAATGCCCCAACCAGGACATATATTTTTATGACTTTTATCTATTTATTAAAAATAGCTACATAGCTCCTAAAAATCCACAAAAATAGGAAAAGATGCTCCATGCAATGTACTTACACACCACATGTCCACTTTGCATTTTTTGCATCTTATCTATTTATTAAAATTAAAAAGGATCCAAAATAATCCTTATTTACATATAAAAATTCCAAAAAAATAGAAAACGTTTTCTAAAAAATCTAAAAAAATTATTTGTGGTATATTTTGATATTTATCGAGTCCAAAAAATAAAACCCCTAAAAATAAGGAAAAGAAAATTTAAAAAAAATAAAGCTCCAAAATCCAACAAAAAAATTTAAAATTTTAATAAATATCCAAAATACATTTTTCCTATTTTATAATTATCCATATATTATTATTTGAGCATTAAAATTAATTTGGGTAATTTTGGGATTCAATTAGTATTTTTAAAAGCCAAATTAATTTCGACCTAATTATTAATCTCATATTTAGGATTTTTTACTGTAAAAATACATAAAAATTAGCAAAAAATTCTGAAAAATACAAAAACATTAGAAAAATATTAGAAACCCAAAAATAATTTATTTTCTAAATTTTATTTAGATTTAATAGCATTTATAAATATATTTCTATGTATTGTGTAAATATAGCCTTATATAGGCTATGTTGTTTTTATAAAAGAAAAAGGAAATATAAAAAGATAAAAATATAATAAGAAAATACAAAATCAGAAAATTAAAAATCAAAATATAAAAATATAAAAATCAAAAATAAAATAAAAAATAAAAATTACGAAACCCATAAAACAATAACATGGAAAAGAAAAGAATAGAATGATTTTGTGCGCGTATCGTTACCCCCAACCGTTTGCTCCCAGCGCTCAACCTCTACTTGTGCTTACACCTATACACATTTGCTTGTAGAGTTATAATAAATTTTAACTCCACATTTTGAGATTTCTTATTGTGGATTAATTGTTGATTGAACACGAGATTTTTGTCGGTCAACGCAAGGACTGTGTTCCCGCCCTGTGTGGAACATAGGGCCGACGAATATTTCTGTGTTTATCAAATGGCATCGTTGCCGGAGAGCAACGTCATCTGCGATATTTATTATTTATTTGACTCTTCACTCTTTTCCATATTTATTTATTCGCATTATTTATTGATATTATTGTAACTGTTCTGACCTCTTCTCTGTTTGTCTCAGTGCGAGGGACCGCTGCGCGACGGAGGATCTCCTAGGAGGACATGTGCACCCAAGCAAGGTGGAGCCAACTTTCGGACTGAGTTGGCAGGAGAGAGCATCAAGGACAGATGGAGGAGGATTTTTGAAGAGCAGTCTACTTTCTTTATTGGGATTATTATGTATATTTTTGTGTGAGAGAGTGATTTTGGCACGTAATAATAAAGGATTCTTTAGACACTCCGACTCCCTGAGGTCCATTGCCCGAGGGATTGTTCCCTCAGGGGCCTCGTTGACATTTTTCACTTTTTATTTTTTTTATTATTTTGTGTGAATGAGCCCAAGGTTAGGAATTATATGCCGATAGTTTAAGGTCCAAAGCTACTAATATATTTTCATGTACCTATAGACACGCTTCTTGGACTTAGTCAAAATAATTGTTGGTTATTTAGCTTCGAACCTGCACGTCGTGAGAGATGTCATATAACGCTGGAAGGACCCATTGTGGCGGGCACCGAGACATCTCCAAGATCGGACTCTAGGGTTTGATTCTGAATAATTGACCTTTTGTGCTTCACGATAATAGCAGTTACTACTCTAGGGTGATTTCATCAGATTGCATTTGCATTTAGCATAGGTTTTCAATTCTGTTATGCATCCCACATGGAGAGAGCTGGGAAGCACTGTAAGTCTTCTTACTTGGCATGCATCATCGTTTTCTAACTTGCAATGGCTTTTATGATCTTCTCCCTCTAATTTTGCTCACCTAGGATGCTAAAAATAGATTGAAACCCTCGTTAGGCACATGCATTGAAAAAATAAACAAAAAATGTGATAACCAAAATAAAATCGGGATTGTTAACTCTATTGGACTCAAATAAAATGTGATGGATTCCTTGTCTTGGGGAAAGCAACCCCCTCGTTGTATGTGCATTTTATTCCTACGTACACATTAAGGATTAGTGCCCAAATCCCAATCCTATCTTCGGTGTGTGCAACTTTGTGACGATCACCTAACTCTAACATCGACAAGATAAATAGACCACATCTCGGTCTTCACTGTATGAGTAAGTGAATTGGGAGTTTGCTTTGTGTATAGATTGTGACTTGGCATCCATTTGCATTTTCCCATCTTTTTGAGTGTGTGGTCATGTCCGTGTGAGTCATCCATTTTTCATATTTAAGTCTCTCTACCTCTCTTATACATATATCTCCTAATTTGCATTGAGTCAGGATATTGGCGCGTGAGCTCAATCAGCTTCTCCAGACCTGTGTGTTTCTCTTATTGCCCACCCTCCTCGCGTCCCCTGTATCATCTCTTCTATGACCCGGGATTGTTGTGCTGGTAAATATTGCCCTCATTGAGGAGTTTGACTTTGATTGTTGGAGTAAGTCGGGCATGATTTGAGGATGCTGAGATTGATGCCCTTCTCTGGGGGGAGTTGGTTTTCAATACGTGCATAGGAGCTTATTGAGGACCTTGATGATGCACAATTATTAGGTGTGATTATGATTTGATGCTTTTGATCTCGCACATCGGATTGAAGATGCGACGTACCTCGATTATGTGATGGTGATTTCATGAGTCTTGATCGATCCATCTATTTCGAGGTTCTTACCATATTGATTCAAAGATTTGATTGACATATCTTGATTTGGACTTTAGAGGTGTTTGGAACCCACATGATTTCATTCATCTACTTGATTGACCCATCCTCAATCTCCTAATTCTATCATCCACCTCTAGCACTAAGAGGATTTCTTATTACTTGTCGTGCCATCTCAGCTAACTGGATTGTCTCGAGGAACCGTATTGCTATGGATGAGATGGACTTTTTTGTCCCTACATGATCTTATGCCCTCTCGAGGTTTGATTGATTGCTTTTGAGGACCTGAGATTCGACACCTACAATCCGATGACTCAATTCGTATTACTCCCCGAGGACTATCTGCAGGAGGATACGACACTTTCTTTACGATCGATTACATACATTGATTTTGTCTCCACCTTGTTTGGGCACAAAACTGCATCATCGGATTTGATTGTTTGGCCTTCCTGCTGATTGTACGCCCGATGTATAGGTGCACGAGGCTAATGACCCAGACTCCTTTAAATCTTCTCTCCTTGACGGTCCTCACAAAGATGATTGTTACATCTCTGATTATTTGTTGCCCAGTTCATAGTGCGCTCCGAGGGTTATCTGTGAGAGACTATGACACCATGATAGATCTATGGTCTCTTCCGTTGGTAGACGATATGTCGTCTACAGAGACCATTCTAATTGACTCCTTTGAGTCTTATCTCCTTGACGAGCCTTGTAAGGACGAGATCTGATATGACTATTCCATGCTTAGTTTGCATTGTTCCCCGAGGACTATATGAGGGAAAATGTAACATTTTCTTTATGCTAGGTTCCACTTACTGATTATGTCTCCCATCTGTAGGCCACTGAACTGAGTCGTCTGATTTTTGCTTTCGATCCCCCTTGCTTTGATGACAATTCGATATGATGAATCTTGGGACCTATTTGCCTAGACTCCTTTGAGTCTACCCTCCTTGGCGGTCCTCGCAAGAATGAGCCATCCTACAATGATTGTTCGATGCTTAGTTGGCAGTATGCTCCCCGAGGGTTGTCTGCGGGATGCTGCCATATTTTCTTGATTTGTCGGTTTCTTCTGTTGGTAGCCGATTTGTTGCCTACCGAGACTCTATTGATCCGTTTGATGGATCCGACTCCTTTGAGCCCGCTCACCTTGACGACCCTCACAAGGGTGAGCTTCTGTTATGATTATTCCTTGACTAGCATGTATTACTCCCCAAGGGTTATCTGCAGGAGAGTACATCATTTTATGGTACTCGACTTCACTACTTGTGTCTCCTCTCTGTTGGAGCACAGAGCCGAGTCTTCTAATTATTCTTTGATTCTGCTCACCTTGAGGACCCTCGCAGGGTTGAGCCTAGGTGTGGTGTTCGGTGTGTCTTGTGACCTTCTGATTTTATGCTTGCCAGATGCCACACGGCTACATTAGGAAAGTCTTATGTCTTTACGTTCATATATTTAGAGAAAATGATTGACTTGGAGCAGTCTGTACTGCTCTTTCTTTCTCCAGATTTTACGATATCGGCTATGATCTCACATTCCTTAATTATGAGATGATGTTCTACTTTCGCTACTTGTCCCGGCTTTACTTTCCGATTCGTTTGTCCCCAGTAGTTGACACCCACTTGATTACAGACGCGGGTGTCTTTTCACTATCTGACTGTGTCCTCGTTCTCACAGGGAGACGTTGACGAGAGCACGGTAGTCGCTTACCAGATACCGTCCTAGCTTTCACACTCTTTGCTCATTGTAGATATGTGTTGTGTATTCTATTCCTTCTTTCTTATGTATGTCTCGTGTGCCCCAGATCTATCGTCATATATGTGTGACTATACTTAGGACATACTTTGTCCTAAGTATAGAGGAGTTCACACTGCATTTTTCTTCATCTGTCATGTTTTCATCACTCTTGTCGTTGCTTATACTAGGGATATCTCACCCTAAGTATAGGGGGAGTGATGCATACATTCTCCACGATCTTTTCATCTATATGTATATATCTCTCTTCTCTTATTTTCTTCTTTTCATCTTTTCCTTTCCATTTTTATTTATCTACATAAATGGTGCCACCCCTTTTTTGTAAGATTTTTGTACTTAGGACGTACTTTGTCCTAAGTATAGGAGGGATACATCCCTGATTCGTTCATTGTTTGATCTGTTTATTCTCAACCATGACCCTCCCTACGTTGTGTACAGTCTGTTATACTTAGGATTATTCGATACTAAGTATATGGGGACGGTCATCTTCTTATTCATTTATTTCATTATTCCTTCATTTGTTATTCTTTCAGTCGTTGTAGTATAGGATTTTGTATACTAAATACGAGTTATGTCTTCTCTTTATCTTTTTGATCTATGAGGACATAGATCATGCCAAGTATGGGGGGTCGTATATACTATGTATATACTTTAACCCTAACTCGTACTTTCATATAATTATTAATAAATATGGCTAACAATAGGATATAATTCACTAAAAATTAATTAATAAGGCTTTTTATTCCACAAATTATTTTTGTATATACTGATTAATAAATCAGGTTAAAATAGCTTTGCAAAATGATTTGAAAAATGGTGTTAACTGTTTGGAAAACTTTTTATGAAATATTTTCAACCTTTGTAACAACATTTTGATTGCAAAAATTCTTCTCTTTTTGTGAAATAAAGGATTTGAAAACCTATTTGCAAATTATTTGGAAAATGTTTTGTAAAAATAATTTGAAAAATGTATATATATTATTTACAAAGTCTTTGCAAAATGGCTTTCAAATGGTTGTAAATATTTACAAAAATTATTTTGTACTATAGTTTTCAAAATCGTTTTCAAATAAATTTGAGGAATAAGAGCATCATTAAAAATAAATCATAAATAAAACACATAAAAGTCCTTATCAATTGTACATATCTACCTAAATAAATCACTTCATTAAAGCCTGTAAATTCTTAAATCTTGTAAAATAAAGCGGCACGCCCGTTTAAATAGCTGTAAATATTTTTATTTTGTGTGCCAAAATTATAAAATAAAAAAAATCTTTGAGTGAAAATTCTTGTTGTTTTTCAAATTCTTTGAAAAATTGCACTATTCTTTGCATTATTGTACATAGCATTTGCATACCATCCATATTATTTTCAATTGAGCTTGATGATTGAACTAGTCCAATAAAGTCAAAGATTAGAGCTTGGTTGGACCTCACCGTACCTAACTGCACTGGAACCTTATAGGAACTAGGTTTAAGGTACTTCAGGTCTATTATGACTTAATTTTTTAAGAAATTAGGGCTGGGTTCAAGTCACCTCAACTGACTAAGTAGAACTTTTTGAGACACATGCATGACTCTTGTCAGTCGTGACCTAACTTGGATACTTGCACCTTTCACTTGGCTCAACTCAGTTGGAATTGTGAGGGGGGTGGATTTTCCAGTCTGAGATGCACACGGGTGGAAACATTCGTCCTCATCTAGGGAGGTAAGTGCACCCCAACCTGGTCCAGTTTCAATGGAGTTGAATGACAGGAGAGTGTGGTTTGCGATAAGGCTTTAAAAGAGGGATAGTCTTCTGGCTCAAGAGGAAAAAGTCCTTATGTAAATGCTTCTATAAATAGTATTTCAAAAAAAACTAAAAAAAAGTGGACAGGCTTGAAAATAATATAAATAAATTGCATGTTGGAGTATGTATATATGTTGTAAAGAAAATAAGCAAGCTTGAGCATCAAAGTTACACCATGTGAGACTGCAGCTGGATGACTTGACTACATTGGTCTTGCATTCCAGGATAGGTATCTACACTGGCTACCATCCATTCTCTTCTTCACCTCCTCCACTTGAGTTGGATGCCACTTGAACTTAGAAGGGAATACCCCGCTCCTCGACAACAGAGTGCTGGATTGGGGAATCATTGGGTTGTCATTCTGGAGAAGTCAGCTCCTTTGTCATTTCAGTTGGGGAGAGCCACTATCACTTACATTGTACAAGTCAGCTTCATATTCATAAGGGTTTGTGTATGATGTAGGCTAGTTCTGACCTGGATATTGAGGTGGTTTGAACCGAGTTCTGTGACTCTCGAAGGCTGTTATGTTTTAAATTTGGTTCCCGACCAGGTTCCACACACATTCTCACATCAAGGTCTAACCTGAGCTCCCAAACTTTGATTTTGTACAAATGAGTTTAATAATCATGATCAATTCAATTTATTATTTATTCTTTATTCTTGCTTTTTCTTTTCTTCTTATACTTTATTCTTTTTATACTTATTGCATAAGTATTTGCTAGGGACTAGCAAAGGCAAGTGTAGGGGGAGATGAATCTCCATTTCATCACCTTTATTCTATCATTTTTTCCTTAAAAACCCCAGCAAATGCATGTAAATAGCATCAATTTTTGCATAATAGCATTCATTATTTATTGCATTATTTGTGTACAAAATAAGGTTTTTAATGCCAAAATTATAGAATAAAGAGAAGAAAAGAAAAAAGAATAAAATATTTAAAATATTTGTGACCCTAACCCTGAGACCAAGTCCAAAATGGAATCGGTCGACAAGGAATAAAGTAGGGGAGATAAGGGCCAAAAATACAATAAATACCTCATTTATTTATTCATGAATTATGCATTTTTGACACCTATTTTATTCTTTATTATTTATTTATCAAATAAATAAACTACGTACATAAAAGTTGTAGATAATAATGTAAATAAAAATACAAAATTGAGTTTGTGCAAAAATAATATACAGTGTTCATTTTATACCCAGAATAAAAAGTTAGAAACCAAACTTCACATACCCATATCTTTCAAATAAAAACTCGAAACATAGCAAAATCACTCTAATTGTGTATAACTTTTCACGAGCTATTTAATGATGGTGGTTTTATATTTTTTGGAGTTACTATGTGGAAGTTAGGTTTTGGGCCCCTATTGTACATAACACTGTTTAAAATATTCATTTTATTCATTATTTTGCAAATTCATATTTTTATAATTTTGTAAACATTATTTATAACAATTGTATAAATTAAAATTATAATTAAACTAAAAATCAAATGAAAAATAAAATAAATCTATATGAAAATATAGATGAAATATATATGTCTTTACTTGTACATAAATAAAAGGAGAAACATATTATTTATTTCTTTATTCTTTTATTTTTTTCTAATATTGTAAATATTATATAGATTCTATTA
Source organism: Ottelia alismoides (assembly GCA_037367405.1). Classification (NCBI taxonomy): domain Eukaryota; kingdom Viridiplantae; phylum Streptophyta; class Magnoliopsida; order Alismatales; family Hydrocharitaceae; genus Ottelia; species Ottelia alismoides. Next base: position 1,227,113 of record JAZKJV010004119.1, on the reverse strand, counting down.
AAAATAAAAAACTAGAATAAAACTCAATAAAATATTTTAAAATAAAATAGTAGACATAAAACATAGGTAAAATACCTTTGAATATACCTACATAATATACATATCTATTTATTAAAGTGTACACATAATAGCATAAAAATCTGATAAAAATATACTTATAATAATATAAATATATAAAATAATAGAATAAACAATAAAGTAAAAAAAATATACAAATTAAAAATAAAAATGTACCAAATACAGGTAAATATATACCTATAAATAAGCCATTAAAAATAAAATTGTAATAAAATAAGCCAGATTATATAAAAATCATAATAAAATACTACATAAAATAATAATCATTTTTATTTTATACTCAAAAATTAATAAAATCATTTACTATTTTAAATTAATTATTCCTTAATAAAATCGCATGTTTTGTCGCGTAGCGATCTAGTTGGACCGATCAGAAGCTGCAGACCATAGGCCTCTGGTCAACTGTCCCATCTGGGACCTGGCGCGTCGGAACTGTCTCTTCCTCGTGATTTTTTCCTTTTTTTCCTGCACGCTCCATCGATCAATCAAGACTGATTTCTTCATGACATTTCATCATTGATATCCTGTCATTCTCGTCGAGATCCTAGGACCCTTGTAGATATCATAGATTCTTTGATTTTGGTTGGTCAAATAAGGGTGCCCATAATGTTCATAAATAAACCTCTCCACCTCCATTTCAAAATTTGGTTATTTCTAAATCCTTTAACCCCCAACTCTTGGTCTAGTGCGCATCCTCGTGGTAGGGGGAGATCCCTTGAGACGTTGGAGCGGACCTAGGACGAGGAGATGCACCCACAGTCGCTGCTCCGACGAGGCCCTTCTCCCCAGCGTCCAACCAGGTATGAGCTGCGCATTTTATTTTCTTTAGGTACTTTTCAATTCCAGAAATTTATTCATGCATTTAGTTTCATCATTAGCTCATTAGATTGGCCTAATTAGGTTGATTCGTAGTTCGTCGGAGCTCCGCTCCGGGGAACATTTCACTATGCTTCTGTCGTATTCTAACCCCCATTTACACCTTCGTTCACTCCCCTTTCGTTTCTCCACCTCCCAGCCACCTTGTACCAACCGGAATCCCTTCGATTCCACGAATCGACGTCCCTTCTGCCACTTCGTCGGATGCATTTCTGCCCACTTTGTTTTATGTGCTAACAGCTTCATTTTTGGTTGAGAAGCTTCTCCTCGAGCCGAGTTTTCATCCCTCGCGGGTTACGCATCCTTTGGAGCTCATTTGGGCTTGGATTAACCCAACTTATAGGTACTTGGAGTTCTGATCTTCCTGGAGCTCGCTTGGCTTCCTCGTGAAGTCCTGTAGACTCTTTTGACTTCCATCAGTTGCGGACGTCCTCGCTGGTCGTAAAGAGCCATTGATGATTGAAGAAAAGCACTAGCGGAGGGAGGAATCAACGAACGATCTTCGGGGAAGACGAGTTCGTCCCTGTTCTTCGTGAAGAGCAACATCTGTCCAATCTAAGGAGGATCCCCAGATTCGATCGTGTCCCTTCATCCTCACCACGTTTCAGTTGTTGATGAAGATAAAAGATCTGATCCAGACCGGTCATCGACGAACTATCATTGGTGCACGTGGACGTGCCACGTGGATAACTAAAGGAACATCACTCGTCGATCAGCACGCCTCTTTGGGGTAATTTGCAAATCTCGCCCCGTCATTTTTTATATTTAGTATTAAGTCCTATAATAAAATTTAATGTTTTAAATAAGTGGATATTTGCAAAAATGACCTTGAGATTTCTTGTAATTGCTTGTAGGTCCATTCCACGTCACCTCACGTGTCGTCCCAACGTGAGGTGGCGAAATTGTAGGGAAGCCCCTGCAAGATTTTGTATTTATGATTTAGTCTAATAAATTGAATTGCACATCATATATTCTTGCAAAAATTGCATGCAGGTCCCTGAACTTTTATCTAATTACATTTTCGTCCCTACTTGTATGTAGCACGTGTAGTCCCACGTGTTGGTGAATTTGCACATATACCCTGGCGTTTTTGTAATTTTAATTCAGTTCATTAAAGTTTTATTATGTTATATATTTGTGGGATATTTGCACTGTGCCCCTATACTTATTTTTATTTGTAAAAATGCCCCTACTAGGATATATATTTTTGTGACTTTTATCTATTTATTAAAAATAGCTACAAAGCTCCTAAAATCCACAAAAATAGGATTAGATGCTCCATGCATTGTACATACACGCCACGTGCCCACTTTGCAATTTTTGCATCTTATCTATTTATTGAAATTAAAAGGAGTCTAAATAATCCTATTTACATATAACTTTTCTGAAAAAATATAAAAACTTTTGAAAAAAATCTAAAATATATATATGGTATATTTGGTATTTATGGAGTCCAGAAAACAAAAAGCCCTAAAAATAATAAAAGAAAACTAAAAAATCATAAAGCTCCAAAATCCAACATAAAATATAAAAAATTCAACAAAAATACATTTTTTCTATTTTATAAATATCTATATATTATTATTTGAAAATTAAAATTAATTTGGGTAATTTTGGGACTCATTTAGTATTTTTAAAAGCCAAATTAATTTCTACCTAATTATTAATCCCATATTTGAAATATTTTTTACTGTAAAAATACATAAAAAATTAGCAAACAAATCTGCAAAATACAAAAACATTAGAAAAATATTAAAAACTAAAAATAAATTATTTTCTTAATTTTGTTTAGATTTAATAGCATTCATAAATATATTTCTATGTATTGTGTAAATAAAGACTTATATAGGCTATGTTGTTTTTATAAAAGAAAAGAAAATATAAAGAGATAAAAATATAAAAAGAAAATACAAAATCAGAAAATTAAAAATCAGAATATAAAAATATGAAAATAAAAAAAATAAAATAATAAAAATGAAAATGAAAAAAACCCACAAAAACAATAACATGGACAAGAAAAGAATTAAATGATTTTGTGTGCATATTTTTACCGCCAACCGTTTGCTCCTAGTGTTTGACCTCTACTTGTGCTTGCACCTATACACATGTAGAGTTATAATAAATTTTAGGGATTTTTACCCAGAAGACCCTGTAATCTTTGTCAATGACCTCTACGACCTTTGAAACATTGATATTCCTCCCTCGACCCCGTAAACTTGCCACGTCTTACCCCACAGACCCTCTCATTATGGGATACTTTATTTGAGTCAATTTCTTGGGTTAGTCTTGAGTTAGTCTAACCAATGGACATCCAACTGTGGATATTCCACCCCCATGTTCCCTCTCTCCTCATTCTCTCTCCCCCCCCCCCTCTCTCTGGCCGATGACCTCCTCCACCCGAGGAACCGCCCACAGCGACCTGCACTCTATCATGTACAGCTTACGATGACCTGGCAACGCACCTTTGTCGATATCAACTGATCTCAAGAAGGGCATCTGCTGCAAGTAGAGTGTCATGATACTACTGAAGACTCCACGACGAAAACTCAGACTCTCTCCATCATACGCATTGTCAAGGAAAAGTAACACCAAGTTCGGGAGCTTCGGGTCAATTTTTTAAGATTGGCGTAGTATAGCTTCAGGTCACTTGCCTTGAAGCTCTTTAGCGTCTGCAAGTTTGTAACATTCTGTATGCTTCTCGGAAGGGCACAGTACACTGGCATCGTATATCATTACATGGCGCAGATCATGCAAGTACCCAATTTCCGGAGGCAGTGCTTTCACGTACGTCTTCCAAAGATCTAGCATTTGTAGCTGTCGGAGATTCCAGAACTCCTTGCGAAACGTTTGGTAATCCACCTTCGTCTCTCTCAGGCTGAGATATGTTAGTTTGCATAATCTGAAAACCACATTGGGCACCTTCTTTATAGGGATGGTCCAATCATCATGCTGCTGGTGGATCGATAGACAGAGGGAGGGGGCGGAGGGCAGATGACGGGGAGGAGAAGGGGGTCGAGGAGGCGGGGAGGAGGTCTGGGCGGAGGGGAGGAGGCCTGGGCGGGGAGGCGGAGGGGAGGAGGGGAAGTGGAGGGGAGGAGGGAGGGAGGCCGGGGGGTGGAGGGCAGACGACGGGGAGGAGAATGGGGCCAAGGAGGCGGGGAGGAGGCTTGGGTGGAGGGGAGGAGGCCTGGGCGGGGAGGCGGAGGGGAGGAGGGCGGGAGGGCAGGGGGCGAACGACGGGGAGGGAGAGGGGGTGGGAAACGGAGATGAGGAGGAGGAAGAGGGGGAATGGCATTTTAATGTAAATTTGATAAATAAAATGGGTATAATATAAAAGAACATAACGGAACCTGGTTAGTTTTAACGGGTAAATGGATGGGGGTTAACCATAGGGTCTGTAGGGTAAGGGTTAGCATGTTTACGAGGTCGAGGGAGGAATATCGATGTTTCAAAGGTCGTAGAGGTCATTGGCAAAGATTATAGGTTTGTCGGGTAAAAATCCCTAAATTTTAACTCCATATTTTTGAGATTTAATCGCTTTATTCTGATTGTGGATTAATTGTTGATTGAACACGAGATTTTTGTCGGTCAATGCAACGACAGCATTCCCACCCTGTGTGGAACGCATGGCCGATAAATATTTCTGCCCTTTATCAAGGATGCTAAACATGTAGGCCTTGATGGCTCGATTGGTACATCTGCTATCAGACGTACGACTACTTCTGCCTCAGTGGTTGAGAGTTGTAGGTTCTAGAGCTCTGTTATGTTAGAAGAGGTGTAGGTGTAAATGGTGTATTGTAAAAAGTAGGGGAACACTAGTAAAGTGGATGGTCCCCCCAACTTCCATGCCTAGCAGGGTCATGAGTGTACCACACATTATTCACTTCCCACACCTGGGATGGCTCCTCTGTAACCATCTCAGCTGATGGTGTTTGTTGTCGATATGAGTGAGTAAGAGTTTGTCCTCTACCCACGACTAAGGTGGCCCTGATATCGGTTGTTCATGTACATGTTGTATTCAATAAACAGGAGCAACAGATGCAGTCACGGCAGGTATCTTCATCTTAGATATCTTCTCTATCAGCTCTGTCATCTATTTCAGCAATTTGGATAAGTTGTTGTCCAACTCATCCAACCTCTTGCCGATCCTCTCTAAAACTGTCAATTTATCTACTATTATTCCCATGCTGGGATCAGATCCTCAAAGAGATCAACTACCTTCTTACCCCTCTAGATGGAAATGTGATGGGGGTCTCTGTATGAGCTATGCTAGCGATCTGTGGTCTTCTCATCTCGGCCATTCTTTTGAACATCTTACATGCGGTGTCCACACCACGTGAAGCATAGATACCTCCACAAGAAGCATTAACTAAACCCGACACCTTAGAGTTGAGAATACTGAATATTGACTTAATGAGGATGGTAGTCTCTAGTCCATGACAGGGACACTTTTGCAATAAGTCCTTGAACCTATCCCATGTATCAAGAAAGGTTTATTCGATAATTGGGGAAACTCATGTTGTAAGAATGCATCAAGTTGGTTCTCCTCAAAGGTAGAACTTCTTCAAGAAAAGGTCCTTGAACTGTATATAAGCAGTTACAACTACTCCCATGTTCATCATCCAATAATACGCCTTATCTTTCAATGCAAAACATAGATCTTTGAGTCTAATATAGCACTAGCTAACCCTAGGATGTCTAAGGTGTTGGACATGCGAGCCCACGGCGAGCCATTATGCAATAAATGTTATTGCAATTCACTCCTTAAAACTGAAATAAAGAGTACATAATTTGCATAATAGGTCCTTTAGTACAATTAGGGTTATGTACCATGGCCATCTTAATAATCATACAGATGTTGATTCAATTATTGAATCATAGAGGCTGGTGCTTAGATGAATATCTAATGAGTTAGATTGAGGACTCATCGACCACCGTCAAATGATCGTTAAGAGATGATCTCTAGCCTGAGTAGGAGATGGCAATCCTTATCTTTAAAGGTTGATATCTGACCGACCTCTTGATGCAGGTCCTCTGCATATGAATAGAGATTCGGAGGTGTCAGATTAGTTAGGTCAAAGAGTTGACTTAACGAGATCGAGATAACCGAAGTCCTATATCATATGCTGTCATGATATAGGCACGCATCCTCTGACTGGAGACAGATGTGTTACTATATGTCTGAGTATGTACATTTGGCAGACCAATAGGTCGATGACCTAATCAAGGTCTATACACCGGCGCGCTGGTGTGCATGTAAGGGTATGTGAGCAATACGATCTCTCAAAGGGAACATACAGGTTCATTCACTGAACCGGAAGACATGAGCTCACTCATGAGATATTGGGAAGAATCAAATTCCGTGCGCACGGTCGTCTCGCTTTGGAAGCTTGACTGAATTTGTAGGTTTGATATATACTTTTGGAAAGTATATGATCAAGACCTAGGTATGATATATGCTTTTGGAAAGTATATGGTCGATACCGACACCCAATGATCGAATGAGAAACGTACTGATAAAACCATGAAGTAGACAGTATAAAGTTGATCCAATACTTCGGGTTTAGTCTGAGTCTTCCAGTATGCAGGATGTACAGGTATTGGGAATACCTGAGGGTGATGTGATCATAAACGATTGTATAACCATGACGCCTCCATTCCTAGGGAGTGATGAAACGGGTCTGGATTTTAGTGACTCCTCTCAGTAGAGAAGTGATCTGATCTTGGTCCAAGTGTTGGACATTGATCTGAATGTGATTCAGATACAATGAGAAGATTAGATTTACGATCTTGATTAATCAAGCATATATGGGAGGCCCGCGATCTGGATTTGAGATACGATCTCAATATCCATGTCACTATACGTGGAACAATACAATCGCCCTGTCTTTATCTCCAAGTATCTGCGGAGAAAGCGCATTATCCTTGAAGGAGTTCATGGATAATTCTATTGTTGATTTATGTATCCGAGCATTGAGAAAATGGATAATTAAATGCGATTTAATTATCATGATTAATATGAATTTGATTCATATTATAAAGAGAGCTATCTTAGATAATTAAATGTGATTTGATTATCAAAGATTTAAATAATGTGAATATGTTTCATATTATTTGAACACAAGAGAATAGAGATCCAAGATGATTAAGTGTGATTTAATTATCATGGATATGAATAATGTGGATAGCAATATCCATATTAGTCATATATATTATAAATGTGATTTATAATATATAAGAGAGAGATGTTTGTAATTTACATTTATTAATAAAATGTTAATGTGAATTGGATTCACATTGAACATTAAATTGAAAATGTAATTTACATTTTATTTTGGTTGTGAATGTGATTCACAAATTTTTTATGGCAAGATTGCAATGTCTACAAAATAATTGTGAATTATTTTTGTAGAATAATATGCAACAAAATTTGTTGCATAATCTTGGAGATTACATTAAAGAGATGAGAGCCACCTTCCATGTATATGGAGTGGACGTCCACCACTCTTATTTGGAATGTGTGGCCGTCCCCTCCTTCCAACATGGAAGGAGGCACTCTCTCTCCTATGATCTCCAAGAGATCTTGATTTAATTTGGTAATTAAATTATGTTGATTTATCAACATATATTTAATCTAAATTAAATTAATTATTGTTGGTTTTACCAACACAAATCTTGACCATTAAAAGAAACACAATCAATGAGAGCCTTTGGATTTGTGTTGTCCCATGGATTGAGATCCATGGATCCCAATACCCTATAAAAGGAGAGGCACCCCATTTCTCTTCCTTACACACAATGCTTGAGAAGCATATCTCTCTCTCTCTTTCTCTCTCTCTCCCTCTCATGGCCGTCCACCATGGATGCCCTAGAGAGGTTCTCCATCGCCGCAGTGTCGTCGTTATGTTGCCCGATGGTTTGTTCGTGGAACTCCGTCTACTTCAGCGTGCCTTGCTCGTGAAGAAGACGTCGGATCTCGTGTGTCGAGATCAGGAGATCCGCCGCTTGGATCATCAACATGGATTGCGAGAAGCACGCGGTTCATCCCCGCGCTCGCAAGCGTCTCCTCCGTCGGATCAGACTTGAGACAGGAGGTATCTTCGTTTAGAGACTCGATTGCAACCATGCTTCAAGTGGTAGACCTAATACTTGTTTGTGGTTTAGATGAAATGATCCGAGAAGTGTTCTTGGATCATGTGGTTTCGTCACATGAAAATTTTTTAATTTCCGCTGCATAGAACAACTAGTGCGACTAGTCGTTCTTCGTCGTATTCGATACGACGATCACGCTTCCGTGATGCACTTGAGGATCTAACCATATCCTTCAAGTGGTATCAGAGCCTTAGGTCGGTGGTTTTGGATACGATCCATGAACCGAGGACGACTTGGGTTCATTAGGGTTTGCGTGTTTTCTTGCATTTCATTTTCGCATCTCTGTTTTGATATTATTTTCGGCACTGTTTAAATTGTTTAAACACGAAAATAATATTTGGATTTTATTCCCCATTAAATAAGGAAACCGTAGGATCTGAGTTTGCATGATTTCGATTCCGTTTGCTCTACATATGCTCATTTTAGTGAACATGTATCCACTGTTTCGGGGACTGCGGATCATGACGTAATTAAGATGTTAATTGCGGATATGAAACGCCTTGAAATGTGTGCAAATCACTTGGGTTATGTTGTAAATCAAGTTAGCAAACTTTAGAAATTTACTTTGCTTAATTTGGATTTAAATTGATTGAGATATGGTATTTTTAGTAAGTGAGGGTCACTGCTGAAAATACTTTCCTAATCAAGAACCTAGTGATTGTCATTTAATTAATTAGTGAAATGAAATTGTTTAATTTCCTGGGATAATTATGCAAAAATATTTGTGAAATATTTAATGATAATTATGTCCTTAAATGACTTTGCCCTAACCAACAAATGATTAGATGTGATCTAGATCAAGATTGGTTACATGATCTACATGATCAACATTCCAACAAACATGTTGCTTTAATAGGACTTGGGATTTGTTTAGCAAATCTCATTATAATGTTAATCAAAATTGTTTTGATTATTACTATATGGTATAATTTCGGTTGAAGAACCGATGATCATCTCAAGTACAAAATGATCTATTTTGCATTATCCTTTCCCGAGGTGGATATGGTGTCTAGTCGGAGGGCATTGGGGTTGCGGGTTGCAACTTATGTGGTCCGTCCCACTCTCGTCGGTACTAGCCATGACAGCGGGTAGGGTTAGTATAATGCTTAAGAAATCATGATGTATTTCTAATTATTAAAATTCGAAATAATACGTATTTGAGATAATACCATAATTCAAGTAACTATTAAAATGTTTGTTGGATATTAATTGGATCATTAAATTTAATATGATTAGATTAAATGGAATCCAATTAAAATTAAAACACTCTATTTTGAATAGAGATGTTATTTCACTTACAAGAATTAATCATAATGAATATGATTCATAATGATTAATTAGAATTTGAATATGATATGGAGGATCACATAAGTGACATCCATGGTCTCCCGTCAAGGCGAAGGGTTCCGTCGCCAGGGATTGTATGTAGGAGACGCCTGTCCGAAGTGACAGCTCCTGTATGCAAGCGCATCTGGATCGGGCTCTTTGCTTCTCGAAAGAGTAAGGCCGTATACGTAGTGATCCCAATATCGGATCCTCATATTATTGGGGCGATATTGGATTGCGTATAGCGAGTACTATTCCTGTTGATGGTTGGTTCAATTAACGACGGGTCAACATCGCCTTAGGGGTGGTGGGCCCGGGTGTTAAAGACCGAATTGGGAATGCAAATTGAACTTGCAAGGCGGAATGTGTTCCCGCTTCTTTTTATCCGAGTTGCAAATTCTCATATTATTGGGATGCAACAAAGATAAGGAAGGAGATCCCAGATCTTGTTGAGATATAATGGTAAGTATATCTCTTACATTGAAAGTGATTATGGGAATGAACTTTCAGTGTTGACAAGACAAGACAACTTTGATATAAAAATCCTAAATCAAAGAAATATATATATATATATTTATGCAAATTTCTTATTTCAGATAATCCTTCATTAAAACCCACTCAATGATATACTCAATAATAAACAGTAAAATATCATGGATTGGACTCATGATCCAGATATTGTACTTGCAATTGGACACATAATGTACGTGGTTGCAATGTGCAAGTTTCCTCATAATATTGAGGAATGACAATTAAATAGATAATAGGACTACAACCCTAGGGTTTGTATGTCTCTATAGTCTTGATCTCTCATCGGATGTACTTTGGAAGTGACATGTCGATGATGATCACAATTGTCAAATAATCCTTATGAAATTAATGAAGATATTCTGGCATACATATGTGCTCTTGACATTTAATATGAATGAGATGGTTCACTGCATCATGCAGAATGGTGGCTCTATAAGAGATGATGTATTCAAATTGTTTGAGTACCTACCTGAACCTATGTTTTAAGATTTTAGATGGATGTAGATGATGAGTGTCATCATTCTACTATCTATACTCTGGTCATTCATGAAGCTTCATAATATTCATATTGTATGAATTTAATGAAGCATGTATAAATGTTGAAATGCTCTTACATAAGAGATCCTTAGTCTTAAGCAATGGTTGCTTATAGATAAAGGGAGCGCAGTGGAAGCATGGGTTGGACCCGAGTAAGAAGTATGGTCAAAGAGTTGACTATACATCTATGACTTCCATATGTCATCCGAAGAGTTGGATGAATGCCAATACTGCAATAAGTTGATGTGTTGATAATATGACTATCAAGTCTATCTAGAATCCTTAGAGAAGGACTCGGATGGAACATCGGATTAATCTACATAAATCATTGATAAGATAAAGTCAAATAATTGTATCTCAATCTTCTGATGACATTTGCAATAGGTTGCATATGTTTTAGAAGACTGGAAAATTTGATCTTAAAGGTTTATAGTTATCCACATGGATATTGATGCAATTGTTGCAACAATCTCTGTTGGATTGATAGACTTGTTAATTTCAGTGAGAGAGTCCTTAGTCTTAGAGAATGTCTCTATGACCTAGATATAAGAATACACTCATTGTTTGTTTCTAAATGTTGGAAATAAACATGAATTCTGAGGTAGAACTATCATAAAGAGTTATGATGGAGATATTTCAGATAGTAATCTAAAATCTAGTGGATTGATGAATGGCTCATTAACATTTCTAAATGCTGAGATTAAAACTTAAGATCAATATGAGGATGAAGATCATTCGACAATGATCTAGCATCAAGCTTTGGACATTTGTTTATTGATTTGATCAATAGACTAGTAAGAGATGAAACTTTAGAATGTCTAAAATTTCAAAACTTACATACTTATGAATATTGTATTCAAAGTAAAATGTCCAATACACCCTTCTTAGAGAAAGGTAAGGATCTCATGCATATTGATGTATGTAGATCATCTATATCATAGTAAACATTATGGATATGTGATATATGTTGATGATTATGTATGATATGAGATTTCTTCTCTTCACCTAAGAAACCTTTGAAATGTTCAAAGATTTCATTATTTTTGGTTTAGAACCAAAGTTTGAAGGAAGATAAAATGAATTTGATCTAATCTAGGTAGCAAGTACCTACTAGATAAATTCAAAGAATACCTTATAGAGATATGAATATCACTTCTATCTCAATCCTCCTAACACACCTTAACTCAATAGAGTTATAGGTAGATACAATTGGATCATGTGTGACATGATCTTATCAATGATGAATTTTAGCATAATTATCCCTTAGTTTCCAGGTATATATGTGTAGAAGAGACTACAATATATATGCTTAATATGATTCCATGCATGCAAGCTGGAATCTAGTACTTGAGAGTGCTACTTCATTAGAAAAATAAAGGATGGTATTGGATACCTACTTTATGACCTTGAGATTCTTAAAATATCTCATCTCTGAGAATGTGATTCTTATATGTTGAGACTCTTGAGAATCAAGATAAAAATGAAGTGTAGGAACTCATTTAATCTTGAGAAGATAATGAGGCTCCTGAAATTGGAAACTAAGAGGACAATTAAAAATGAAACACTAATACCTCTTCAAATGAGTTTGAGGATGGATTCCATGTGTCAGAGAAATCTGACAATGATTGAACTTCATGTGATGAAGCTTCTGAAGATCATAGCATGGATAGATGGATGTTAGCAATAAAAGTCTAATGTAGACTTCATATGCAAGTGTTGTATATGGACCCTCGTGGATCCACCTATATGGGTGAAACCTGTAAAGGTGTAAGAGGATCTTCAAGAGAAAGGGAACCTGATGAGAAGGTAGAGACCTTCAAAGCACGGTTCGTAGCCATGAGCCACACACTGGAAGAGAAGACATTACTTGCAATGAGACTTGCTCTTCGGTGACCATGCTTAAAATCATCAGAATATTGCTAACCTTAGCTACACAACTTGACTGTTGCATCTTCAAGATGTAAGTCAATATTGCATTCCTCTACGAATACCTCTTTGAGGATATTCACATGAAGTAGCCCCAGGGCTTCATGGTTGAGGAAAACAAGGTGTGCAAACTAAGGAATCCATCTATGGACTCAAATAAGCTTCTTGAAGTTGGACCATAAGATTTGATGGAATTATAATTGTTATGATTTCAGATAGAATCTTGATGAGCCATGTGAAGCTTAGTGGGAGTGCCTTTGTGTTCATCTTGTTGAATGTAGATGATATCCTGATCATTTAAAATGATATAAGGATAATAATAAGTGTTTTATTATCTGGTTGTTCCATAACTTGAGATATGATCTCAAAGATACCTCTTAGATCTTAGTTCTGAAGATGTTCAGGAGCAAAGAGAAGAGGGTATTGGGATTGTCACATTTGTAGTACACCTTGGACATATTCCATTCTTGGAAATTCCAAGAAAGGCTTCCTTCCCTTGAGATTTGGTACTGACCTATCTAAAGGGATAGCACCTCAAAGAGTTGAGGAAGTGAATGCTAGAATTACTTGCCCTTGGGCATCAGTTCTGAGAAGCCGGGTGTGTGTTAGATGTGTACAAAAGCCAGATGGCTGCCATGCAGTGGGAGTAGTAAACTGTTACTAATCCTACTATGGAAATAAAACACTTGGTTGCAGTAAATGCAAAATCTTCATAGATGACAAGATTTTTGAGACAGTGATCTCGGAGTCTTATCTTCAGAAACTTAAGACTTTGTAGATAGAGATCTAAAAGGTCTTAATTGTGGATACCTTAAGAGATAGTGATCTCCAGGAATAAGGGTATTCTGATAATGATTATGGAAATACTGGTTATGATAATTATTAAGTTGTAGTGTCAAAGACACTGTAACTAACTAGATTGAGTATTGGTTGCATAAGATGCAACAATCGCATTAGATGCGAGCACTGTTACTGGGGATATGTAAGTGTCGTAAAAGGACTTGGCATAGTCTCGTGGGAACAGAGTGACTGATCAGCTTACCAAGCTATTTTCTAAATAGCCTATGATTGTCACATGAGTGTGGGTTTAAATGATTAGCCCATCAATGGCTCTTTGGGCTAGTGGGAGATTGTTGGACAAGCGAGCCCACGGCGAGCCATTATGCAATAAATGTTATTGCAATTCACTCCTTAAAACTGAAATAAAGAGTACATAATTTGCATAATAGGTCCCTTAGTACAATTAGGGTTATGTACCATGGCCATCTTAATGATCATACAGCTGTTGATTCAATTATTGAATCATAGAGGCTGGTGCTTAGATGAATATCTAATGAGTTAGATTGAGGACTCATCGAGCACCGTCAAATGATCGTTAAGAGATGATCTCCAGCCTGAGTAGGAGATGGCAATCCTTATCTTTAAAGGTTGATATCTGACCGACCTCTTGATGCAGGTCCTCTGCATAGGAATAGAGATTCGGAGGTGTCAGATTAGTTAGGTCAAAGAGTTGACTTAACGAGATCGAGATAACCGAAGTCCTATATCACATGCTGTCATGATATAGGCACGCATCCTCTGACCGGAGACAGAAGAGTTACTATATGTCTGAGTATGTACATTTGGCAGACCAATAGGTTGATGACCTAATCAAGGTCTATACACCGGCATGCTGGTGTGCATGTAAGGGTATGTGAGTAATACGATCTCTCAAAGGGAACATATGGGTTCATTCACTGAACCAGAAGACATGAGCTCACTCATGAGATATTGGGAAGAATCAAATTCCGTGCGCACGGTCGTCTCAGTTTGGAAGCTTGACTGAATTTGTAGGTTTGATATATACTTTTGGAAAGTATAAGATCAAGACCTAGGTATGATATATGCTTTTGGAAAGTATATGATCGATACCAACTCCCAATGATCGAATGAGAAACTTACTGATAAAACCATGAAGTAGATAGTAGAAAGTTGATCCAATACTTCGGGTTTAGTCTGAGTCTTCCAGTATGCAGGATGTACAGATATTGGGAATACCTGAGGGTGATGTGATCATAAACGATTGTATAACCATGACGCTTCCATTCCTAGGGAGTGATGAAACGGGTCTGGATTTTAGTGACTCCTCTCAGTAGAGAAGTGATCTGATCTTGGTCCAAGTGTTGGACATTGATCTGAATGTGATTCAGATACAATGAGAAGATTAGATTTACGATCTTGATTAATCAAGCATATATGGGAGGCCCGCGATCTGGATTTGAGATACGATCTCAATATCCATGTCACTATACGTGGAACAATACAATCGCCCTGTCTTTATCTCCAAGTATCTGCGGAGAAAGCGCATTATCCTTGAAGGAGTTCATGGATAATTCTATTGTTGATTTATGTATCCGAGCATTGAGAAAATGGATAATTAAATGCGATTTAATTATCATGATTAATATGAATTTGATTCATATTATAAAGAGAGCTATCTTAGATAATTAAATGTGATTTGATTATCAAAGATTTAAATAATGTGACTATGTTTCATATTATTTGAACACAAGAGAATAGAGATCCAAGATGATTAAGTGTGATTTAATTATCATGGATATGAATAATGTGGATAGCAATATCCATATTAGTCATATATATTATAAATGTGATTTATAATATATAAGAGAGAGATGTTTGTAATTTACATTTATTAATTAAATGTTAATGTGAATTGGATTCACATTGAACATTAAATTGAAAATGTAATTTACATTTTATTTTGGGTTGTGAATGTGATTCACAAATTTTTTATGGCAAGATTGCAATGTCTACAAAATAGTTGTGAATTATTTTTGTAGAATAATATGCAACAAAAGTTGTTGCATAATCTTGGAGATTACATTAAAGAGATGAGAGCCACCTTCCATGTATATGGAGTGGACGGCCACCACTCTTATTTGGAATGTGTGGTCGTCCCCTCCTTCCAAGATGGAAGGAGGCACTCTCTCTCCTATGATCTCCAAGAGATCTTGATTTAATTTGGTAATTAAATTATGTTGATTTATCAACATATATTTAATCTAAATTAAATTAATTATTGTTGGTTTTACCAACACAAATCTTGACCATTAAAAGAAACACAATCAATGAGAGCCATTGGATTTGTGTTGTCCCATGGATTGAGATCCATGGATCCCAAAACCCTATAAAAGGAGAGGCACCCCATTGCTCTTCCTTACACACAATGCTTGAGAAGCATATCTCTCTCTCTCTCTCTTTCTCTCTCTCTCCCTCTCATGGCCGTCCACCATGGATGCCCTAGAGAGGTTCTCCATCGCCGCAGTGTCGTCGTTATGCTGCCCGATGGTTTGTTCGTGGAACTCCGTCTACTTCAGCGTGCCTTGCTCGTGAAGAAGACGTCAGATCTCGTGTGTCGAGATCAGGAGATCCGCCGCTTGGATCATCAACATGGATTGCGAGAAGCACGCGGTTCATCCCCGCGCTCGCAAGTGTCTCCTCCGTCGGATCGGACTTGAGACAGGAGGTCTCTTCGTTTAGAGACTCGATTGCAACCACGCTTCAAGAGGTAAACCTAATACTTGTTTGTGGTTTAGACGAAACGATCCGAGAAGTGTTCTTGGATCATGTGGTTTCGTCACAAGAAAATTTTTTAATTTCCGCTGCATAGAACAACTAGTGCGACTAGTCGTTCTTCGTCGTATTCGATACGATGATCACGCTTCCGTGATGCGCTTGAGGATCTAACCATATCCTTCATAAGGTTAGTATAAACTAACTCAAAGTCTGTAAGGAATGCGTACGACTCCTAGTGTGCATTCCCATTAAAGTGTGGTAACATGTTCAAGAACTACGGATTCCAGAAGCCGGTCAATAGAACTAATATATGAATTCTTAAACATCCAACATTCTTAATGTCAAACTATGTCTCAACTAATTTTATAATTAGGACATTAATGGAGTAATGACTTATTTAAATACTCTGACTAGATATAGAAAGACATAGATCAAATCAAGATTTATAATAGATCAAAGATCAAAGAGAAGGTCAATCGTATACTTAATAATAAGGATGAAAAGACAAGCATTCTTCTCTAATTTTTAATGCGTGAAAAGTGGATCATGTCAAGCAATTAATAACAGTGAAATAAAGAGGGTAAAATTCTCTTTCCAATGAGACCGGATTCATTAAATTTGGATAAATGAATCACATGTTATTCAAGAATCAATTCAAGAGCATAATTACAATAAAACAAACGTTATTTATTTACAAAAAGGTCCTCAAAGGGATTAATAGCAAATAAACAAAACTACCTAGACATCTATGCAATTTAACCAAAGTAGGGACTTATCTGTAATTTTGAAAATTTGGCAGGGCGGAACTACAAATTTCCCAGATGCACATGATTTAGGTGCATGACCTCAGGCTCAATTGGCAAAGGAAACTTGTTCCACATGTCGGGGTGCTATTGATCTGCTCAGCCTTGGGTGAGTTGAAGTGTAGGCTTGAAGCGTTACTTCAGATGAATCACGTTGCCTCCTCTGAGCCCTAGGATGAGCTTCAATGAAGATCAATCAAACAATGCATGTACACAGTGTTCCTCCCTCTCCTCTATCTACGGCGGAGCTAGAGCAGAGCTCTGATGACATTATTTAGCCTTATCCTTGATACTCCGATGAATCTGAAACTTAGATGACCTTCCTAAGGCTACCGTGAAGTTGAAAATGGGTTAAGGACAGTGAGATATGCTTTGAGGAGTTTTGGCCATGAAGCTGCTCCGAGGGAGAAAACTGAGATCAGAGCTTTGGTGATTTCTCCGATCAATTGAAGATGTTGGCTTGTGCAGGGTCAGTTTACCACACACCAAAATCCAAGGGCAAGGGGTACCTGATGGAAATAAATTGAGGCGGAATGAAGAGTTCTTAAGAGATGGACTTGAAACCCAATTTGGTTCTTCTCCTTTGTAAGGAGAAGAAAGGATCGACATGAATACTATGATGGACAAGAGGAGATGAATAGGTGTGGAATGAGGTGGAGGTGATGATCTCATGTGATGAATTGGATGTGTGAATGACAATAAATAAATTCAGTAAATGCGGATGAATAATGGAGATGAATTGGGTACTTACTAGGAGATGGAATAAAAGATGAATTGAAATGAATCTTAGGCCTTATTGAGGTTTAATGACCTCAGCCCTCGCTTCCCAAACATGACCACAATTCGAAGCTCAAGCAGAACCTTCAATGGAGGTTCACAACATGTCAAATTGGATGTGTATCTCTTCTGAAGAAATTGTCATCTTCGCTCACTCTCTTGTTGCTTCTCTGTCATAGAAGGCGAAATAATGGCTAAGGGATTTTTCGCAATGTGGCGAATGGAGGTTGTAGGCATCGGAGATGGGGTGTATGCAGAGGAGGAGGATGACAGAAGTTGGTCCGTGTGGTGATTTCAACCACTGCCAGTTGATATGGGAGTTGGGGCTTTAGGGACTTATGTGGTAAGCGTGAAGGAGGGAAGTTGGGAGAAGGGAATGGGAGTGGAATTGAAAGAAAAGGTTGTCAAAGGAAGTTAGGAAAAAATGGAGCATGGTCGTTGTGATGGGTCGTAACTCTTGGAGGGTGAAAAGTCGGAGCTTGAATATGATGGACGATCGTTGTATCTTGCAATCCAACAACTAAGAAAAGGGTTCGGATGAATAAAAGGGTCGCCATTTGAATTTATCTGATTGGACCCCATGGCCCAATCAGAAAATTCCAAATGACTAAATATCACGTAAAAACTATAATAAATAATTAGATGTAAAAACTATAATAAATATTCCCTTTGGTTATATAACGTTCTAGCTGCATTTTAATAGTGCACATTTGTTTATCTTTGTGAGGGATGGTGAGTGAGTTCCTCGATGTATTCATGGATGACTTCTTGATCTATTGTGATGATTTTAACACATGTCCTATCTATCTTGATCGAGTGCTAAAAAATGTATTGAGGTAAATCTAGTCTTAATTTACGAGAAGAGTTACATCTCGATGACTCAAGGGATTGTGTTAGGCCACGTCATCTCCAACAAGAGTAGGGAGGGTGATGTGGCTAAAGCGGAAGTCATTCTAAACTAAATTTGACTGTGATATGAATAGTTACGATTATTTCTCGGATATGTTGATTATTACCGATGGGTCATTAAGGACTTCAACACAATTCCCCGACTGTTAACAGAAATTCTAATGAAAGATACAAATTTCCTATTGGTAAAATGTACAAAACCATGATACACGATATCATGAGTAGTGATGAATCCATGATTCATCACCTTCATTCTTTTATTTTAGCTTCATCTTCTTAGTCAAACACCTGTAAATACCCACTAATTCCATAATTTTACCATTTTGCAAGCATTTGTTAAATATGTATTTTTAACACTTTTTATGCTTAAATAAAAGAATAAAGAAGAAAAGGAAAAGAAAAGAGAAATAAAGGATGTGTTTACAAAGTAAATACAGACTGACTCGAACCCCGAGAGAAGGTCAAGACTTGACCTGATCGACTAGAAATAAAGTAGGGGAGATAGGGTCTTATGTCAAAAATCCAAAAAATATTTTGTACATAAATTCCTTGTATATTTTTATAAAACTTGTACTATTTTATTTGTACATAATTTGACCTCAAAGTAATTATTTTTGTAAACAAAAGTTGTAAATAAAAATGTGTTGTAAATAATAAAAATAATTGTCAAATAAAATAATGTATATACTACAATTAATCACCCTCGTTTTAAGCCACAATACGATCATTGAAATACCAATTCCGGCTCCATATGAACTCAAATTGAACCAAACTCACTTCCATTGTACTCTAAATTAATTTGTCTTTCAAATGGCTGTGATTTCATAATTTTTGGGACTTATGGTTGAAAAGTCGGTTTTCTGGGGTGTTTTGTGTAGTTTCACCACTATTTATTTTACATATTTGTTCATATTTATTTTTTTAAATAATGTATATAATTGTAAATATTGTTTTCATTAAAATTTAAAAGAACAAAATATAAATAATAAATTTAAAAAATGTGTTTTAAAAATTATTTCCTTATTTGTACCTATGTATATTGTATTATATGTGTATAATGTGTGTATACAACTAAATTCCTTAAATAAAAATCACCAAAAAAATTAATTACCTAACATTATTATATTATTTGATTTATTTGATTTATATACTTACCATGTATATAGGATTTTATTCCGTACCTTTAATGACCACCATTATGGTGGCTAATTGATTTTTGGAAATTATATAATTTATTTATTTTAATTAATTCCGAAATTTGTTTTTAATTAGTTAATTATTTTATTTATTTATTTATTTTATTAACTAACCACTAAACACCTTCCTTAAGTGTACATGCCTTCCTTTTTCATTTTTCTTCTCTTTTTAATGGGCTCCTCCTCCTTCTTTCACTCTTGATCAATCTTTGGTGGAGAGGAGCCCGATCTCCGAGAGCCGTCTTGTTGAATAAGGGTGCCTAGCCTCCGAGCCATCCGGTGACAGTGTGTCGCCCTTGTCGAGGCCATCATGGCATGTCCGATCCCCGAGGTGAGATCCAATTTTACTTCTCATCATTTTTCGTAGGGAAATCGTAGGTTTAATCTTTGCTTAGGTTTTATTAAATTTTAGATCTTAAAATCATCAAAAAAATTCCATCGTACTTGATTACAATCCGATATCAAAATTTTTCACCTCATCTCGCGGTCCTCACATTTTCATTTCTACCTCGCACAACCTCTAACCTCCGACCACACACGGTGGTCGGAGACACGGATCTCCCTTCCATATCGTAAGATCTTCCCGTTCACACATCCCATTTTTGTGTATAAATAAAATATATATAATAGTTTTTCATGTTTACCTCACATTTGTTTTTGTAGGAAAAATTTAAAAAAAAGGTAATAAAAGTTTGATTTGATTTTTCTCTCTAACATTTGTTTTGTAGGATCATATTAAAAAACATAAAAAATAATAAAAAAATAAAAGATTTTTTTATCCTCTCCTCTATTAACAGTTGCTGTAAAAAAACAAACAAAAAATATACATTTTTTAACCTGCAGTTTAAAAATTAAAAAAGAATGAAATAAAAAACGAGCGCCAGAACGTCACGCGCATGCGCCCCCGCAGCAACTGCCCGGATCGCCATCATCCGCTAAACCCTCCGTTGGTGGCTACGCCCAGCCCGTGCCACGCCTCCACGCTGCAACCCCTCCACACGGCAGCGCACCCACCGCGACCCCCAGGCTGCTCCACCATCCGAGCGATGTACGCCTCCACTCGCACATCCGCCTCCGGCCAAGCGCCCGTTGTGCAACCTGAAGAGTCCGATATCACGCTTGTTAAATATGTGTATTTATTTATTCGTTAAAAAATGATTTGTCATTTCATTGTAGGCAGCAATCAGAATCGGTCAAAAAATAACCATAAATAAGTATTCAAGTTTTAATCTCGTAGTTTTATGTTTATTTTATTTGGGCAAGTCCCAATGTCAAACACAAGGAGGCAAATGAACAACCTAGAATTATGTCTATCAAGATTCAGGCACGGTTTTCGAGGCTTTTTTGTAATTTTTAATGCAATAAAGGATGTCAAATGCAAATTCCGTCTATTTTAATGACTAAAATTGTAAATTACCCTCAAACAATGTCTGAAAAATATGAAACTTGGCCACGATGTAAAATACGATGAAATGAATGCACTGTTTTTTAGAATTTTTGGATGCAATATGATTTTTTATGAATTTTTAAATGCAAATAGAACTAATTTCAATATTTAATTATAATAAATATTAAATAAATTTATTTTCAAGAAATAAAATTATTTAAGATCTATCACTAGGTAATGGACCTCAGAAAAATCCTAAACCTCGAATATATGAATATAATACCTATTAAAAATCGAATAAGGAAATATGCAAATGATTTTTACAGGGCAAACTATGCATGCAAATGCGATTCTTTTTTAGCACATTGTCAAGCACAATTAATTCTACAATATATGATTTTTCGAGGATTTTTAGAGCAACAGTTATTCAAATATAAATTTCATAGCAAGAAATGGGCAAATTATGCAATTTTCCACAAAATAATTAATTATTAATTAACCATCGATAACAGAAATGTCCGCAATATGTCAAAATGTAGAGAATTAATGGACTAACATCATGCTATTATTGAATGATAAAATAATGTCATGTAGAGGTCTAAAATCACTGGGGAACACATGGGTATTTATGTAAAAATCAATAAATAAAATAAATATAAAAATGCAAAGGGGGTCCTATCCGTGATTACCAATAGTTACTGAGGAGGTTTCTACAAAACTTCCAGCAGGTCACGTGACACGCACGTGACCTGTGTCGATGGGGGCCTCTGCGTAAATATGGAAATGACCGGGGGCTTCTGCACAATTTACCCACGTGGTCACGTGCGTAGCACGTGATCCGTGGGGATGATGTCAGCTGACGTTTCCCCACACATGTGCAGAGTACGTGCGGGGGACCTCGGGTTCTGTGCCTGACTGGCGATGCTCGCTTGAGGGTGGCGGAGGTGCTCTATCCTGAGGATGGTCGTGCGACGGAGAAGCTTCTGGCTGGTTGATACTCGGCCGAAGATCGTCGGAGCAGAAGTGCAGCAGCTAAGGCAGGGTGCGCAACTCGCTGTGGAGAGGACGTGGCGGCGATATTAACGGCGGGGCGGAGGGTTGCGTCTAGTGTTGTGGCTGTGAAGACGACGGAGCGAAGTAGCGAAACTTTGCGGGAAGCTCGGAAGCGGAAGTCGAAGTCGCCCGTAGATGTTGGAGAAGAACGAGGTGGCAGTTAGCATCGTTGGCTCGACATCTGTATGCAGGAGCTTAGCAGAGGCGCTAATGAAGCGGCTGCAACGGTGGCGGGGGGGGGGGGGGGGGGGGGGGTCACCGGATCTCGCTTGGAATGAAGGAGCGACGGGTTGTCACCCCGAAGCCCCTCCTTCAATCGGCGGATGAAGCATCCCTGGAGGGGCGGCGTTTGATTTATAGGATGGTTGACAGGATCGGACATGGAAGGAGGTCGGGGCGAGATCTGGGATTGGCACCAACGAGACGAGGATCGATGATAGGCGGCGATTTGATCTGATCGGAGGTACGAAGATGGAAGGCGAGGATGACGATCTTGAAGATGGAAGGCGGGGCGTTGGGCAGTTGCGAGATGGGCGACGAAAATGTGGCTGGGCGACGGAGATTTCCAAAGGGGCAAGTGGTGGAGGAGGAAGATGAACCCTGGCCGTCCGATCAGCCGAGATCAGACGGCCATGGAGGTGGTACGTGGCAGCATTTGGGAGAGAGGGGCGGGGCATGTGCGTTGTGCGTGCCTGGGAGGCACGTGCGTCGCATGTGCGCGGGTTAATAATTGTTTTTTTATAAAAAAATGAATTAACAATATATTCAAAACTAAATGACACGTGGCGGCTCAAGGAGCTGCCATGTGTCAGCACCACAAAAATATGAAATTAAATACTTTGTAAAATCTAAAATAAATAGAAAATGGCCTTGAATTGAAAAAGATTCTTCACGAAAATTGCTCGTCTCGATGAGATCTACAAATACATCAAAACCAAAATTGATCAATTACACAAACTGATATTTGAGGTATCCCATTTACATAGAATACCTTGATTTTTGGTTTTATATTTTTTGTCATTTTTAAACTAGATAAAAATCCGGAAAAAATATGGTAAAATCAAAGATAAATATTTACACATTAATCTACTTTTTTGGATTTTTATTAATTAAGAAAAAGAAGAAATAAAATAAAATATGAAAAAGACCAATTTTGTACAGTCGGTTAGTGAAGACTCGGACTTAATTTGTTTCTTTGATTTCAAGCTCACTTTGGATTTGGATTTTTGCGCATTTTAATAAAACTTTCACCAAAAAAACAAATAAAAAAGAAATAAACTAAAATAGGTTAAATATGTATATAAAATAATAGGTTAAAATCAGCTAAAATAAAAATGTACAAAATAGGCCCAAAACCCAACTTTCACATATGAACTCCGATTCACTTGAACGTGTTCTTGTTTTGAAGGTAATCAAATGTACATTAGTTCAAAAGTGAGTAGAATTAAAACAGACACTGGATGGGGAATATATGAGGTTTTTAGTCCGGAAATCCTGAAACTAGAGTTTGGGTTTTTGGTCTACTTGTTTGGGTTAGTGATTTTTTGTATTTTTCATTTATTCTTGTTAGTGATATATACATAGTGGAGGTGGTTTTGTGTCATTCGGATTTAGCATGAATGAGTTAAAAATCAGGGAAGTTACGCTATTTACAGGTCATTTTTTGCTGGGTTTTTGGCTTCTTATTTTGTGCAGAATTAATGGATAAAATACAATTCTTATGGAAACATGCATGAATGCTAATTATGCGGAATAGATGCAGAAATGATAATGATTTTGAGGGATTTGAGATTAATTAATGAGATTTAGAGTGATGAATCTGAGATTCATCATCCCCCTATACTTAAACCATGCTCGTCCCTGAGCATCAAAAAGAAATGCCATGAGGTGAATTGAGATTGGGTTTCATACCAAGACCATGAGCTGAAGGTGAAAATGAAACTAAACTCGACCTTTGGATTACTAGTTTGATAGAACTTCTGTGAGACTTAGAATTTCAAAATCAGCAGCCTTCAAGTTCTACACAGCATTGTCACAATTTCGGCTCAGAAGTCATCATAGATCAATCCTCTTTCCAAAGTATATCCTATGAACATTGAACAATCGACTCATGTGTGTGAAAGGTTTTAGCTCTTCCCATCCAGAATGCCGGACTACCGTACAAACCTCCTCTCCAGTAACTCATCCTCGAGGAGTCAGGTATTTCCTTCTAAGGTCTGTCGCACTGTGTTCACTATCGAATTGGGGGAGAAGTTAGAAGAAGGAGAAAAGAACTGGAGGGTGGCCAGTGTAGTCACCTCTCCTTGTGAAGCTGGCCAGTGCAGCCGAGTCTCCACCAAGATCTGCAGGTTTTCTTGAAGCTTGGACCTTTTTGGTCAGATATTTATTTGGTAGTGTCTTCTTTATATTTGAAATTTTTGGTGGTTCACTTTGGATCTTGTTGTGCCCCTACGTATATAGAATCTTTTTTTGTACATGTTTTGGGGTCTTAGAAAAAAATTTTCCCATCCGTCCATCGCTTTTCCGAAGCTTTATTTCAACCCGGACTCTAATCTTCAGATTTCCATGCTACCAGAAAAGAAACTCACATAGTCTTTCGACATCCCGTCTGAGTTGAGCTAAGTGCATAGTGTGAGAGTACAAATTAATTCCCTATTCCAGAGTTGTACCCAGAATGAAGAGACTAGGTTAGACACTAAGAGTCAAACGCTGCACATTATCATGTGGAACTTAAAGAATTAAGTCAAAGACCTGAAGCTTCTAAAATCCTATTTCTCGGTGAAGTTCCTCTGATAATTAGGTGGATTAAGGTCAAGTCCAGACCACTTTCGATTTTGGCTCATAACTCGGTTCAGAACCCAAATACTTTTCACAGATGCAAATGAATGTGATGCTGGATGGAGTGTAGGTGTGTGAAATGCAAACACATTTTTTAATTTTTTAATTTTTTATGCAAGGAAAAAATGAACAAGAAGCCATTTTTTTAAAAAATTTTGGGTTGGATACAGTTAGTATTAGTAGAAAAACTCTTTTTCTTTTTTTGTTTTTTCAAAATAATTACCCACCACATAAATACATATAGACTTACGCAAAAGTACGAGATATGGGTAAAATATATACACAGTATATATACAGACCCCCATATACTTAGCGAGTGGTGTGTCCTCAGAGCACAAGAAGCGTAAAGAAGACATAGCTCGGGCTAAGTGTAAGAGAGTAAAAAGGAAAAGAATAATATATACATGTCCACCCCCTATACTTAGACTGTGAACAGTCTAAGTATAGAAGAAGAGCGGAAAAAATGAAGCGGTCGGGATATGTGGATGGAAAGAGTCAGCCTAAGTATAGGAGAAGGGTGGAAATGGAGTGAAAAAGTGTGATGAGAGAAATGGTATATACAAATAGCATCGGTCCCCCCTATACTTAGGCCTTGGCCTAAGTAGAGAAAGAAGCTGTACATGGAGACCGATGTGGTAGGGAGGGATGGTGGGTAGCCGATGATTAAAGCGGTTTTCGGCTGATCTTTTAGTGAGCCTGTGGTGGGAGATCGTAATGACGAGACGGAGATGAAACATATGATTCCCAACTATTATCAGTGTCATCCTCATAAAAATCATGATGGATAGTGGATGAAGTGTTTGAGTCAGATGAAAGATATCCATCATAGGAATTATCCTTAGAGGAATGGTATTTGAAAGTGGACACACTCCAAATATTCTAGTATTTTTGTTTATTCAGTTGTTTTCTCAAAATCCGTTCCTTCTTGGGATCAAGCGGTTTGTCCTCGGTTGAATACTCGGAAGCACCGATCTCAGTCAGCTCATAAGAAATAATTCCAGTGTACTTGATGAGGGCGGGAGCATCAGCATTGGATGAATAGTAGTTAGGAACGGGAGTTGTCCAACGAGAATCGAATTTTGGATCCTTGCGAAGATATGGTTTTAGAGCAACCGAGCAGACTTCACTCATGTAGATTACCTTTTCCGGACCTGATGAGGCATCATCAGCTGATTCCTCTTCCGAAAGGTCAAAGGTGACTTCCTTTCTCTTGTTTTGTGAAGATGTCGATTCACTTGAGTACCCAGATGAATAATCATTGGAATTCTCCTTGGTTGGTGTTCGGTCTGCATGTTTGTTCTTAATCTTCTGAATGTTGGTGCACTCGTGGTTTGGGATGACTTGGTCAAGGTATTCAGAGTAGTTTTCTCCAGGGTGCGACCATGCATAAGTCTCAGGATCATATAAGAAGGATTTGTCTATTTTGAGATTCGTGGAATTAAAATATTGGGAAGAGTCTCTGCATGTTCATTCTCATATGATTTTACATTGGAGCATTCCTGTGTCAAGTTGATGTGATCCATGTAGTCAGAATAGGTTGACCCAGGCTGTGCCCATGCATAAGTCTCTGGATCATATGATTCATATACTCGATTCTCCATGGTGAGAGCAGCTGAGAATGGAGCAAGGGGGAGATTCTCTTAACCAATAGTCTCATCAACAACCGCTATCTCAGGTGTAGCAGCAGGGTAGGGCTCTTCTACCGCTTCGTGGTTACGGTGTTCGGGGTCTTCGTGGGTTGCCTCAGAAAATCGTGGTTCCTCAAAGACCGGGTCAAATCGTAGTGCTACCAATGTTGTGAAATTGATTTCCCAAGTCTCACAATCAATAATTGCCTTAGCCAATGCTAAGAATGGCTTTCCGAGAATAATTGGAGACTGGGTGAGATCTCCTTGATGCTCAATATCAATGATCGTGAATTCTACTATGAGCGGAGCACCTTGGAATGTCATGATGACAAAAATGATTCCTCTCGGCCGCTTTATCGATCGGTCCGCTAATCGAACAATCTCTCGTATCTTCTTGATGGGTCCAAGTTTGAGTACATGAAATACAGAGGTCGGGAGGATATTGATCGGTGAATCGTCATCAATTCGAGCATGGGTGAAAATTGTGTGTTTGATTATGCAATCAAATCTGGGAAACCAC